>CM061920.1:54078785-54320264 GCA_031002005.1 Vandiemenella viatica | reverse complement strand
CTTTCCCTCGTTTACTATTCATGTTATTACATTTAGATTTATCGGCGTATTATATTATTTCTTTAAGACAGTTGTCACATACGATAAAAAGTAAACATATCTATTCTTAACTCGTACGCAGATCATAACTACATACGAGGGTGAGTCAAATGAAAACCTTAAATATTATTTATTGTGCAGAAGTGGTACAAAGCTGTATCACTTTTCAACATAATCTTACCCACGCTCAATGCAAGTCCTCCAGCGCTTACAAATTGCATACATTCCTTTAGAAAAAAATTCTTTTGGTAGTCCGCGCAACCACTCTTCATCAGAACGGAACTTCTTTCCTCCCATTGCTTCTTTGAGTGGTCCAAACATATGGAAATCACTTGGGGCAAGGTCTGATGAGTATGGTGGATGAGGAAGACACTCAAAATGCTGGTCTGTGATTGTAGCAACTGTTGTACGGGAAGTGTGGGACCTTGCATTGTCATGTTGCAAAAGGACACCTGATACAGCAATCCACGTCGCTTTGGTTTGATTGCAGGCCGAAGATGATTTTTTAGGAGATCTGTGTATGATGCACTGGTCACAGTGGTCCCTCTAGGCATGTAATGCTCCAAAATGACGCCTTTTTTCGTCCCATAATAGAGTCAGCATAACCTTCCCTGCTGACGGTTCTGTTCGAAACTTCTTTGGTTTTGGTGATGAGGAATGGCGCCATTCCTTGCTCACTCTCTTCGTTTCCGGTTGGTGGAAGTGAACCCAGGTTTCGTCCCCAGTAACGATTTTTGCAAGGAAGCCATCACCTTCTCGTTCAAAGCGCCGAAGAAGTTCTTCACAAGCATCAACACGTCGTTCTCTCATTTCAGGAGTCAGCTGCCGCGGCACCCATCTTGCAGACACTTTGTGAAACTGGAACACATCATGCACAATGTGGTGTGCTGAACCATGACTAATCTTTAAACATGCTGCAATGTCATTCAGTTTCACTCGGGCGGTTTTCCATCATTATGGCTTCTACTGCTGCCATGTTCTGTGGAGTCACAACTCGTTGTGTCTGACTTGGACGAGGAGCATCTTCCACTGAAGTCACACCATTTGCGAACTTCCTAGTCCATTCGTAGACTTGCTGCTGTGACAAACATACATCACCGTACTGAACCTTCATTCTTCGATGAATTTCAATAGGTTTCACACCTTCACTACTCAAAAACCGAATAACAGAACGCTGTTCTTCCCTGGTGCAAGTCTCAAGTGGGGCAGCCATCTTTATACTGATACTGCGACGGTATTTGTGCATCTGCACTATGCTGCCACATACAGGCCATTCTGCACGCTTACCATCTTACAGGATAATGGCGCGAAATTTCGAATTTTTTATTACAAATTTAAGGTTTTCATTTGACTCACCCTCGTACTTTAATATCATACTTACTAATATGTCAATTGATAGACGTGAAATCAGGTTTAATTTAAAAACAAAAACAAAAAAACTACAAGGAAAAGCCGCAGAAAGGCGTCAGCTAAGACGGAATGTGGAAGGAACAAATCCGATGCATCAAGCAGATAGAGGAATAGTAGATCGACATAGCAAAGGTGATGGATAAAGACAGCGTGTGAAAAACCGCAGCAGAGGTATAGTTAGAAGTATAGTATGTGCAAAGATTATAATACGACGCTGGTGTCGGCCTCTGATTCTCACAGCACACCTGACGGTACGGCATGTTATAGAGCCCATCGCAAGAGCGATTAGAGAAACCACTCGTAAGAGTAGCTGCTCACATTGATTTCTAATGATACGTGTCGTTTTTCTGTTAAAGCCATGGAAAAATTAGACAAGAAGGCAAATCATGCAGCGAGAGAAATTCTGTATCTTTGCAATTTTCAGTTCGCAGCGTCATGATGCTATTCGATTGTGGGAAAGCCACATGGTGGAAGATTTCTAATTTTAATCTCACACGTCATTTTACAGGAGGGGGGGGGGGGGTGCCCGACCAAATCTCACGAAGTTTCACCAGTGGGGTGGGGGGAGGTGGGTCCGGAATTCCAAAAAAACACCTCACGTAATTAATGGATGCCCCCTAACTAACAGTGAGGGGTAAAGGTTTCATACGATTGTGGTATGGAGATTGTTATGCTTGCAAGTAAGTATGTTGACATATCAATTTTTAATAAACTGAGGTGGAAAGTGGTAAGTGGTGAGACGCTCCCGTATAAAACGTCTGCAGTTAGATACCGAGCGTGGTGGGTGAGTGGTTAACGCTCTGGCCTCGCACTCGGGAGGTTGCGGGTTTGAATCCCCGCCCGGGCATCCAGATTTGGGTTTTCCATGGTTTCCCCAAATCACTCCAAGTGAATGCCGGGATATTTCCTTCTAAAGCCTATAGCCGAATTCCTTCCCATTCCCTCTCCTCCTACTCCAATTAATTCTATCCAGCCTTTAAAAAAAATCTGAGAAAACTGTATAAAACAACTAAAAAAGATAACTATTGAGCCCCATCAAAAGCAGTGAAGTATCTGACTTCCACCTAGGAATTAATCGTTAAAAGTACGTTGGCTGGCTCTTACATAAGTAATCTGAAAATAATTGAATAAAATTAGCTAATAAAAACATTTTTATCCGTTAAACTATCTACTACATGCATTTAAAACATACTTTAATTTAGGCATTGTTTTTTCTAGCCCCAACAACATGAGTAATGAAACAGTAGTAGTGACTTCCCATCATTGAAACTGAAATTATGTACGACCATTATAAAACACTGAAATCGTTTTTGAAATTGCTTGATGTGACCAGCATGTTACAGCAGTGTACGTGACACCGTCCTTTGTGCTTGTACGGGCGATTATTCCAGGGTGGATTACTGGCGTCCTGATATTCTCTTAGCGTCCTGTTGCTGCTGATGTCTGATGGAGACATCACGCCCCCACTGAACCACTCTGATCGCTCCGGCCCTCGCCAGAATCCACTTCCAGCTTTATTAGCTGGCGGGAAATAACTCGCCGTGCCCTTCGGCGGAATCACCGCCATCTTTCCGGGCTGCCGGGCAAGTGGTGATTCCAGCGCGCTGTCCCCAGCTCTCTCGGCTTCGCGTTGATCATCACCAGCCACTCCGTCCCTGAAGCAAAACAAATCACAAGCGCATCATTCTTTCCCAGCTATTGTGTGGTTGGCGTCGGAGCTACTCTATCACGTCACTTATGCTCGTCCTTTCCTGAGATTGACTGCAACAGTCGTTCTCCCAAATTATGAGTACGCAAATGTTCGTGGGTTTCTGTTGTCAAGCGTGGCAACGCAACCCAGCCAGAGTTGCGCGGCAAGCAATGCAGGCACAGTCAGTTTTCGCGACCATTTTTACTGAGACTTCCGCAAGTAGGAATACGAGTGGTGCTATATTCTGTCCTGCAGGCTACCATATGGCATATATTGTAGACATACACAGCACAAATCGATAAATTATACCGTGGGGATCGTTATAAGTGTCAAATAATAAATACTTACCAGAACCAGTAATAAGACTTTTAGCTATTCCTGTTCTTTCTCTTCTGTATGATGCCAGAAGCGTAGCCATCTTCTTCTTTAAGACGGAAACGGGTAAGCCCAATGCTGAACTTATTTCCTTCCATGCATCGACCCTCAGCGTTTTGTTGTGGTAATCTGCACATTTACTATTCCACAAAAAATCTTTCGCACCATATAACTGTATTAGAAATCGACACTTTTCGTTGTTCATGGCAGTAAACTGTCGCTGTGCCGCGCGAGCCAACTCAAAGAAAGACACTACCGTCCCAACTGCACGCGAGCCAAATTAGTGGGGACCCTTTGCCGCGCGTCTAAAGACCGACAGAGAATGGCTCGCAGCGCGGCATGTTCGACCGCGCCAATGTTCGAGCTGGCTCGCGTGGCAACAGCGTATCCACTATGCGCGGCTGCCGCGCGAGCCAATGTTCGAGGGTTTGCCGCGCGTAGTGGATACGCAGCTTAACGTGGGAATGTAACAGGTAACAAACTGAGCTGAGAACTAAATCTTGGTCGAACAAGATGGTACCCAGATTATGGTTCTCAGCTACTGGAGTTTATAAACAGCCTTCAGACCCAGCCCCTTGTTTGAAATGTTATTTGAAGAATTATGTACAGCGAGCCGGGAATTGATTAATTACTGATTTGTATATTTTTCGTGTAATTGATTGTTAATTTGTGTAAATGAACATTGTTTCATGCAGAGAAAATTATGTAAATGCTATGTAATGTGTTCCAGGACGGTATTATGCATGAAACGTAGATTAAAAGTTTGTAATTGTAGGCGTTGAATGTGAGCCACGATGTTTGGAGGACAATTCTCAACTGTTTGTACTGGCTAATGCTGATAATTCTGTGAGTAAATACCTGTAAATATTCCTATAATTTTCATTTCCGTGTGTTTTATGATGATTTTGAATGATTTTGTTTTAATCATGATGGTTTTTGTGTGGATTTAATTGTTAAAGTATTGTTGGAATTCCAGAAATGTCGATCGGAACTTTTTGAATAATTCTGGATGTTTCTAAAGTGTCTATTTAAGCGCGCAGAGAGAGTTGTCAGCCAGCGGGTTTCGGAAATGTGTGAGTTTAATCGCTCGAACGTATGTGTATGTTTGTACGTAGTATCTCGATGCCTTGTGTAATGTTATTATAGATCGCACGTGAAAATAAACATAGGTGGCAATTGATTCGCCGGAGTTGTTATTTCGAGCAACCAAAAGCTTATAATGGCTTGCGCGACAGGACGGAACAGAAAGAAATAGTAATTATCAAGTGTTTATAAAGTTGTTGGAGATCTTAAGAAGGCAATTAAGTTTGTCGATGTAAATTATCTTAGAACGCAATGAATGGCCAGCATAATAGAGTAGCAGGTTTAGGAGTCATTTGGAGGCAGTGGATAGTGTGGTGAGCATGCATAAGCCTGGATGCATATTAATGAAAGAGTAAGGTGGCCAAACACAGTATACACTATCGCTCCATTTGGAAGTCATCCGTATGGATGACATCCGAAAGCGTAGGACATACACTATCATTCCATCACTCCAGTCAGCCACGACAATGAAAAAAGAGGAAAAGCAAGCAATTTGCTATACAACAATCTAGTTATGCCAAGAACTAAATAAAATGAGCCCGAATTAATTTTAAAGGATATTCAAACTATCGAGTACTGAATAAAAATCCTGAGAATTAAATAAACGTCCAAAAAAGTGCGAAATTATGAAAAATAAGCTGTGATATTGCGAAAACTTTTATAAGATACTATAAAATGATTATAAAACAGATATATTATATCGAAATAGTTTAGCAGGCTGAAAATTGACAGGTACGTCAAATGTAGTAAAACAGCATATTTAAAAACAACATATTTATACAAGTAGGCTCATATAAAATTAATCTTATCATACTATGATCTTTTTATAAAAGACCGCAAAGAATTATCTTTTTTTTTCCAACACGGTTTCTCTGTTGGCATTTATTTTTAAATAATATTAGCAATTGATCTATTGGCACATTTATTTATATTTTGTCATGGTAGTCAGAATTAGAGATCCTACAAGCATGGTAAGTCCTTATACTTCTCAATAATCTCCAGGACAAAGTATTATTGAGAAATGATTAGAAAAAAATCTTTCTAATTGTTATTTAATAATTTAAAAGTATTATTTTTAATTCTACATTGAAATTAATATTTAACTAGTAGCAAAACAAATATTTGTATAGCAGGTTCAAAACAAAAAAAGAAATGGTACAATGGTGCATAGTCCGTACAAGGAACTGATGTCTGCTCGGTGGTCGGCGACAGAATGAGAAGAGTTTGGACCGCGGTTTCGCCATACACGAGTCGACTGGAGTGATGGCTTGGTATCGCTCCACGTGGTTTTTCCCACACACCGTCAGTTGGCTTGATGGCATGATGGACGAAACTGATGGACATTGGACTGACCGGATATCCAAATAATCCTGTCACTCCACGTCATCCACATCAGTTTCCCCACACACTACGCGATAATGGAGTGACATCGCTCCATTTGGACGGATGGAGCGATCGTGTATGGCCACCTTAAGGAATAGTAGGCAGAACAGAGGAAATACCCTCTACCGTCAGCAAAGTTTTCGTCTTTGTAGGTGAGCGCGTCAGGGACTGGATTAGTGAAAGGAGGAATTGAAGAATATACCTCGTGCAATAAAAAGATTTAAAGTATCATCATTCACTTTCATATGTAGGGAAATTTCTGCTGGTGCCTGACGTACAATGCAGTTGGTAATAAAACTCAATTAAGGTTTCTAAGTGAAAGTTCTTTGAGCAAGGTAGGGAAAATATTTGTTAGCGTTACGCGTAAACTGAGCATAAGCACTCAACGATACATTGATGTAAGCAGCTTTGATAGTGTCAGCTGTCATAGGCATTAAACAGCGAATATTCACTACATCATGTTGAGTTAGTTCGCATTACTTTTTCAATGCATGTATGTATAATTTTAAATATATGTGCTTCATGAGTATACCTAGGCTGTATCAACAATGTTGAAGCTTAAAGTAACTTAATACTCACTGGAAATCACGTAACGGCGACAGACAGGATATTTACACCCGGAGGAGTCGACATCATTATACATTGAACCACGCACCAGCATTTTTAATTGCTTTTTTTGTTTATTTATATTCGTTTGATGTAGATGGTTTCATTACACTCTATATATATTATACTAAGGAAAGAAATACAGAATCACGCAGTATCTCGCATCCAATTTATTATAACAACGGTTATCAAATAATTTTATCCAAGTTGTTTACCGAAATAGAAGCTCTAAACACGAAATACAGACTAAGCCTACATGCAGTACTCTGTAATCTATATAACGGCCTCAGACCCAGACCTTTAATGAGATTGTATTTTAAAATTTATCTGTAGCAGTTGGGAATTGAGTAAATATGGTTTTGTATAATTTCCATGTAATTAATTGTGAATTTGTGTAAATAATAATATTTAATTAAATTGCAATGGAGCGCATGCTCCGGTGGCAATTTCCCCACATACCCATCTTTCCCCTTTCCTGCACCCACCTACATTTGCCCTTTACAAATTTTAACTATAAATTCTTTCAACGTTTTTGGTAAATTATTAATCATTACCCTTGGTAATTTATTCCAATCCCCTACACCCTTAACTTATAGAGAGAATCTTCCCACACCCCTGTGCCTGAAATCGAGTGCCAGGTTGTGGTCATGAACATTGTTTTATGGAAAGAAATTATATAAATGTTATGCAGTACGGTGAAGGACAGTATTATGTATAAAACATTAATTAAAAGTTTGTAATTATAAGTACTGATGTGAGCTACGATATTTAGAGGATAATTCTGACTGGTTCTGACTGGCTTGTGTTGATAATTTTGTTTGTAAATACCTCTAAATATCTTTAATTTTCATTTCAGTGTGTTTCATTTCATTTTTAATTGTTTAAATATTATTAGAAATGGAGAAACGTCGGTCGTAACGGTTTGAATTATTCAGGACATTTCTGCATCGCCTATAGACGCGATCGGCAGAAACGAATTAGTTGACATTATGTTGGAAGTTGAGTTTGTAAGTCAGTAGTTTAATCGTTGGAACAAACGCTGGGTCGACGCTTAGTATCTTTGGATCGACCGATGTCTATGTGTGTTTATGTTATTGTGAAGCACAGTGATGTTTCCGGAAAAATAAATAAAAAGTAAAAATTGATTCTTCGGACTATTTACTTCAAGAAACCAAATACCAAACATGTGGATTTAACTTTTCTAATAATTTTCATTTGTTTTCGATAATAATGTAGGAAAAGTTATTTCCTGTATAAATGAAATAAAGATAGTATCATTCGTCCATTCGAGAGTGAAAGAAACATTAAAAATAATCCACAAAAGTTTCACTTGTTGCGCGTGTACACGTTGTCACACGCACCAGTTTTTTTCACAGTTTATCCCCGTTAATTTTCAACTTGTATGTAGAGAAGGCAATAAAGAAATTAAAAGAAAAATTTCCTTGTGACATAAGTGTTCAGGGAGAAAAAATTAGTATGCTACGATTTGCTGATGACATTGTCTTGTTAGCAGAAAGGGCTGAGGACATTGAGAAATTACTGAATGGCATTAACAAAATGCTGAAGGAAGATTTAGGCCTGAATATAAATCAGGGCACCCTCTTGCCCTTGGGGTTGGAAACGGCCCCTAAAGGCGGATGAATCAGAAATGATCAACGGCATGGGGATGCAGAAGGCAACGGGAAACCACTGCATTAAATACCCAAAGGGTATCCCGAGGACATGTAATCCTCTCAAATTACGTATATCATGATGGCTTCTTCCTGGGTAAAATATTCCGGAGGTAAAATAGTCCCCCAATCGGATCTCCGGGTGGGGACTGCTCAGGGAGGAGTCATCAGAATGGATAGAAACATTCTACGAGTCGGAGCGTGGAATGTTAGAAGTCTGAATAGGGCAGGTAGGTTAGAAAACTTAAAAAGGGAGATGGAACAACTTAGGTTAGATGTTGTTGGGATTAGTGAGATTAAATGGAAGGACGCACAGGATTTCTGGTCTGGGGAACACAGGATAATTAGCACACAAGCTGTCAATGGAGTCACTGGTGTAGGATTTGTAATGAACAAGAAAGTAGGGAAACGGGTGAGTTATTATGAACAGTTTAGTGACAGGATTATTTCGATGAGGTTAGAAACTAAGCCCGTCCCAACCACATTGGTACAAGTGTATATGCCAACATCACAGGAAGATGACGAAGAAATAGAAAAAATATACGCTGAAATTGAAGAATTAATTCAATATGTGAAGGGGGAGGAAAATCTAATAGTCGTTGGTGATTGGAATGCAATAGTGGGAGAAGGAAAAGAGGGGAACATTGTAGGAAGTTTTGGTCTAGGGAAAAGAAATGAGTGAGGAAGCAGGTTGCTAGAATTTTGTGAAAGATATAAGCTAGTAGTGTCGAACACACTGTTTAAGAACCATGCAAGAAGAATATACACCTGGAAACGTCCAGGGGATACAGGCAAATAACAGCTAGATTATATCATGGTCAAACAGTGATTCAGGAATCAAGTTCTTTTTTTTAATGGCTTTTGGCTTCGAGGCCATACAGCCAACTCAAGTGTATTTTGAATCGTCCAGTGTATTTCATTGCTTCACAGTGTATTATTTTTCCAAGTGGTTCTAGACACAACACGATGGACATGACATAGAGACAACACATACACTAAACACCCATGCCCTCGGCCGGACTCGAACCGGCGACCTTCGGCACGTGTAGCTAACACTCTAGCCCCTACGCTACCGAGGCCGGCAGGAATCAAGTTCTAGACTGTAAAGCGTACCCAGGAGCATACCTAGACTCTGACCATAATTTGATAATAATGAAGTGCAGGCTGAAATTTAAGCGAATAAGGAAGCAGTATAAGCAGAACAGACTGGAAGTGAATAAACTGAAACAATCTGGTACGAGAGAAAAATTTGAAGAAATGGTAAACTTAGGTCTAAGAAGTAACTCTGAAAGGAGCTCAACCGAGGACGAATGGAATGCATTAAAGACCGAAATAATGAAAGCTGGTAAAGAAACTTTAGGCAACAAGCTGCCCGGAAACCTTGGATCACAGAAGAAATTTTGGAGCTGATGGATCAGAGGAGAAGGTACAAAAATGTTCAGGATGAAGCAGGAAGAGAGCAGTACAGGCAGTTTAGAAATCAAATAAATATGAAATGCAAAATAGCAAAAGAAAAATGGCTACAAGAAAAGTGTGAAGAAGTAGAAAAGGAAATGGTAGCAGGAAAAGTAGATGTTGCCTACAGAAAGATCAAACAGAATTTTGGAGAAATGAAGAAAAGAGGTATGAACATTAAAGCTGCCAATGGGAAACCTCTTTTAAGCTCAGAAGATAGAGCTATCCGATGAAAGGAATACATTGAGAAACTGTATGATGCGGACGACTTGAACAGTAGTGTAATGGAAAAGGAAGGTGATGTCGACATTGATGACTTAGGAGATCCTGTTTTGGGTGACTTGAAAGTAAATAAGGCAGTTGGAATAGATGAGATCCCTGCAGAACTACTTAAATCCCTACGAGAGGAAGGAATCGAAAGATTATTCAAGCTGATATCAAAAAGTTATGAAACAGGAGAAATTCCAACTGATTTTAATAAAAAATATCATCTTCACACTACCAAAGAAAGCACAAGCCGACAAATGTGAGAATTATCGCACCATTAGTCTGACAACACATGCTTCAAAATTACTGACCAGAGTAATACACAGAAGGATGGAAAGGGTAGTAGAAGAGATAGTAGGTGAAGATCAGTTTGGGTTTAGGAAAAATCGTGGTACAAGGGAAGCAATTCTGTCTTTAAGATTAATACTAGAAGGGCGGATCAAGAAAAACAAAGATACTTTTATGGCATTTGTTGATTTAGAAAAAGCTTTCGATAATGTTAGGTGGGACAAGATGTTCAAAATTTTAAAGAAGTCAGGTCTAAAGTATCGAGATAGAAGAATACTCTATAAACTATATAAGAATCAAGTGGCTGTAATACAAGTACAGAATCACGAGAGACATGCATAAGTTAAAAAGGGTGTGAAACAAGGTTGTAGCCTATCCCCGTTAATATTCTACTTGTACGTAGAAGAAGCAATGAAGAAAGTCAAAGAAAAATTTCTATGTGGCATAAGTTTTCAGGGAGAAAAAATCAGTATGCTACGATTTGCTGATGACATTGTCTTGTTAGCAGAGAGGGATGACGATATTGAGAAGTTACTGAATGGCATGAACAAAATACTGAAGGAAGATTTTGGACTGAATATAAATCAAAGCAAGACAAAAGTGATTAAATGTAGCAGAAATGATACCAATACTAGTAGATTAAATATAAAAAAGGATCGGGTGCAATAGGAGAAGTAAGTGAATTCTGTTACTTGGGAAGTAAAATTACAACCGATGGCCGAAGCAGGAATGATGTTAAAAGCAGAATAGCACTAGCAAAAAGAGCATTCATGAAAAAGAGAAACCTTTTAGTTTCAAATATTGATCTAGGAATTAGAAAGAACTTTTTAAAACTCTTTGTGTTGAGCACAGCACTTTATGGTAGCGAAACATGGACTTTAGGAATACAGGAAATAAAGAAAATTGAAGCATTTGAAATGTGGTGCTACAGAAGAATGCTGAAAATTAGGTGGACAGACAAAGTAAGAAATGAACGAGTTTTGGAAATGATGGGTGAGGAAAGAAGTTTGTGGAAGAAGGTTACAGAAAGAAGAGAGAGGCTGGTAGGTCATATTTTGAAACATGCAGGATTGGTTAATTTGGTGGTGGAGGGAACAGTCAAAGGTAAGAACTGTAGAGGAAGACAGAGATTAGAATATATGAAGCAGATAATTGAGGGCGTGGGTTGTAGGGTATATGTAGAGATGAAGAGGTTAGCACAAGATAGGAAGGGATGGAGGATTGCATCAAACCAGTCGAGAGACTGATGACAAAAAAAAAAAAATGAAGTCAAATATTGAATAAAGAACAATCGGCAGAGACCCTAGACTGCCCAGCCGCATCCGTATTTGGCGAGAAAGAGAGAGCTGTTTGTTGTAAGAAAGCGCAGAATCGCGAGACGCAGTGACACCGTCTGCGGCCTCGGTCCACATACGGTCAGCGAGTCGAGTCGCGTTTCATTATGTTCGCAGAATCAGTCGACCTCGCCGGCCCAGACAATGGCCGAGGTCACAGCTGCCGACCATTCCCACGTCACATCGAGCAGGTAAAAAGCGCGGCCGCCGTCCTTATAAGACCTTCCAGCGTCTCACAGCAGAGCCAAGTCATCTCTTTCTCGCTGGCCCTGCAAAGATGCTCTTCGGAGAAACTCGGCAAGTTTATTCCGATATTCATCAATGTCAGTATGACGGGAATACACATGCGTTTTGCTGTGGCAAACACGATTCAGGTTGCCTTCTTCACTCCTGGGCTGCTGTGCAGACACTTAGAAGGATCAATGTTTTTATGTGTCTATTATTCCAAATTCCGCATTCAACATGGTGCTCATGTGCACCTTATGAGTTGGGACCCTGTCAATGGGATAAAGATGCTGAGCTATACCTATGAGTATTCTATCTAAATTGCCCTACTATTCTCTGGGTTCATTTTCCATCAAATTATAATGTTCTCTTGTTGGAGGTGACTGCCTTTGTATAACATGCAAGATCAGAGCTTAGAAGAGACTACTCATTTGAACCTTAATTAAATGAAGTTATATCGTGTAAACTGGTCACGAGCAGGGGTGACCAACCCGCCTTGAATATTTCATCACACTTTTACAAAATATTTTTTAAATTTAATTTTTAGTGTTATATAACTTTACAATGTGCGTTTAGTACCATTATCATTATATTATCTATGTTCACATGTAAGAATAATAGTATACTCAATAATAACAACTCATTATGTTTCAATTTTTCACTCAAAAAAAAAAAAAAAAAAAAAAAAAAAAATGTCTATAGTGGCTCTAAATCTAATATGGAGATACATAATTTTATGTGCGGCCTGCGGAGTTTTAATACATTTCCAAAGTGGTCCGCAAGATCATTTGGATTGGCCACCCCTGGTCAAGAGAGTTCAGGTTGACAGCGTAGCATTGAACCTAATCGAGACATTAGACACAGTGTGTCATAAAATGTTGGTGAATATGGATAAAACACCTGGGGTAAGTCAGAATGCGATATACAAGTCGGAGGGGTTCTTGAGAATTAGTATTCAATCAGTTAGGGTAGGAAAAATAGTATCAAAAGAGGAGGAAGGAATTGGTACAGAGCAGGGGAAAGTATACATTTCAGCAGTGATACCTTCGTTCTGCAGCCATTATTGTGTGAAATAATTAAAGTTGAGTTAATATCGGATTTTCAGGAGACTGAATTTCAGTCCAGCCATCTAGAATGTCGTAAATTTTCTGGAATGCTAGCACCACACTCATCACAGCATACAGAAAATTTTCTTTGTTTTAACGGTACTCACTCGCTATTCCAGACTCATACATTTTTCTCCACAGAGATTTTTTCTTTTAGAATTAGCACCCAATAATTTCCACAGATGAAAATTATTGCAATGCCCTCAAAATCAATTATGATTTTTCTCCGTTTCAACATGTAATTTTGAAACATACGTCATTCTTTTTTGGGGGGGGGGGGGGAGAGGGGGGCAACAGGACAAAAATACAACTAGATACATGTTAGTTTGTTTGCTGTTGTAGTTTGTTTGTTTTTTGCAGCTTGTGTAATCAGCCTGTATGGTGTACATTCGGTCAAATTGCATAGTGTGAAAAATTTCATTGAGGCATTCCCTTTCCTTATCGCCGCACTAATAACTACAGGTGCCCGGTCTCCCAGATCAGTTATAACATTCCTAGCCCCTCCGCACTCTGCATTTTTCCTTATGGGTTTTTTTCATACTAGGTGCAAAACCTCAATCGCCACAGGTCAACAACAATTTCCAGTAAGAAGACACTTTGTCCGGGGTCTGTACATGGCAAACACCAACATGACAGGCAACTGCTTCCTTCCCATTTGAAAAGGATGGACACCACATCTTTCAGCTGTTCGGAGGATTATGAGTGAAATAAAAACAAAACAAGTCATCCTAGGCAGACCTACACACTTTGGCAATAATAAGGTGGGGGCGTTCTTAGAGGGGTAAATAAGATTTTAGGGTCACAGTTTTTTTTTTTTTTTTTTAATGGCATTTGGCTACGCGGCCATACAGCCAGCACTATGTAATTTTGTAGTTTGCAACTATGTATTGTATCTTTCAATGTATTATAGATTCTACGTGGTATAGACGACACAAGACAAACACAACACTTAATTAAAACCACCCATGCCCGAGGCCGGACTCGAACCGGTGACCCCTGAAACGCGAGGCTAGCACGCTATCCCCTACGCTACCGGGGTCGGCTAGGGTCACAGTTGACGACCGCGTGTAGTGGTCTGAACTGTATATTGAGTTTGATCATTGTCGGAGCTGTTAAAGACGTGAAAGCTTTACACTCAGTTAGTGGGGGTTAATTAGCTGCCGACATTTACATGACAGCCTTTGACGAATTACGTAAATTATTATTAGCATTTCCACACCAACTGGAGTATCAGCGTGTTATGGACGAGAAAGGCCCACTCTCGTCTCGAACACATGCTAGCTGAATATTCAATTTTTTTAACTAACCGTGGTTTATAACTTACAACCTCCCAAAAATAACAGATATTGTTCTTTATTGTAGTAATGATAATCACTATTCCGAACGAAATATCACTTGAGTTATTTAGCACAGTTTCTTGAAATTAACACCTAAACACTGGATCTGCATTTTAACAGGCTCCGAATATACTTCACAATAGATTACAACTTTCATACTATAAAGCTCATATCCATGAAATACCGTATTTACAGATCGCACTCGATTTTAGGCACAAGGGTGTGGGAAGATTTTATTTTTTGGGTAAGGGTGTCAGGGATTGGAATGAGTTACCAAGGAAAATGATGAATAACTTACCGAAGACGTTAAAAGATTTTAAAGTTAAAATTTGTAGAGGACAAATGTAGGTGGGTGCAAGGTAGGGGGAAGATGGGTGTGTAGGGAAATTGCCACCGGAGCGTGTGCTCCGGGGTACTTGACTAATTTTGGGAAAGTAGTCAGTATTGTAGCTGGTCATCTACTATAAACAAAAAAAATATTATTTCTTGAAATAACGAACGGAAAATAGCAAAATTTTGCTTTTTTATGCGATGATTTGAATATTGGCGCCAAAACGCTCCCAGCTGTCAGTTGGTCTCTTGTGACGTCAGTTGTTGGCTCGTGCCATTGTAAACATATAGGCGGTATGCTTATTTTATTAATAAAATCTGTTCTAGAGTTTACAAATGGTGTGTGGTGCCTCTGTGTGTAAACACGACCTTTAATGCACCAAACAAATTGTTTGTTTCCGTTCCACGCAACGAAGTAGTTGGAAAAAGTGGTTAATGCTTGCACGACGCGATCCGGCTTATGTGTCTACAACACCCTCAATATATTTTTGTGAAGAACATTTTGACGAAAGTTTGTGCTTAATATTTTATTATGTTTAATAAGCTATGTACGTCAATATTTTGTGCTATGATAAACTTAAATTATTACCGGTAAATAAATTACGACCCTGGAGGTTAAAATGATGTTCGTTGTAAATGCATCAATTTTTTTTTTTATTGATATAGTTGCCGAACGGTTTGGAAAACTATATGGAGTATCATATAATGGGATCAGTATCAAAAGTACTAATGAATAAAAAAATATAAAATAGTCTTTACTTTTGATTTCTGTCTTCGAGTTACTGAAGAATCCATTATCGAATTTAGATTTGGAGAAATTTTTCTTCTGGTCGAGGCCGCTTTTGAGATAGTATATCTCGAGAACTAAGCGAGATATCAAAAAATGTTATTCCTTACAATCAATTTGTCACGTTACTTAAGAATCTATCACGATTATCGTAGAATCCCCGCTTCAACGAATATCGAAAAATATTTCGACCTGAATAGGACGATAGTTTACGACTTTCTTAGAAAACATGATCAAAATATTTTTCTAGCTATACAAAAACTTGTATAACCTCTAATATAGAAAGAAAAAGCATTATATTCACAACATTACTGCCGAAAAAATAACGTCGAACGAATGTGAACAGACTTAACTTTAACTAACCCAGCGCGGCAAAAAATAGTTGTAGAAATCACTCAAGGATTTTTTAAAATAGTAATTATACTAACAATTAAATACTGCACATGATTCTGCGAAGCAACAGTCATATTAAACACATTTTAAAAGATACTACAATGAAATACTCGAAATTACTCGAAATGTAGACCTGTTGATTAAAATCGCAAATTACCAATCTGTATTAAGTAAAACGCACCACTAACACACACGCTTCTAAAATACCTTATATTCTAACGTTTTATCGTAATATGGTATTATGTATAACATATAACAAGTAAGTATTTACTTGGACGTTTTGACATTCCGGAATTCTGGTGATCAGAAATCGGTGTTTGATGCAAAAACACTCCCAGCATCATCACGTCAATTCTGGGCAAATTAGAGCTATTTGCCTTGATAAAACCAACTTCCATTGCGAGTATAAGAAGAACAAATGTTTTACAGCCAGCACTGAAACCTTAACAAACTTAAATAAGCGACGGAAAGATGTTCTCCGCATGAGAATACATGGCCGCTAAACTGGCGCGACCCAACAACTGACGTCATGCGCTCCGATTGGTGTTTCGTGTCACGTGACTAACAGCTGTCTTTTTGCATTTTTATTTTATTAAAAATAGTATGTTTTTAACTCCTATCCAAAAAATGAAGTTGATTTTCGGTATCCTAACAACTTACTCTATCAGTGTAAATTAAGGTTTCATGGTTTTATAGTTAGTGTCAAGTACCCCATTAAATTAAGGGCTCCGAACATACAATGTGGCCGCTAAGATGTTACTAGCCACGCCAGAGATTCTAACAATGCTAGCTAACGTTATTCAACCTACGCTGCCCAAAGATTACACAGACTACTGACTGGGAAAACCCAAAGTGGAACAAAAAGAAATAAAAATCAATTTACAAACGTTAATAGAATTATTCGTAACACTTACAATCAAACAAAGTAAAATAATGTAATATTATTATCAAAAAATGAGTGAAGTATTAATAGTAGGGTTCGGATCCTTATAACAAGTCATATTTTTTTCTGCCTTTTTTTTAGCTTTAATGTAAACAATGATTGTACGTTTCTAATTGTATTTAAATGTATTTTATACAGCATTTAAATGCATATTCAGGCCATTTTCCTAGTTTTGGTGATATTACGATAATATTTATGGTCATATGGTCCTATTTTGAGGAAAAATGTGGTAATTGTTTTAATAATACATGGAACTTACTAGAAGTTATAGATGAGAAAAAAATAAGGTAATTATTCACAGAACTGTACTCCTATTATACATTGCAGGAAAAAGAAAAACAATTGCCACTACCGAGCGTGGTGGTGTAACGGCTCGCGTTCTGGCCTCGCATTCGGGAGGACGGCGGTTCGAATCCCCGTCCGAGCATCCAGATTTGGGTTTTCCATGGTTTCCCAAATCACTCCAGGCAAATGCCGGGATGCTTCCTTCAAAAGGCCATGGCCGAATTCCTTACAATTCCTTGCCCCCCATCCTTTCCCGTCTCTAAAGACCTCGTTGTTGAGAGACATTAAGCAGTTAAAAAAAAAAAAAAAAAAAAAAAAAAAAAAAAAAAAAAACAATTGCCACTGAACTGGTCAGAATTCACCACAAAATAATTAAAGCTATACATTATTGTCACTCTCTAAACGTTAATGTTCCGCCATCCTTTTAATATCGATTATGCAGCAGCAGCATGCCAGTGTTGAGCCGTATCAATCAATGTCTCATTGCCGCCAATGCTTTTGAAAATAACCCTCAGTTATTGTTAAATCTGCAGTGAATCAGTGAGTACCGCCATGCCAAACACGAAATACGTAATAAATTCCAATTTTTAATCTATTCTTATACAGGAACATGAAAAAAACTTTCGCAAAAACTCAATTTCTCAATGATGCAATGAGTGCATGGAAGCAGATTATGCTGTCTACATGAAAGTGACAGTACTAGGTAACATAAATGGCGTATAATTGAGCGTGTATTGATGTATACTAAATTTAAATGTTTGGTCATATTTTGGTCATAATTTCCCATGTTTAAAGTAATATTTCTCTATTTTTTGGTCATAAAGGTCCGAACCCTATTTATGTGATTGTCAAAGTGTCGAATTAACCAATAATGCGATATATAGAGTCTAAAATTGACAATAAATGAGTTTTTATGATCAAAGTTCGTAATCTGATCTGCTTCGTATACGAACATGACCTGTATCTGACCCTAATGGTTACCTATGCAAAATTTGAAAAATTCTGTGTCTGTATAGACAGCATTATCAAAGAGAAACGGAGACGATTTTCCTATATAGTGCATACCGGACTCATCTTTGGTCTGAGAGCGTGGTGTCTGGGTTAGACGCCGTGCGGGTTGTATTTCATTCCCCTGTCAGAGAGAGTAGCTAAGCGGTGCATAATTTCGACTCTTTGTCGAGGTCGATCGTGTGCTGAAGGCTCTGCTATTTGTGTGGGCAGACTGACTTGATGTTTACAGGGCGTCTGACCCGATTCTGTTGCACAGAATGCTCTGTTTCTGCCGTCGAGAGAAGAAGTATTTTCTTTGGTTCACAGTGTGTAAACTGCCGGTATATCACACTGGCCTGTAACGTGTTTCGCCTTCAACAACGTCTTTAACTCAGCCTTCAAAGACACACGGACTGTAGTTCAAAGTAAATGTAGCAGCTGGAATTTACTGCTTCTTCCAGTGTGCTAATAACAGACGACAAACGCTACATACATGCGTTGGCTGCACTAACTGAAACTCAAATGTCTTTCTGAAGTTCGGATAGCCTGCTGCATCACTACACGGACTTACTTTAAATGCACAAAATCAATTATGTTCTTTCTTGGTTAGCATATTAAGAGATTATAACTTTTTTAACAATTTGACTGTCTTTTTAGTTACGACGTTGATTGTAGTTTCTTACGAGAAATGCTCGGAATGACTGATGTAATCGTCAATAACAATTTCTTGAAAAGTACTACTGTGTATAAACTATCTATCATGGTGTCATACAGCTTAGCAAAGCTGTCCTGAAACAAAGTACTCGCTTATCTTTGATGTGCAACTATCAAGAGTTTTATTTCGATTACCGTGTCTTAAACTAATTATGATTAATTTAGTTTTACATTAGTATTTGTTTTCAGCCAGGAAGAGGACACCTTGCGTCTCCTTTTAGACTCAGTTGGCCTTTGATGTAAGATCTCGGGTTACAATTTCCAAAATCCTCTCGTTTCTTCCTCTTATAATATCTGTAAGAAAATGTTCACACTACCTTGTCTTGTTTTCTATTATTTTACTTCCAAATACTCGTCGATTACATTTTCATCAGTCACTTCGGAAGTTAAATTAAATGCAACTGTTATTTGACAACTTTTCATACTTAATCACAAACTAATTACAACTTCAACTTCTGCATGACTTATTCGTCATTTGTTTTCCCCAAATCACTCCAGGAGAATGCCGGGATGGGTTCTTCAAAAGGCCACGCCGAATTCCTTCCAGTTCCTTGCCACCCGTCATCTCCAGGCTTTAATAACCTCGAAGTCGACGGGAAACCATGGAATGAACGGCGGGACTGGACTTGGAACCCAAATATTCCCTAATGCCACCTGTGAGGGAACGTTTGAACTACACGTTCACTTGTCCCTCGTGTACGAAACATATTGGTTTTGCCGAGGCACCTCAGAAGGCTGATGAGATCGGCGGGCGGAACTGATTTATTATCCGTTCAGCATTTGCTTTAGCTAAACGATGTTGGTTCTTTGACAGAATTCATAGACCAGTTTAGAAATTTTATAAACCGTCCGTTTTACCGAGCATGCAAGAGCTATTTCTGCTTCCTATCGACCCAGTTGCTTCTGTGTCTACATCATACTTACCTCTTCCTTCTCAGTACATATTACCATGTAAATGGCACAAGACGGAGTGCACACTATTTTTCCCCCAATAGATGGAACGAAAACCAAACGTCCAGTAGATTAAATCACATGGAATTTCCGCCAGCGAATGCTGGGAATTTGTATAATTGGTTTAATATTCACATTTAGAAAAAATTCGCTTCTCAAGTTCAAAGATATATTTTTAAACTTTATTTTTGGTAAGAAAGTTGATAGGATACCACTAACATGAGTTTTCCATGGTTTCCCCAAATCACTCCACGCCAATGCCGGTATGCTTCCTTCAAAAGGCTATGGCCGAATTCCTCCCCGGTCCTTGTCCTCAGTCCCGTCCCGCCTCTAATCGACGAGGCGTAAAGCCATAAGTAAAAAAAAAGAAATTAAAATAAAAAATACCATTACGAACATCTGTCTGTTAAGGCAATATTTAATTTAAATCAATCGGTACTGCACCTTGTACTTTTCTTTTCAGAATGCTTGTAACAGAGAAATTAGTCCTTCATCGCAGTAAGATTCTTATTTTACATAAAAAAGTTGCATTAGCGGTTCTATTTCTTCCAGCTCACAGATGTTAAGAGCAGTCTGTTTGTCTCAAGCATGGACAACTAATCGCAACTCTTCGCTACCGCAGGTGGTCCGTTCGATTCTTAGGCACTGTGTTTCCCTCATTCCAGATCCAAGTGTGGCAGGAAATAGCTGAACATAATTTGTAGAACAAGGCAGACCGCAGATTCACAACTGCGTGAAATTGTCGTAACGGTGGGCGTACATCATAGCTGATAACAGGTTTGCACACATTAACGTCCCGAGTTAGCAGCGGCGCTCGGTGATAAAGAGTCATATATTCGGCTCTTCCGCAAGCGGAGGGGTACGTGAGGCTGCTTGCAACGTTAAAGGATAAATTTTCTCATTCTGTATGTATCGTAACGTGGTTCCAAAACAAAGTACGTCTATTAAAAGCATTGTGTATTAGATTGACAAACATCACGGTGTTTTTTTTTTTTTTTTTTTTTTTTTTTTTAAATAAATAACCAACTTCGCAGTCTAGTCTTTCTTCCTAAAAAATAAATAATTTAGTTTTATTTTCTTAACGATGTGGGTGATAAATAGATGATCAAGTTTCTTTAGTTCTCATAATGTACCGTAATCCCATCATATGGTTCTAACAATTCAGACTTGTAGCTGAAGTGTCAAAAGTAAACTATGTTCCTAAATTGAACATTGGAAACAAACGTATTGTGTTATTGATCTTGGGTTGTTTTTTTTAATTTAATCTCGAATACACAATTTTTTTTTTATAACAAGTAGCGAGAGTACAACAAAAATCCTCAAAGTGTGACGACAAACCTACTTTCACACCGAATATATTATAACATACATGCTTTGGAAGCTTTTTGTTATGTTTGTTTACTATTTCACAATTACTTTTCATTCTAAGGCCACAAATGTTGATAATGTCTTACAGAATTTATACAATGTTATCTCATTAATTAATTAATTCTTTGAAATTAGAGTAACAAGTGAACGAAGTAGGCAAAATCAAATAATAACATGTATCCATTGCAGACATGAACGCCCGATTCGAAAGACTTTCTCGGTTGCGTTATTCCTTGCACCATACGCGTTTTATGCAGAACTGCCTTCGTCATGAAGTGCTAATCTTTCAAGTAACTGCTTGGTGATTACTCCGTTTTCCCGGTAAAACCGCATAAATCTTGCAATAAGATTTGATGCACCTCTAAGGTAATAATATTTTCTAAGCAACCAGAAACATCTAGAAACTACGAGACTCTCAAAAAGTCTGTATGAATATAGTTGAAAGCACAAAGTAAAATGAACCCAGGAAAACGACTTACTTCCGTATTACAATGTAGAATAGTTTATTCACGTTAGAAATATAGGCTGCCACATAAAAAAGTGAAGCAAACAGAAATAGAAGAGGAAACGAAAGGAAACGTCACGACTTGAGGGGGTATGTGATGTTATTTCAGGGATCAAAAAACGAGTTAAATTTATAAAGAAGTTAGCATTATGAGCCCGCTTCTGAACGGAGAGAAATGCGTCAACGAGAATTTAGCCTAGTTCAAATTCTCTCAGCTTTCTACACAGCTGTGGAAACCTGTAATCAATACAACATGGCACAATCCTTCACGTTTCGTACACACTATATTGGGTTTCCTCGCATCTCTATCATAGAGTATTGTACTCTGTTTCACGTGGGCGTACTCTATAATTTACGAAAATAATAGAGCACGTTAATAAACTCAATTTTTAGCCCACACACAATTTCAGCGTCCTGGTTGAAGTTTAACGCTGAACAATAATATCCGAACGAAACTTTGGATTTGTCCGTATGAAAAAATTCTGTTGTATGACTTGCACCGAAAAGTCTTAAATGACAAAAGTTTTAACTTTTTGTCAGATTCTCAAAAATGGCAGCACATTTTCAATAAAAGCGAAAATTTTCCAAATATACTTAAAATAGTTTATTTTCTTTTACCTGTACCTGCCACTTCTGTATTCATTTCTGTCTTGAATGCAAAATGGAGAGATGAAAGAAAAAAAAATCTTCGCTCAACTTAATACAGTATGAGTTCATCACATATTTAAATTTAAATATATATGTTACAGATGCAGACGAAGTGTTTAGGAAGAGTAAGTATGAAAAATATGTGTTCGAACATACCCTTTTTCTATACGGCGTATTTTATTTATGGCCATCCCAAAACATAAAGTAAGAAAATAGTGTGGATGATCTGGCGGCGGGGCAGTGTGGAGTGGGTCACGTGTCGTACGGCGTGACGTTCGCGAACAGTGGAACAGCGGTTGTTGGCCCGTCCGCTCGCTACCAGTCAAACAGGGCCAGACAGACTCGCTAGTTCCCAAACACCGCGTCCCATCGTGTCCGCACCACAAAGACTTTCTCACCACGCTCCTTTTACGTCAAAACATAAGTTCTCACGCGCCCCTGCCCTCTCTCTCCCACTCCCCCCCCCATCACAATTTTATTGTTTTAAAAAAGTAAAAAAGCAGGTATGAAATGGAATGTATGTAACTTTATTAGTTATGACTGATAAATTATGTCCACACTTGTTCAACTTCTGGTCGTCAGAGGCATGCGTCATGTTGCACGGAGGAGAGGCTCGGAAGGCATGCGTCAGGAGCATACCCGAGATCCTCAGTTCGTTCAACAAACCAGAAGCGTATAATACCTGGATGTTGTGGATCATTTTCCTCAGTTGCTGATAATATTAATAAATAAATTACGCCAAAGCAATTGACTTTTTGTATTTATTGGCCTCAAAAAAAAAAAAAAAAAAAAAAAAAAAATCTCGTTGAAGATGCTTCTGCAAAAGAAGTGAAACGCGTACGGAAGATCAATAAATAGAAAAAGTCAATTACTTTGGTGTAATTTATTTATTAATAAAACCTGAAGCGTACTGCAAGCGTTTCCGGTTGAAGTGGGCTCTCGTGCGTCTCCTCCTGCAACACGTCGCTCTCCAACAAAGATTACCATTCGTTCCCATTGTTATGGAACGCCAAAAATAAAGACTATATCGACAAAATCAACAGGGCAGATACCCTAAAGATCCTTGGGGCAAAATATTTGATGGATGTAGCTGAGTGAAAAAGAAAATCAAGAGTCAGAGATCATACTTTTCTAAAGAGCAGGAGACTTTCCAAGAAGAGCGGTGATGGGAATTAGTACATCATGGTTCGCGTATAACAGTATACCATTCATATCAGATACAATTAAGCCGAATGAAATAAAAGGTTGAAAAGAGAGATTGCTGGAAGCGGGACTTCAACATCGAATGCAGAAGTAATCACCTAGCGATTCAGTCTTGTTTCTTTCTGTCGTTCTTTTTTTCGGTCTACCTCAAACAAATAAATTCAGTTAATCTATTTTAGTCATTTTACAATATTCCTGCTAAGTTTACGCAGTATATCGGAACTGTTGTTATTTGATATGGTTTTTGGTCATTCATTTAAGTGACAGTACTTACAATCAGTATTTAATAATTTTCTGCATCATTTAAAATTAAATAAAGCTCATTTTAATTAATATTTTGCATTGATTGTTGTGAAAAATTTTGACAATGTAGAATTGTTTGTTTTGCCGAAATTCTTGGCGCGTAATATTCAGTGTCTCGTTTGGCAATTTTTAGAAGAGTATAAAAATTTTGCTTCGACATTCGCGTTGTTAAACAGCGGAATGTCATTGAACTGTAATTCTTAGAGAATTTGCACATTTCTAGTTTTCAAATAATCTTTTAACCACAATTTCCTCCGTGATTTTTCCCCCGGGATTTCGCTTATATAATAATGGCAGCTGTAACGCCCACTAGACAAATTAGATAAGAGGCATTGTCAAGAGGCATGAATGTGGACACTAAAGGGCATGGCTCCTGAGGCGTGCCTCTAACGCATGCCTCAAGATGAACATATTGCAAGAGGAACGGGCAAGAGGAAAAGGCAAGTTGAAAGGGAAGAGGCACAAGTGTGGACATAGCTATAAAGTTACAAATATTAAGTTTCCTCAAAAAAATTAAAATCTTTAAATTTACTGAAAAGAATCGAAAAACAAATCAAGATGAGCTTTCATTTCATTTTACAGGATTGCCTGTTCTTGGTTGGATATTAGAAAGGGCACAGCTTAAATCAGTGGCAGTCAACCTGGTTTCTACCACCACTAGTGGGCGTTCCAGCAGTCATGGTGGGCGCTAGGAGTTTTTGTTCCATACTGTAGTACTTTCTTCTTCTTTTTAATTTAAATTACTTTTAACAAATTTGCAGCTTCAAGAAGCTAATAAAACTCTTACGGGTTGCCAAAGTATCGTTTCATTATTTATTGAAAAACTTGAGCTTCATCGTTATAATCTATTGAAAAGGGAACTTCATCAGTTACCTGAATTATCATCTACAAAAGATAGTATAACTCCAGAGGGTATTCACAGATATAGTAATCACCTCAACGAACTTGAATAAATTGGACATGGTAAAACGATTTGAGCATATTTTGAAAATTGAAGTTGTATTACTGCATGAAAAATCCTTTTACCGCAAATATTGATAAGGCTGATACAACTTGTCCAGAAGAACTGTTAGAAATTAGTTACGATTAAGAAAGTAAACATAAATTCCATAGTGGTGGATATGAAAACATGAGGCAAAAACCGAGCGTGGTGGTGTAACGGCTAGCGTTCTGGCCTCGCATTCGGGAGGACGGCGGTTCGAATCCCCGTCCGGGCATACAGATTTGGGTTTTCCATGGTTTCCCCAAATCACTCCAGGTGAATGCCGGGATGCTTCCTTCAAAAGGCCATGGCCGAATTCCTTCCCATTCCTTGCCCCCCCCCCCCATCCTTTCCCGTGTCTAAAGACCTAGTTGTTATAGGAGACGTTAAGCAGTTATTAAAAAAAATGAGGCAAAAAAAGGCCTGTCTAATATCTAAATATGTGGAAAATGATATTCGGTTTATTGATACATTTCCCTTTTCCAAATCTCATATCAGGCTTTAGTGCTGTTAACCATATTATGACCAAAGAAAGATTTCCCCTGAATATTTCCGAAGGATGAAACGTTACTTACAAAAATTGAGTCAGATATCCGGTATTTGGCTTTCCAGCACTAGCCTGAGAAATCTAATTGATGAATTAAATGTAATTTCACCAGACCTCATGCTTCTATGTACGCAAACTATAAACAGAAAGATAGATTTAACTACAGAATAAAATCTTTTTATAAATATCTATTCTGCCAAGCGCCGCGAAAGTCCGACAAAGAATTTGGAGAGTAATTATTATTAGTTACTTTAATTTGCTGCTTTGGTGCTTTATAAATTTTATAAAGTAAAGCTACTTCTCTACTTTATAAATCACCCTTGTCGTGAAGCCAGTGGGCGGGTAGAAAATTTTACTACTAATAGAGGCACAAATGTGAGTAGTAGTGAAAAAAGGTTGACTATTCCTAGTTTGAGTAATTAGCGTTATCGTGTTTACTTGGATAATTTGTTTTTATTGCAAAAAGAGCTGAAAACATTCTATGTCACAAATGAGCGTTGTAAACAGGTGATCATAATCGCAGAGTTTGCTGTGATATGGTGGGATACACTTTGTAAAACTTACCCCAAAACGTTGGTTTATCTATTTTATTAAAATCTCATTGGCAGCAACATTATTCCCCCCCCCCCTCCCCTCACCTAAAGCTTGCTCTTGAAGTACTGCGTTGAGTCATCAGAGGGCTCTGCCGATATTTTACGTTTTCAGGGTTGCAACTACGAAGTACTCACAATGATGTCTCATAGGAAACTGTCTGTGTTGTTAGAATAAAGGTTTTCAGTTGTAAGAGGCAGCGAAGAGGCGTAGTAAGTCTGACAAGTAGGGCACACCGCGCCCCCTCGCACACCTAATCAAAACTCTGTTACACGAACCCAGTGCTACATATGACAACAGGGACTGTTTCTAGATAAAAGCTGAAAGCATATTCAGCAGCGTCATTCTCAAACCAGGATACTAGGCGCTATCAACCAAAAAAAAAAAAAAAAAGAGGCTAAATTTGATTTAATCCTAAAATACGTAACAGGTTTGTTAGGGAGCGTCCATAAACTACGTGACTCGGTCTAGGGGGGGGGGGCGCAGGAGTTAGGTAGAAAGGGAGCTCCATTTTAGCCTCCTTTGAATCTCCCCTCCCCCCAAGTAGCCCGACATGGCTTTTGCGTCTAACCCCCCTCCTCACAGAGCACGTAGCTTTTTCCCCTATTGATTGCAGAACACATTTTTTACTGTTTTCTCTCGTCAGACTATCGTAAATTACGTACGGAAAAAAGATAATTAAATGACGGAAAAAAATATTCATATGCTGTTGCGTGTTCTGTACCTCATTTTAACTGTGACAAATAATATGAATGGGAAGCTACGTAGCCTAGCTCGGAACCTCCCCCCCCCCTCCCCCCACGTAGCCTAGCGAAGCTTTCCGGCCACCCCCTCCACCACTTTTTAGACCGAGCCACGTAGTTTATGGACACTCCCAAAGCTACGCTGGGATAGGTGGGGGAGAGGAGGGGGGGAGAGGAGGGGGGGAGCCGAGCCAAGCCACATAGCTTTTCATTCATATTATTTGTCATAGTTAAAATACGGTACAGAACACACAACAGCATGTGAATATTTATTTCCGTAAGTAGTTTACTATATTCTGACAAGAGAAAACATGAATCAATAGGGCAAAAAGCAACGCGCCACGCGAAAAGGGGGAGGGAAGGATGTTGAGGCAAAAGCCACGTCAAGCTACGTGGGGGGAGGGGGTGGGTTCACAGGAGGCCAAAATCGAGCTACGTAGTTTAAGGACGCTTCCTTATCGACTAATTCCGAAAGTCTGTTCTTATTTCCAATTGTTGGTATAATAATAATTATCCTTAAACGACCTACATTTAGGTGTAATACAGTTAGCAGATATGGAGTGGTCTGGATGCTTAGTGGTTAAGGCGTCTGACTGGAGATCGTAAGGTCCCGGGTTCTAATCCCTGTCTCGGCGGGGATTTTCACAGGCCCTTAAACCGACCTCCACCTGTTGCACAGTTTGCGGTGTAATTTGAAGAACGCCAGAAGCTTCCGCAGCTCGGATTCCACGTTAAATTGTAAGTCCTCTATAACCATTGGGATTACGAGCGGGGCGGAATGCACAGCCAACTAAAACCCTGTCACCAGGCATTACGACCACGCGATCGTTCAGGCTACACATTTTGAGAGGCAATGAGGTGGTAATGTGAGGATCGATTCATTCGCGGCGTACAGCTACTAAATACCTTCCTCCGGTGTTCTGTCGGATAAGTTCTCATATACACGGTGTTTCGACAGCTACCTGTCCTGTCTTCATCAGGTGAAATGGTAGGTCGATGTGGTCACTGCAACTACGTTTTTTTTTTTTTTTTTTTTTTTTTTTTTTTTTTACAGTTTAACGTCCCTTTTTAACAACGTGGTCTTTAGAGACGGGAAAGGATGGGGGCAAGGAATGGGAAGGAATTCGGCCATGGCCTTTTGAAGGAAGCATCCCGGCATTCACCCGGAGTGATTTGGGGAAACCATGGAAAACCCAAATCTGGATGCCCGGACGGGGATTCGAACCGCCGTCCTCCCGAATGCGAGGCCAGAACGCTATCCGTTACACCACCACGCTCGGTGCAACTACGTCACCGTAGTTGTGTTGGCTTACAATTTCTCTGTGAAGAACGGAAGTGTACTAATGAAAATTACTGTAGAGCATTTTATTACTACAATACAGCATTTTACGAACTCAAACGTAAAAAAAAATACTATATTACATGAAAATACAGTGTGCTAAAGAAGTATTATATATTACATTTACGATTTATAAATTCTTTAAAAATTATATTTCTTTAGTTTTATGCATTTTTTAACATCAGAATGCCACTCACAAAATATTGAAGAGCTGTAATCATTCCATTCAAATTCATATTTTTCAAATCATTTTTCAATTTCACATTTCGTAAGCGACTTTCATTTATTTCACCAGTTACGATAATCTCGTTTTCAATCGTCATTTTTATATTGTATACTTAAAAAAAACTATGAAAACAAAAATAATATTATAACCTAACCTGTTTCTGTTGAGCGGATGGCTCCTAATTGTGACGTGACGTAAGGACCATTCAGTTAAAGTAACAGTACGGTTCGTTTCGTCCATTACATGTTTAAAATTACCGTTTACAAAAGTGAATATGTAATCAAATGTTTCTATTTAATAAGACATAAAAAACGATTTTTATAGTTAGTTACCCAAAGTGTACTATTTTTGCGTACTATATATTTTTCTAATACCACACCAAAGAAAAATATAGTACAACACTCTACAGTATAATAGTTTTGGCAATGCTACTTGCGATTCGAAGATACCCCCTACAGAGGCTGTCGATCCTCTTTTGTCGCAGTGACGTCGGCAGGTCGATAACAGACGCACGTGCAAGGTAGCCGAAAATAAATTCCTCTCTATCCAGTTAGCTAGTCTACCTGTCAGTGATACAGAATCTTTACTTGAGTATTACGAGTTACCAGTATCATTTTTTACGAGTGTCTGATGCTAATGTAAGTACGAGCAGAGTTGAAGCAGTGAACGCGGAGGATGGTCGGTAACGTTCAAGCCTGGCATTCGTAGAGAGCTGGTTTCTATTCTCGACCTAGCTATTTAGATTTCAGTTTTACATAGTTTCCTGAAATGACTTGAGAAGACTGCCTGAATACTTCAGAACAGGTAGCTTATTTCCGCTTCTTTGCCAACATCCCACTGCTGCCGTGGTCTCGCTATGGGACCATTATGTATTTTTAAATGGCACAGAACGTAGGCCCGGCGCGGCGGTAATATATGCTGATAGTCTGGCTATCTGCTTGTGAATATGGTGGTTTCCCTGTGACCTGGGAGCAGCAGTATTCCGGTGATGATCTGGGAGCGGGTGCTGACTCACTGTGCATTCGCTCGGCTGTGAGTCAGGGAGAGTCACCAAGACTGCCAACATGCTCAATTCTATTTTCCTGAAAGATTTTTCAATTGCAAAAAAATGGACCATTAAGATTAGCTTAAATGGTTTCAAAAATAAGCAAAGTTTGTGTGTACGTGTGCGTGTGTGTGTGTGTGTCTGCCTATCAGTGCTAGAAATTCGTTTATAAATCAAGGCGTATTTGTTACTCCTAACTTTCATATTCAGGAGCAAAATGAAAATTTGCAGGCGTAATTATATTATAATTATAAAAATACACATTTTATAACTTACAACCTACTCCAACACAATTTAAAATTGTAAATAGGTTTAGAAAAAAAAATATATGGTATGCCAATATATTATATGCCAAAATTGTGAAGTATGTTAATACAATTATTGAATTTTACACACTGATCTTCATCTTCAGAGGTAACTTGTTTGATTCCTACATATTTTCGATTTTTTTCCAATTCATCGTCAGAGGATTATTTCTTTTTAAATATAAATAAATCAACATGTAATATTTTCCTTGATGTAGAAATTCTAAGAATAATTTTATTTCACAGTGTTGCAGCACAATTTATCAGCAAGATCGCTGAAACAAAAACATTCAGTCTATTTAATATATCATACCTACTTGTCTTTACAACTGGTATACAGTCAGTAATTTTACGAGACATCTTCACTTCCTTCGTTAACGCACGCACTAGAATTGTTTATCTACTTCGTGGTACTTCTCCTACAATGTTGCCACATCTCCTGAATTTCAGAAACGTATCACAGATCAGCAATACGACAGTAATTATAATTGAAATTAAGTCATTGAATTAAACCTTGAACACGCAAAACTGAAAACGAAGTTCTCAAATGTTATTTTTTAATTTAAGTTTTGATGTATAGGCGTATTTTCTACGCCTCTGACTGAGATTGCAGGCGTAAAACGAAAAAATTCAGGCGTAATCACGCCTGACGCCCGGTCAATTTCGAGCACTGCTGCCTATACTGCCTGTTTGTGTGGACCCGCTGGATCGGTAGTCTTTTGTTATTATTTTTAATGAGTGTAGATTTTTTTATTTTTTTTGGGTCAATGTTCATTTTCACTTTGGCCGATAAAATCAGGGATGTGATCTTCGGTGACGATCTTTTTTGGAATACCCCATTAGGGTACTTATTTCTGGCTGAAGTCATACTGGTTTACGTATAATGCTTAGAGGCGCTTTATATTGGTGCCATGTCACGAAGTGTGGTGGGTGAGCGGTAACGCTCTGGCCTTGCATTAGGGAGGGCGCGGGTTCGAATCCCCGTTCAGCCATCCAGATATGGGTTTTCCATGGTTTCCCCAAATCACTCGAAATGAATGCTGGGATACTTCCTTCAAAAGACAATAGACGCTTTCCTTGCCCCTTTCCTTTTGTCCTCTAATGATCTCGACGTCGACGAGGCGTAAAACCATAAGGAAAAAAAGTTCCATATCCTTGGTACTACAGTTCCCAAATTTCTGAGCCGCTCTACTGTGTCTCTGTAGTTTTTTATTCTGATGTGTAGTTCCTAGGTTTGAAGTTGATTTCTGTGTAGATGGTCGTGATTTCAGCTTTAAGTCGATGGCGGAGAGATAGCAACTACATGGACATGAAACTACGCCTGTCGGACTGGGTGAGCGGTAACGATCGGGCCAGCCCTTCGGGAGAAAGCGGGTTCGAATCCCCGCCCGAGCATCCAGTTTTCGATTTTCCATGTTGAAATCACTGCGGGCAAATATCGGGTCGGTTTATTGAAAAGGGCTTATCCGAATCCCTTTCTATTTTTCACCTTACCACCCCCCCCCCTCCTCCCACTCCAAGTCCTATCTCGGCTCTCATTACCTTGGAATCGATGAAGCGTAAAGCCCAAAGCAAAAAAACGGTCACTCAGCCCCTGTGTTAATATTTTAATGAGCAGTAATAATAGTAACTAGAGGTATAGGTATGTGTCCGTGAACTTTTGATAGTTTACTGCATCTTCGAACAGTTGTCGCTGTCGACCTGTTGACAATCACCCTGGCAGCACCACGCCTGAGCACCTTGAACGTGATGGTGCATGAATGGCGCCTCAGCGACACTCGTTACCAAACTGTTTCGTGGAACCCTGCCAGCCAGACAGCTAGCTCACTATGGGAGACTTGCCAGTTCGAATCTGGCCGCCAGTATATACTGTGTGCCCTCTGCGTCTTAACAGTGCACTCTAAATAACTGACCAGACACAACAGCGTATAGGAGCAGCTTTCAAACCACTTCCCACGGGAAAAGGTGCGCTTCTTAAAAGTTACACCGAAGCTTGGAAGAAATTGTTACAAAAATATTTACTTAAATGTCGGTCACACGGGTCGATTTTTGTCGCTGCTACTGATCGCGGCGATCATTCGCTGCGATTAATAGCAGCTATTAGCCAGTCACACGGAGCGACTGGTTTGAGCGATTAGGTTGTGGCTAGCGAAGTAATGTATCAACCTCATGCGTTGGTTATAATATCGTGCAAACTGCGTCGTATAGTTTTGAGACGATTGATTCTTTCGGCTAATGCTGAGCTGAGTAAACATTTGTTAAATTAAATTTTTAAAAGAAAAGAAAATGCGTCCGCTACTGAATTAGGCGAATAGAAAAAGCTGAGGCCTCTGCGTTTCTTCTGATAGATCTAGGATCCACTAGCCTACAGAAATATTCAACGGTTAGCTGAAGGAAATTTTGATAAATTACTTGAAGTAGTTGCTCCTCAACTTCTGAAAAAGTTATACTGACAAGAGGTGAGATTTTATGCTAGACCAAACTAGAAATTAACTAATGTTACATGACAAGTGGTGATAGCCTGAAGTCTGGGGAGTATTTATTCATAGCTAAATTATTTTCTGTATGCATCCTTAATGTTCTTAATTTTTTCTGAGATGTTCGTCAGATGGAATGATCAATCTAGTTTCATTCAATCCAATAAATAGCCTACTCAAAGGATTTTATTCACGCATTCCTGTTAATTTATTTATTGTTATTGGTACACTCCTTCCGATAAACATAAAACAACATAAAAATCAACAATTTGGTCACATTTCCATCCCCGCTTTCCATAATAACAAAAAAAATTAAAAAATGGAATTAAATGAAAAAAAAAAGGTGAACGCTACTTGTGACCACAATAAAAAGACTAGCGATTGAGCTGTCAGACGAGGCGACAACAACGCTGTGTAGCGGCCACTTGGTCACGTGACAGCCACAATCGCGCGCTGCTAGCGATGAGAATTTAATATGTTCATATCGAATCGCAGCGATTTGTGTCGCTGCTAGAAGGGTCAATCGCAGCGATTACATTGTCACACGAAGCGATTAATCGCTGCTATTCAAGTCGCAGCAATAAAAATCGCCCCGTGTGACCGAGCCTAAAATGTGTGAACCCGTCAACAAACTGATGATACTTAAGAAGCAATTTCACAGCGTGCTCTTAAGTTCTGTTCATATTCTACAACAGTAGCATCAATATCACCAGTGTTAGCGCAGTGTGCTTAAAAAAAATGTGCCTTCACAGAAATGGACCATATTTTCTCGCCACTGACAAGAGTTTGTTTTCGGAAATAAGCACATATTAAACGGCGCATAAACACGTTCGCCACTTGCATCTGTATACCTAAAGATATAATTAATGTAAACCATCTGATGATGAGCATTGTTTGCTCGGAACCGGTAATGGTTGAATAAACAAAATAAAAACAAATTATGACTGGTCGCTGTCTTCCATATCAACCGAAATTTGATAACACAGTCGCTGAGTTCCACCAATCCATCATGAACAAAATTTATTACTCAAAAGGCCAATCGGGTGCGTCGTAATAGTATGGAGATGGATTAGAGGTTTGAAAGGGGAACAAAGTCGAAAATGAATCTACTCTCAACAACTGAATTTTTTTTGTTAAAGAATATGCAAGCTGCTGGAAAGACGGGGGAAGTTCGCTGGAAGGAGAAGACAGTATTGTGTGATTTATTTTCTTCAAGCAACATTGTGAATAAATTATAGTTCTAATTTGACAATACTCATTTGAAGAAGAGATCGGCAACATATTAGATAAGGAAATTATTACAATCTGTATGCCACAGCTGGAGAGTAACGGCTAAATAACTAGTAAAGCCTACAGTACAGCGTTCAAGATTTGGTATCAGATTTGAAGTTAAAAAAAGCAAGAGATACGAAGTCCTTGGTCGCTAGAGACACCATCACTTTTATACAGGCATACCTCACCAAGCGAGAGTAGTCACGGCGTTTTAACTCCACAGAATGCAATAACCGAACCGCTAAAGGTATGAATAAAAAGTCGTAGGTTAATGTAATTTTTAGTTAACTGCCTCCGCATACAGTCACACAATCTTCATCTTTGGATGACATGTTTCTTACAGGTGATAAATTTAAAAGACTCTACCAAGAAACAAACATTCGTAGATTGCAGTGACCAAGATCACACGCAAACGCCGCAGTTAACTACTGTATAGACCAGAGTAAACAGTTAATATAACGGGTCAGGTTTCGGTGAAACATCAGGAGAGTCAAACGCTAAAGAACCACTGTCTACCAGCGAGGAAAACATCTACTATGAAGTTATGGGAGAGGCTTAAAAGTTTTCAGTAATGAATATTCGTATATTTTAAACGAATTCCAAAATCTGATTCACTATTTTAGCAACGAGGATAAAAGCTAGGAGCCACTAGCAAAACAAGCAATCAAAACAAAACTCGCTACTATCTGACTTCGCTGCGTAAATTAGTTAAAACAAAAAACAAAAAAAAGTGCTAAACAAGAACCCATGACTGCCTGAGGAATACTGTTAAATAATTCGTCATACTGGCAATATGTTTTAATTAACTGCCATTTGATAAGTTTCAGATTTCATAATCGTGGACACTTACTAAACGTTAGCATATATTTACATTTTTGACTGGCTATTGAACAAAGTGTGTCAGAATAAAAAGGGAATTTTTGCTATCAAAGTGAATTAAATTGTCAAAATGTAACAGCATTTTATATTTATATTGCAATCTTTCAAAATGGCTTGCTAAGTGAGTCAGTATCGTTAAATTCTAATCCTCACATTGCAGGTTGTCGTATATGGAATTGTAATTTAAAATCACTCACGGGCCTTATGTGCAGGGTGGTGCGAATTAGACGAAAGTATCTACCCGGTCTTGAAAAAGTTGCAGAAATCCAAACTTATTCTTGATGAAAACCCTACTCTAGTGCTCGAATACAGGTATTGTAGTTGTAATTTTCAATTCTGTGTATCGAAGAATCGACAACTGCATTAATAAAATCACACACTGGTAATTCAAAAACAGCATTGCTATAATCGCTCCTCATTTTCTATTCTTCGCATGTTGTGTGATTCGTTTTGACGGGATGGTGCCATATTTACAGAAAGAGAAATCAGGCCGGAAGTACTGAAGAGGTCTGCAGTGACCGGAAACGTAAAGCTGCGTGGGAATATCAGACGATAACTTTGGAAGTAGATGGAGGAGGATTGTGTGAGGTGTCGAGAAATAGCGCTGGCGAGGCCCGGCGGAAGCCCTGGCAGGTGAGGCTAACAATGTGGCCTGGAATAGACGCACCAACAGCTGATCGCACGGACGACGACCCAGCGCCGGGACCCCAGAGCGGCACGTCCGCACGTCCGCAACCAACAACACTCGACCAGCAGCCTGTGGTCCAATCCAACACGACTGCTCGAAATCTTAAATATTATTTCTCTAAGGCAGCAGAGAATAGTTCTTAATTAAAAAGGCCGGGTCACATGGCACCAACGAATGGCATTTCTGTTTCAAATAAGTACGACTATTTTATTTTTAATTTCATTGCAGTGGAACTTTACACCCCGTCGACAGCGAGTTCATTAGAGGCGAGATGGTATTGGGGCAAGGGATGGGAAGGAATTCGGTCATTGCCTTTTTGAAGGAATCATCCCTGCATTCGCCTGGAGTGATGTGGGGAAACCATGGAAAACCCAAATCCGGATGCCCGGACGGGGATTCGAACCCGCGTCCTCCCGACTGCGAGACCAAAACGTTAACCGTTTACCCACCACGCTCGGTCACAATTCAGTAGCAATTCTCTTAATCACCTAATTATCCCGTTTTTATGTTATTTTTTAATTATCATATGTAACTTGAGTGTTAAATCCCTCCTTCTTCTACTTTAACGATCTATGAGTTCTAATTTTAAATTCTTTCATCGTTTTTTGATAAATTATTCATCACTTCAATTGGTAATGTGTTCCAATCCCTGACATCCTTACCCACAAAAGAAAATTTTTCCTCTCCCTTATGCATGAAATCGAGTGCCAGCTTGTGGTAATGGTCGCCTTTCAACTTCCATGCACTATTCCTAATTCTTCGACCAATATCCTTTCAAGCCCAATCACCAACATTTGCCTTGTACATTCCCAGCACCATCTTCACCCTCCTCCCGACTTCCAAAGAGTGTTAATCCAGATCGTTTATCATATCAGTTACTAACTTGGTCCTGCGGTAATTTCCACAAACAAATCTCCTTTGCACGCCCTCCATCTCCTGTATTTGATATCCAAAATGTGGGTCTCAAACTAAACCACCATATTCAAGCAACGGTTTCACCAAAATTTTGTAACCCAACTCCCTAACACAATAATTTGAATTATGTCGCCCTATTGCAAAATTAGCTCCCATATAGAATACAATAGTACAATTCGAATTGTTCCTGTCAAAGAAATAGAAATAATACAAAATAAAGTTAAAACAGCTATTTCTAAAAGGAAAAATATACGGAATAAATGTATTAACCATCATTTGTTTCTGTAATTCATCGAATTTGAAATATCTGTTTTCAAAAAGTGGATTTCAACTTTATAATTCTGCTAATATTATAGGATTTATAGTCACAAATCTTTCAAATACCGTAAAAGTTGCCGTTATTGTTCAGTTTGAATATATCAAGAAACAATGACAAATATTATCTTAGAGCTTTGATGAGTGGACCAATATTTGAACGTTTATGTTCACCATAAAGAAACACGTTTTAATCTTGGCTTGTTTAGAATACTCAGTTTGTACTGCAAAACTCTGGTCTGGATATCTAAACTCATGTTATTGACTTAAGATCTGACGGAACAAGTGTAATGGCGAAAATTGGTGAACTTCTGCCTCGGTACCTGTAATTGTGCTTTTTCACTCAGTACACAATTGGTCATTGAGGTATTATACAAAAGAAAAAACCTACTGAAAGAGAAGTCGAACGCACAGAAACAACTATGACTGACTCGGACGTATACGACGAAGACCTGGACGGGACAAAAGAAGTACAAAGCGTGACAGTAACACTGGATCATCCACCCACTGAAGTGGTTCTCAGACAGTGTGGAAAGTTTAGAAAAGTCTTTTATTTATGATCATTTCAATTAAACCAACGAGTTAGGAGGCAGAAATGGTATTATCGGCCGCTGGCTATATACGTAATTCTTTCTAAATTGTAACATGACGTGCTGTCGCCACGTTACAAGGTGCATTTTTATTATATATGTCATAATGTTAGAGTAATTTACATAAATCTTGGGCGACCACCTAAATAGATTTTTGTTGTAATTTTATAAAGTACGCAAGATTCCAAGTGAGGACTGTAATGAAATGGTGAACATACAGTGTATCTTAGTAAAGCGAACATTCAAGAATTATTGAGCTATGTAGGATTGAAGCTAATCTTGGTCTTCCCGAACCTTGGCGACAGGACGTCGCGGATTTGGGGTTTGCCGGACCACACACTCTGCTCCCTGGGGATGGGTCACTCACCTGGCGGGAAATGTCTGCCGCCCGACACACGAATGTGCTCTCACCCCGGCGAACTTAGCCGAATATGTCCGACCTCTGTTAGATACGCTGGGCGAATCACATATCGGGGATATCACGTGACATTGGGTGCCGACCTGAAGATCCAATCCAAATGAGCGTATAACTTAAAATCCTGGGAATTTCTGTTATATGTGAGCTTCGAGACTGCAAGGGGCGGAGCGAGAAGTTTCCTCGTGTACCGAAGAGCGAGGAGCTGCCTGCGATTCTAGTCGAGTCTAGTCTGAGGTGGACTTGGAAAGTTGGCTTCTCTCGCCAACTGCAGTTGTAGGATTTCTGGCTGCCAGCTTGCCTTGCTGGAGCAGGCTTACAACGGCGACACCGCCAGTAATGCCATGACGCGCATTGTCAGACCAGAGATGCCTGTAGCCGCCGTGTGAGATAATCTCACATATAGTGGGACCGCTCCAATCACCGCAGACATCAGACGCAGAACTACAATGGTAACTTATTACGACCAAGCCATCTGATTGTGCATTCCGTGAAACAGAACCCTTAAACGACTTTGAGAGGATAGATCCATGTTCTCACTTTGTAACTGTAAAAACCAGCTAGCGGCATAATTTGCCAGAACTAGTTATTTTCGAATGATATATTGTTCATTCGTGGCGCCCATGATTGTCTTTTTAACTGTAAAGTCACAGTATTATGATGCCTTTGTCTGAGATCGTCATAACTTGTATTTTTCATTGTTTCCAGTTGTCATTATTTCTTGCATTTTGATTCTGAGATATATTTAAAAGTAAATATACAATTGTTTGCTTGCTCATGACGGCTAATTGTACCTCTGAGCGTTGCTTTTATGATTTTGCCAATTTGTGTTAATGTTATCGGTAAATTCGCTCAGACTTGTAATCGCCTGTGATAAGAAAATAAATGTCATATTGTGACAATTTTTCCTAAATTCCAACTAACGTCGACATTCTTGCAAAATTAATCAATTTCACTCCTTCATACAAATTATAATTAAAAATCCACAATTATTAATCATAAAGGTATGAAAGATAATTGTAACGTAGTTTGCCCACCAAGGCACCCACTACAAAATAAAGTGATAGTTTAACTGTTTGGTAGATAGGACATTTTCAAACTGATGTGGTTTACTGTAAGACATGTAATGTGATCTGAATGCTTACAATAATTGATTATTCACTTAATAACCAGAATTACATTTAAAAATGCAAAAAGCACAAAGTATATTTGAGGCAGGGGAGCGTGCACAAACTACGTGGCTCGGTCCAGGGGGGGAGGGGGGGGTTGGCTGGAAGGCTACGCTGGGCTACGTTAGGGCAGGGGGGGTTCCGAGCCAGGCCACGTAGCTTTCCTTTCATAACATTTTTCACAGTTAAAATGAGTAATAGAACTCACAACAGCATGTGAATATTTATTTTCCTCAGTTAATTATCTCCGTATGTAATTTACAATAGTCTGACAAGAGAAAACAGTACAAAATGTCTTCTGGATTCAAAATGGAAAAAAACTACTTGCTACGTGGGTGGTGGGGGGGGGGGGGGTAGAGGCAAAAGCCACGTAGGGCTACGTGGGGGGAAGGGGGGTTCACAGGAGGCCAAAATGGAGCTACGTGGTTTATGCACGCTCCCTAGGCTAAAAAAAATTTAAATTAATGTTGTTTTGCTAATTAAAATATTTTTAACTGTTGATTTATATTATTTAACGTTAAAGTTGATTTATTAATTCAATAAACAGAGGTTTATTACTTGGTTTAATAACACTTTAAAACCTGCGCTGGGTCCCGCGGGATTGACCAATCCCGCAATCCGCAAATGCGTGATTGCAGTCGTAGCCGAGAGGAGTGGCGTAATACTGCCCCTCGGACACACCAGCGGTTGTCACCATGATTGTCACAGTATTCACTTTTTGTTTGTACGTTAAGTAAACATTGCTTTAAAAATTTGTATCATAAATACTAACAAAGAAGTACTGCTACTCTGACGCATTTTTCTATGGTAACTTATGCGGACAATTTGCCTTAATGATGGTTTAAATAGTTCTCGGTTTCCATTATAGATAGTGCACTATGTTATGTAACACTGGAGGTTTACTCGGCGTTATGTTTAGATGAAATTCTCTCTGGTAAATAGCCAAGTGAGTCCATTGATAGAAGACGATGCTGCGGGGGTCAAAAGCTATGTTCACACTGGTTCAACTTTTGGTCGTCAGAGGCATGCGTCATGTTGCACGGGGATGGCATGCGTCAGGGACATGCCCGAGATCCTCAGTTAGTTCAACAAACCAGGAAGCACGGCGAGTTGCAAACGTCCCCAGCTGAACTGGGTTCTCGTACGTCTCCTATTACTCCTCTTGTTCTGCCGCCATTACGTTACCCGAGAGAATTTTATGGGTACATTATGTTGTTACGGCAAATAAACCAACAAGATTTCGTAAGAAACTTACCTCTGACTGCAGAGAAGATCAGCAGACATTATAGACCCTATCGGCAATTGCCTATTAACAGCGGTACTTGGAGTATCGCCCGAGTATTCTGGTTATGTCTCAGATCTGAAGTTCATTTGATGTGGCGGAAGCTTGCATGGAGTTATGACCTCGGAGAAATCTGACTCACTTATCGTGGAGCCCGAAACTAATGTTATCAGTTCCGTATTCATTTATGCGGCTCTTTGCATGCGTCAACACACTAGACAACGAGCAAGTGGACTTGACACGCTTGAGTGGCAATTCAAGGACGACCCCCAGACAATAATGGGAACTCTAGTGGCTCTGATTGGCTGCTTGTTGACGATGTTTCCACTCTCCCAGGTATACCTGCCGCAGGGCTGTTTTTGTTTGACATCACGTGTGACTAGCTTACTAAAGTAATAATACACTAGATCAGCGGTTCCCAACCTATGGGTCGCGACCCACTGGTGGGTCGCGGCGGGTGTTTTGGTGGGTCGCGGAACAATCGACGTTTTTGCCCCAAAAATATATCTTTTATTTCATCTATTTAAAAAATCGTATAACTCGATATTTTACAAGTGCAGTAATCATGATAGCTATTAGCTTAAATTAAAACTCTGTGAGAAAAAAAAAGTTTTCTTAAACAGTCAGCCGGTATTATGTAATCACCACGTTGTGAGATACAGCAGCGGCAGTAATCGCGCAATCCTTATGGCAACCCCTGAACACCTTCTCTCCCACCCCGCTCGTAAGTTGGAGATGTGCGCGCAAACCACCGACAGTTTTACATCTCTGATTGTCATTTTCTTGGTTATGCTTGAATCGAAACCAAAGTCTTTGATGCAAACCGTCTTTCTCTGCTTGTGAGAGTGAGTAGTTGTTTCCGTTTTGTTTTGATTGAGAGTAGATTTAATGTGATTAGGGAAAGTTTGTTGAGGACTGGATCGTGCCGTAAAAGAGAGTATCCAACCAAGTATCTGTAATTACAATGCAGGCAGCAAGAAAAAGCAAAAGACGTATCTGCGAAAGTATAATCCGGATTATTTGAAATATAGATTTGTGTTTTTGGGTACTGAAGAGGAGCTAATACCTCAGTGCGTGATTTGTTCTGAAAATTTGTCCAATGAAAACATGAAGCCATCAAAACTAGCAAGGCATTTGTCAACCAAGCATCCTGAGTACACAGATAAGCTTGTTGAACTCTTTCAAAATAAAAAAAGACATTATCTTTCGACCAAATCTACAATAGAAAAGTCAGTGTCAGGCCAATAGTCTACGATAGCGTCTTACCAATTATCCTTGTTAATAGCAAAGCAGGAAAAATGCGACTGATGTGCCAAGTCGTATGTGCACCTACAAATCCCATTTTAGTGGTTGATTGGTAAGTCCATGTTTTGATACATTTGGGTGAAGTAAAACACAATGATAAACCTACCAATTAACTACTAAAAACGAGTTTGCAGGTGGTTTCCACTAAAAAGTAACTTGGCAGACCAGTTGTATTTTAGTATGCTGCTCGAGTTACTTCTAATCGTGGAATTTCAGCAGTCAACTTGATGAGGTGATGGCCTGTGCAGTCGCCTCCCGGTCTATGATATGTTTGTTGTTTTATGTATTATCAGTTCTTCTTTTGTTGACAGTATATCCTTTGTACGAAAATTTGCCTTTTCGTAGGATAGGATAGTCGATAGCGTATCGAGGTTATACAACAGTTCCCATTCTGATATTAGATAGACTCTCATATTAGGTGGGTCGCGAAAAAATTTTTTTACTTAAAAGTGGGTCGTGTACCAATAAAGGTTGGGAACCGCTGCACTAGATGAGTCGTGTACAAATTTCGCAAATACGCTTATTAGTAAGGTTGGGGGTTTGTAATAGGATGAAGAGAATTTTTTATTTGTTTAGTGTAATACGTGCGTTAGACAAGTCGACGCCAGTGAAGCAGTTTATTAATATCTCTGTGATATGTGCTGCTGCTATCTAGCGGCTTGGCTCTGAACTGTCTCATACGCACGACTTTCACAGTTATTTTTGTCCCTCAAGGGTCAAATTCCGAAAAATGTCGTTCTTAATTTATAAGCTGGCCTGAGTGAAGACAGGAATCTTCTAAATGGTACCTCATTTATCAATTTCAGTTAGGTATGAATGCATCGCAAAACAAAGTTGTACAAATAATGATGCTTTTGCCCTTTAAGTGACAAATTCCAAAAAAACAAACCTTTATTTAAAACTTTAATCTCTAAAATAATGCCTCATTACTCGATTTCGGTTAGATGTCAAGGAAGATGGCCCGTGAACAAAAAAAAAAAAAAAAAAAAAAAAATGGCATCGTAACCCTTCACGGATCAAATCTCGAAAAATTTTCTTAAAATATGATGTGACCAAAGCGGAGACCTTAATATTTAAAATGATATTTCATTTATATAATTCGTTTTGGTATCCAGGGAAATCAATGACTCGTGACACGAAATACCGCATTTTATAAATATTGACCTTTAAGGTCGAATTTGGAAAAATTATTCTTAAAATATGTTGTGACCAATGCAGATATCTTAATCTTTAAAATGGTACCCACATTTATCGATTTCGGTTAGGTATGACGGGAGATAATTGCTTGTGACAAAGAAACAACTTATAGAAATCATATATATGACGACTACATGGTGGCGCACAAAATTAAAAACACAATGATTTAGGATTAAGTAAAATAAGAAACAGAATAAGAAATGTTTTAAATGTTGTCAAGAAAATAGTGAAAGCCTGGAATAGGAATAATAGCATTCATTGAAGGTGGGAAGAGGGTAAGCTTTAAGGTCAAGCAACTCCGAGAGGGGCGCCAAGGGCAGGGTCACGTCAGCCAAGCTTGGGAGGAGAGGTAGACAAACAAAGCTCGCTTTGGCCTCGCACGGGAGGGACGCTCGTTCGAATCCCCGTCCGGGCAGCCAGATTGGGGTTTTCCATGGTTTCCACAAAATCACTTCATGCGAATGCTTCCTGCAAAAGATCATGGCCGAATTCCTATCCGTTCCTTGCCCTCCGGTCCTTTCCCGCCTCTAATTACCTCGACGTCAACGAGGCGTAAAGCCATAAGCGAAGAAAAATGTACCTTCGAGCCACGAATCGCAGACTGTATCTCGAGATCTGATAAAATCCGTCCCGGTACGAAAGCAGAACCATCAGTCTGTCACGGTATCAGCTAGGTGTCAGCTGGCGTTTAAGTGGTGACACCAGTTATTTTTTCAGTGATGTTAAGCGAAACATGACTGACGGCTGTAGCTTTGCGTTTTTATTTTGTTAAAGATAATGTGTTTTTAATACCAATGCAATAAATAAGGTGGATTTTTGGTACCCTTACACGTTACTCTATCGTTGTCTATTAAAGTTTCATAGTTTTCTTTTTAGTGTCAATTACGCTAGTGTATTCCAGTATCGCAGTTGGTTCCTGAAGTAGAAAACCGATTAATTAATTAATTCCGTGTGGTCGGAATGACCTGCTGACAGGGTTTCTACTGGCTGCGCTTTCCGCCCCTGTCATAGCCGCCTTAACCTAACCCCGCAATCCTGCCGGGTACAGGGGACCTACAGTTTAACATGGAATCCGAACAACGGAAGCGTTCTGGTGTACTTCACATTACACAGTAAACTGTGCCAGAGGTGAAGGTAGGGTTAAGTGCCTATGAAAATCCCCGCCGAGACAGGGATTCGAATCGGGAACCTTTCAATCTCCAGTCAGACGCCTTAACCACTGAGTCACAAGACCGCTCTAGAAACCCGATGATCATGAGAAAACCCTATTGCCTTTGGTCCAATCGTTGTTAAAGTCGAGGTTGTTATGCACATTTTATAATGATAGATTTATTAGATGTTCGAAACAAGTAGACTTTATTAAAAAAAAAAAAAAAAAAAAAAAAAAAAAAAAAAAAAAAAAAAAAAAAAAAGAAGCTTAATTTTTTGTGCAATGCCATGCCCGATTCCGGGCGTACCCTGTACCATGGAGCATGAATGCCCTAAGTGAGAACTCTCTTGTGAAGACGAACTTGTGTGGTTTCCGGTAGCCTTCTCCCGTGTGTGTTAGTGTGTGCTGTTGTAGTTGTTGATGATTGATATACTGTGTGTGTTTAGTACAGAGTGTTGTTTGCAGTGAGAGACGAAGAATGGAGAGAGTGAAACGCGGTGTTGCCCATTCAGGCCTACTCTTCCAAAAGTCACATTTGTGGCCGCCAGGCTTGACGTCCCCCATATGACTGACTAATTCTACTCAATAGTGTCGCACGCACTCACTCCATAAGCACTGCGGAGAGGCTTGGGATTTAACCAGCACTTTGGCGCGCAGTTTACTGGTTATGAATTGTGCACCACCACCTCCGCTACCCTGCCGGCCAAATCCTGATGATAAAAATTTGTTTCACCGCCAGGACTAGAACCAGATAACCCCGTGGCAGCGCCGGACACCACCACGGTGCCGCAACCAGCTGAACTGATCGAAACACATTCAAGTCAGTAACAAAACTCAAAAGTGCTTAAACCTAGCTACAAGCGGTCAATTTCAAAATATGTCTCTCAAAAATTAATAGATCAATGGGGATTATAATCCATACACTCAAACTCTGCTTTACCGAGCGTGGTGGGTGAGTGGTCAACGCTCTGGCCACTCATTCTGGAGGACGCCGGTTCGAATTCCCGTCCGGTCATCCAGATTTGGGTTTTCCATGGTTTCCCCAAATCACTCCAGGCGAATGCCGGGATACTTCCTTGAAAAGGCCATGGCCGAATTTGTTCCCGTTCCTTGTCCAAACTCCCATGCCGTCTCTAATGACCTCGACATCGATGAGGCGTAAACCCATACGTAAAAATCTACTTCAGAAAATATTTAAACAGAAAGATCTATACCAGTTTACATTTAAATATTTTAATGTCGCGTAGGAACAAATATATAGAGCAGCTTTTGTTAGGTCAAGAAGTGCAAATATTCTAACAGCAACGATAAAGTTTGAGACCTATCTGTTACCTTATCAGTAAGCCTTTTGCACAACAACACATTGTATGCTGTCTAAGAATGATAACTTTGGTGTGGAACAAATTTCATCTCGAATTAATCGCAAAAATCAGGGGAACGTGTTCAGACTGAAACATGTTTAATTCCTTCGAGTCAGAAAATTGTATTCCTAAGAGTTAAAGCTGAATTTTCTTTGCACTATAACAGAAGCGTTGAGTATTTGTCCCTAAATGTTTGGTTCGTGTATAATTTCTGCCCGGTTGGTGTAATATTTTGGCTTCGGTAACGCATACCGAACGAAATACCGGCGCAATGTCCCCGCGGAAATCTGTTTTCTCTCCTGCGCGGGATATAACGTCAGCTTCTACAATGGTCAATCCCGGGGGGAGCAAACACGATGAAGGAAGGAATGGATATGAAATCCGTCCGGTCGCCGAAGAGTGGTCGCCGTGTTTGCACAGCCTCGCCGTGCTCATCAGAAACTGCAGACGTGTTCTCCAGCGCTGAGGTGAGCGACCTCTCTCTCGGCTCATCCCACACTCGGTTTCACTCCACCAGCAGGACGTCGTGTTGTCGGTTGGTGACACATCGCTGTCCAGCAACTGCAAAACATCTCACTTCACGGGTTTTCCGCCTTATGATGTTGAAATGCGACAACGAGTGCAGCGCTCGTTCTCCCTGCACAACATCCAACCCGAAGATGGTGGCAGAGTCAGCCGCCGAAAGCTCGTTGTCGCATTTCAACAACATACGGCGGAAAACCCGTGAAGACTACATTTCATCGAAATGCCGTAAAAGCCTTCAATCTCACAAACCAAAGAATAATTGAAAAGTTGGATTGGTAGTATGATGTTTATTGCATGATATCATTCATATTCAGATTCAGGTATGAACTAAGTACAACAGAAATCCGTCATGAAATGAACCCACTAACGCAATTACGTCATTGTTATCCTCAAACTGTACCGAATCCTGGGGGGAAGCACTAAGGGGCTCAGGACCCCCCCCCCCCCCCAAAGCATTTAGGTCCACTTAGTGTTGCAAATAGAAAAAAATGTTTTTTTTTCAGCTTTGTAAAAAAAAACATGAAAAAAAAACCTAGCACCCTGGTTTTTTACTATTTTTTTTTCAGAAAGTAATATATTTGATAAATTATAGTTTTATTTACGGAATTTACATTTTACATGTGTGTTTTAAATCTTACTGAATCGTATTATGTCTTACATAATGATTCATAAATATATCTAAATAGGTAACATAATTTTATTCACCCTCTATGTCAGTACCACATTCACTAGTATCCGCACCACCAACACTAGTTCGGTCGGTGTCGGAATTTTCTGTTTCTTCTTCTGGCTCCTCTAGATCCATAACTTAGTTAAATTTTCTTTTACTGGCTGATCTTGTATTGTATGCAAAAGATTTTGAGATTGCAATTTTAAATTGTGAGCAAAGTACACACTGTGCCTAAAGACTGCGCTGATAATTCTGTATTATGGTCTTTTAAGTTTGAATTTAAATCGATTATCATACAAAATAGGAGCTTTATTTCTTTTCAATCGTTGGTTTACGCCAACGGTTGCAAGGAAACGATTCATAATTACTGACAATTTAATGGCTCAGTATCACTATACGCTGAGAGTTTAACAAGTATACGAATATAAGGAAAGCACAATAAGTAATAGAAAGGGGCAAAAAAACCTTAGATAAATTTAAAATTCCTAATTTTTTTAAAAGATCCGTAGGTCTACAGATTAATTCGTAGGGTTGGCAGCACTAGTTCAAATAGCGAGTGTCAATCCAAACAATGGGGAACGGGGATTCCTTCTCGCGCAACCAAGCCTCTTCGGGAAGTCCCCGTTCGTAAAAGAAAACTTCAGTCAATGTTGCCAATATTTTCGTAATTTTCTTTTCTACTGAACCAGAAAAGTATAGTAGATTTAAAAATTAAGATAAGTACTTAGTATAAACCCTAAAACAGTAATATTAAACGATAAATGCCTTACAAATTTGAGATTTAGTAGTTATGAAAAAAAACTTGTCACAAAAAAAAGGTTTTTTTTTCATGTTTTTTTTTTTTTCAAGTCAGAAAAAAACTTTTTTTTCAGACGGTTTTTTTTTTCAAGTCAGAAAAAAACGTTTTTTTACAACACTAGGTCCACCCCCGACATCGTAATTTCGGAGACTTTCTTTTTGTTTCAGCTCTACCGTTCTTTTATGGCCGGCAATCTAAAATAAAATGTTGATATGAGTTTTCTGTCGTCTACCCCCCCCCCCTTTTTCTATTTCAGCTAACATTATCCGAGGAGACTATAAATCCTAACCTTGCCCGAGTCAAGCCCCCCCCCCCCCCCAAACCAAAATTCTGGTCCCACCAATGGCCTCAACCATACATATCTACAGTGTTTATTTATTTAAGTTAAAGCAGAACGTGAAGTATGTTATTATCTGTAAATAAATACATTATTACTGTACATTTTTTTCACTTAAATTAATGTATTGAATCATAAAAGTTCTTGCACAATCCCGAACAATATCACGTGGCTATATATTAAACTCTGCAAGTTATTCATTTTATAAATGGAAAGTGGGAATTTTTTTGTATAAGCAGTTTTTAAGCTGACTCATGCAATAGTTTGCTTTCAGAAGTGTAAAATTTTGTACTGTTCCACTCTGACATCTGATAGCTGGATTTGAAATGTACCCAATTCCTTTCCAAAACGCCTTAGGCTAACTCTTTTTATCTTGAATTTATTGCCATCTATGTCTTTCGACCATTGAAAACCAGCTCCATCATACCGACGTTCCTCAAATAGTGGCTCCGAATTCTCGCAACGGTTTTAACATGATTACAAACAGAATCAAAAACTTCTTCATCTGGTTCCCCTCTTATCTTCTGGAATAATTCCTCTTCCAAACCTTTTGCCTCTATCATATTACTTATTCTCGTTCGTGTTACTTCCGTCGTTTTGACATAGAGTGGTGGTGTAATCGCATTCGGGAGAACGGCGGTTCGAATCCCCGTCCGGGCATCCAGATTTGGGTTTTCCATGGTTTCCCCAAATCATTCCAGGTGAATGCCGGGATGCTTCCTTCAAAAGGCCATGGCCGAATTCCTTCCCATTCCTTGCCTCCCATCCTTTCCCGTCTCTACAAGACCACGTTTTTAGAGAGACGTTAAAAAACACAACTTCCGTTGTGTTAGTAGGGGAAAATTTTAGAATTGGAAATTTTTCTTGTTCGTTAAATAAAAAGGACAAGTTATGTTTACGAGAAGAAAGAGCAAGTCGCATAATCTTCTGGGTACTTTTAGTCATCGTGATCTGTAATGATTGAAGAAACAAACACCAATGTCAGTGCAATCGAACATTATATTGAAGAGAACGACCAAAAGCACGGATACAGCAAAAAAACTTACAGAATATTGATAGCAGTAACGACGTGAACTACACTTATGTTCTGGTACAATAAATATTCTTGATACAAATTGCATCTGCGTCGTTTTACTACCAGAGACAATGCGAATGCATACAATCTTGAACTCAACAGACACTTGCGCTATTGATCTTCCAAAAGGTTTCACCAAACTTAACTAATTTCAACGACGCAACTTCCCCATAGCCTCATAAAAAGAATTTCAGTTCTATCATTGTTCCACCGAATGTGAAGAATCATTTAATACTAGTGCGCACTTGAACATAAAATTTCAGATATTGCAGTTCTGTCGTGGTTCTCTTGGGACAGAGACGTGGTAACATTCGGGAGGGTTCGAAGGCTCTGCGCTGTTAGTGAATTGGAAGAGGGTTCCTCATACGAGTACTGAAGACAATCCATAAAATCTGCGGTAGCAACAAGATGTTTAGCTCATAATTATCCACTTAAATTGCTTAAAAAAATATTTTATATGTAAGTAATGTTATAGATTCCATCTACAGCAGGGGTCCCCAAAGTGGTCGATATCGACCCCAAGGGGTCGATAAGCGTTCCGCAGCGGTCGATTATTGCACTGGGGTCGATTAACATTAAAGAAGATTAATTAAACTGTTTAGAAAAAATGGGAATATTTCAATAAAAATTAGGTCAATAAATAAAAATAATGCTCATCCTCTGAATTCGCGACTGTTTGCGAAGTTACGTGAAGAAAATGATTAACCTTTCAACCATTTACTTTTGCGTACTGGGGTAAGGTGGTAGTGAAGAGGTGATAGTTTGCACAGGCGTGTTGACTTGTATGACTCATCTGAAGAGTTACTTAGGAATGTGGATCCTTTGCTATGTAACGAGTTTAAACAGTGCAAGAACCATCCGTTCTATTTGGCAGACCTTTATTCGAAATTTATTCCATCTATCCATTATTTTCTTACTATATTTTAAGATTATAATAACAGATGAAAATATTTCCTTTTTCAGTCAATATTATTGGGTAGATTTTATAAGAACTGGGTTGTTATGCATTCTCCTTATTGCTTAGCATTAAAAATGCCAAAAATGATTTAATGTTTTATTTAATACTTAATCTGGGGGTCGACAAGAAGGCAAATATTCTATGAAGGGGTCGACGGGATAAACAGTTTGGTGACCCCTGAGCTACAGCGTTGGACTACCGGTGTAAGGGTCACCGGTTCCATTCCGGTCGTGTGTGTTTCTAACCAAGTGTTGTTTTAGTCGCATCATGTTGTTTGCTGCGCATCGACTGCTTCGGCTTACGATTCGTACGAAGTTTGAAAAGAAGATTTGAAGATATTTCCATTTTAGGGGAATTTAAAAGTGTGAATATAGAAATATGTTTCAATATGAGCGCTTGTTTCAGGTCACTATAGGCATTGGACAGTGAAATGTTGATCTTCTGTAAACAATATAATTTTAAATCAGAAAAATATTTTTCCTATTCACTAAACAAACTTTAATTTTATAATCTCACTGTACATTATTCTATACTTCACATTACGCACACCACACGATTTAAACCGTAATTTTGGATGATCAACCTGCGGATATGTGTAGTCATTCAGACGAAGTTTAACAAAACAAACAAACGAAATGAAGGAATCACCAGGGTATTTCCTGATTATATTCAATCTGAATATTACTGCTGACTGTTCTGTAAGTATCTTTCGAAACAATACTTATCACAAAACAAAAAATTACTAGAAAGGAAACTTTAGAAACACGTAAACACTTACATAATGAGTAATGAGCCTATACCGCCATCTTAAGGCACAGAGTCTTCGTCTCGAGTTACGGGGTCGCTGATTCGAGTCCGGGTGGGCGGTAACGATCTGGCCTCATATATTTTATCAAATAACAAAAACTTACTCCATTCAGAAACCTAAGCGTTCAGATAAGTCAAGCTCTAAAATTAAGCACTATAGGTTTCACAAAATCAATGTTTAGCCGTAAACAAAACAAAAACAAAAACAAAAAATTGCAAACTACACCTATAGAAAAAGTTGCTAAATTTTGTCTACTCATTTCAATATAAAAAAAAGTTTTTTTGTTTTTTATAAACACGTTTGAACCATATTCAGAATCAGAAATTTTATTAAAGATGGCGTGTGCTACGATTCTTTAACCGTTCTTGTCAGACAAAACATTAAGCATTTACCTCTGATACAGAAATTTTTTTAAGCATCATTTCTTTTGTTTAAATTTTTTTAAATAAGATGTTAAAACCTATTTACGAAGGATGATGTAGCTATCTGCCAACTAAGGAACGCGAAATTTCACCAACATTTGGTGACGTCACAAGGAATATTCGAAATTAATTCATCATAAGAACACATTTCTAAGACCGTCCTGGCATTACCAAATAAATTATTTGGAAGAAATTGTTAACTAGTTCCAACCAATAAGACGCAAACTAGAAAAGAGTAAGTGACCCGCTGAAATATTAATATGGTGATATCTGTGAGTACAGTGTGTACATCTGTATACACATATTTATTAAGAGTTTTATTGTAGATAATTATTGTAACAACACATGTAAAAACACTTTACAGCCACTGAGGATGCCTTACACCACAAGGGCGATACGCGTCTGGGGAATCAAATAAAACACAAAATTCACCAAACCAGTTGTTTTTGACGGATTCATTTCTAAAGCAACTTATAATAACTTCGCACATCACTGAAGTTCTGATCACAACTAATGTTATGCCAAAATAGCTCAAAATAGGAGACTTGGAAGGACAGAGTGACAGTTAAAGATTAACTCATTGAATCTCAGGGCGTGGATATCGTACATACCTTGTCTGAAGCACGTCCTAATTCTGGGACCGACATAGATTTTGCCATTATTTGTGCTGTGGATTTTTTTGTTGATTGTGGCTGGTACCGCGAAGAATTTTGTCCACCCCGGGGTTGCGCAGCTTCACCCACAATACAGTTTCCTGCTCCGGCGTGTTCTTTGTGAAGGGCTCCTCTTTTCTTGTTTGGCACGTGTTGTGTACGGGATCTCAGTGGTGAAGAATAGCAGGTACCAAGACCAGACGCTTTGATTCCCTCCATGATGTAAATAAGAGGCGACTCAGAATCCAAGAAGCAAAACCAACTAACTCAATATGATAGAAGAAAGACTAGTAACAATAGTGTGTATATCATGGTACCAAAAATTAGTTTATTATTTTAAGAAGTAAAACCAGCTAACTCAATATGATAGAAGAAAGACTAGTAACAATAATGTGTAAATCATGTTTTTTTGTTTTGTTTTTTTTTTTGTTTTTTTTGCCTTTGTCAGTCTTTTGACTGGTTTGATGCAACCCTCCATCCCTTCCTATCTTGTGCTAACCTCTTCATTTCTACATACCCTTTACAGCCCACGTCCTCAATTATCTGTTTCATATATTCTAATCTCTGTCTTCCTCTGCAGTTCTTACCTTCGACTGTTCCCTCCACTAACAAATTAACCAATCCTGTCTCAAAATATGACCTATCAGCCTGTCTCTTCTTTCCGTAAGCTTCATCCACAAACTTCTTTTCTCACCCATCATTTCCAAAACTGGTTCATTTCTTACTTTGTCTGTCCACTTAATTTTCAGTATTCTTCTGTAGCACCACATTTCGAATGCTTCAATTTTCTTTATTTCTGGTATTCTTAAATGCCATGTTTCGGTACCATAAAGTGCTATGCTCCACACAAAGATACCAAAAATTAATTTATTATTTTTTAAAGCCAATACGAGATCAACCAATCAATAAACATAAGTTTCGATGCAGACAATAGATTTTTTTCGTAAAAACTGGTCTGCAAAAATGTCTTAATGATACTAAACGTCAATTTGGAAGTAGAATCACCTCCAAGGCGAATTGCCCAAAATAAGTTAGCTGCTTTACATTGATCCCATATGAAAACAGTCTTGGGGATTTGAAACGGTAGATACCATTTTTAACAATATAATTTCCTGCTACATGACCGCTACACGGAAAAACAGTAGAGAGACTTCCATATCTAATGCGTCTGTCTATCGTCGTTCAGTAGTAATTCGAAATTATGAGACAACATGTATTATTTATACAGATAATTTTTCAACCAAATGTAGAAAGTATTTTTCTCCTTGTTTTTTCTCCTTTGTTGACTGGAACCAGCTAATCCCGTGTCAGGCGCCACTCAACATCTTGGTGACGCAACCAACTGAGCCAGCGGGGCGGGCTAGAGACTAATGCAGCATCACTAAGTTCTAACCTGCCATTCATCCACATTTTCTTCGAGTCTGTTCCAGTTTGACATCCACAGAATGTGTAGGCCTGTGTGTTCTTGTTATTGGCCAGTACATTTTTTCCCTACACACACACACACACACTTAGTACGGGTCTCCCTGCACTTTCACCTTGCGGGCTGGGCTTTCGACTCCCGCCTGCAACATTAAAGGTTTTGACTTAACTACCTGTGTCTTGAAAATTATTTACGCTGCGACATTCAACGCAAATATTACAGCAGAAATTAATAAAAAATAAATTTCTAGCGTCGCGCACGAAGAAACATACTTCGCTTGTCTGAATACGCACAGTAAAAATCCTAGTGCTTATTTAAATAAATAAAATAGATGCTAGTTTTTTTCTGTTTTGTTGAACGTAACGACCTACACACCACGCAAAATAATATTTCCGGTAAAATTGTGCTGCTGGTTAAAGTGATAAACCCAGATAAAAATCTGAACGCTTCTATTCGATTACTTCTTTTTAAACGTCTCTAAGTAAAAACATCGTTTATTATTTATTTATTTTTAACTAATATCAGTCACTTCAAGTTTCACTTAAATACGCATTTATTCGTCAGCCTCACATACAAAATATTGCACTTATCTTTTTATACGTCTCGTCTTTCTGACAACTTAAAGTGTGACAAGTCAGCTTGTCGCATTCCTTAAAAATAATTAATTCAATTTTAAAATTCCAACTTTCATCCTCTTCACGGTCTGCCATGTAGCATTTCTTAAAAATGAGTCTGTTTCACTCATTATGCAAAATGGTACCGTGTTTTATTTACGATGTGATTCTATTTTATGCTTTATCTTTATATTGGCTTATCATAACATGCCTTTTGTGCGGCTATAGTAAATAATTAGTCTTTTAGCCGTTATTATGCACAATTAAAATCACTCTTTTATTATTTTAAATACATTGTTCTTAAATACATTATCGGAATTCTTCCTGCAAGTTCTCCTTAGTCGCTGCTCTAATTGATCTCTTAGTTGATCTCTGTATATTCTTTGCTATGGAAACACTCCTTAAAAGAGTATTAACCGGCCCGTGACATGGAACTCCTACTTCAAGGATGTTATTATACTATCTGTTATGCTACAAGCTCTTGCCGCTTCCAGTATATATCTCTTTATTCACCTTACCTCCTCTCACATAAGGCTTCTCCTCGTCATCGGGTCCTCTATTACCCGCTTTATTCCTTGCTGTCAAGGATGCTGCAAAACAGTATTATTATTGGTAGTTATGACAATTCATTCACGTAATAAAATACATTTACATTCACAGTTCAAAGTTGGCGGGAAGTGCGTCCTGGAGTGGTCACGGCAACCATCTGTAACTGATTGGATCCCACAGACGTACGTGCAAGTAGTTTCTAAACAAGTGATGAGAATGTTGCGGCAACACTTAATAGGACACCATGTGTATTCGCCATCATCAGATGAGGAAATGTTTGTACAGATTTTTTTTAGCACTTTCAGAGCAAAAAAAGACACATTATACAAATTTGTGCTGAATACATCGTTCACTTCTTGCGTGGCAGTAAATTCGTAGTGTTGTTTCGGCTCGTCCCTTCCTTTAGTCGCTTCACTTGCAAGGTGCGCCGGCTGCCAGATGTCCGACACATCTACATAACAACCACCCAGTCGCCAGCAAGGTCATCATTACACCAGGCCCGCTTCCTCACGGCAGAGGGAAAAGGAATACACAAGGCATTCAGCTTCTGTTCTCTCTATTTCTCACTGAAAACCCAGCCTCCAAAATGGTATTTTGGTATGCGCGTTGAATTCGACATTTTTTTAAATGGAGATATAACTACAAAACGAACCAGATAATGTATTTGAGGATCTTGGAAACATCGTTATTACCACTATTATTCGGTGACCCAGTCCTGTCCGCTGCCCTGCGGGGAGTTTCTCCTCCACAGGAACTTTCTTGGTAAACTTTAACTAGGCAGGTTTCCTAGCGATGAAGTGTATGCACTCATTACTGTTTTGTCCTGATCGCTGTGGTGTGTGTACGTACAGTTGTTAGCGTTACGAATTAATTAAAGAAGGGGGAGGGACGCCAAGGTAGCCGCCAAGCTAAACGTCCCCATTCGACGAGTGAATCACCGTCAAGAGATTCTTATGTCTTCAATCCGTACGCCATGACTTAACCCAGAACTTTAGTGGACAATCTGGTGATTACGAATCGTCTACCATCAGCTCTCCTATCCTGCCGGCCAGGTCCTGATGATGAAAATTTCTTTCAGCAGGACTCGACCCAAGGAACGCCGTGTCAGGGGCTGCAACGAGCTGAGCCAACGGGGCGGGCATCTTCAAACATATTCGAACTAAAATCAGACGGCAAATTCAGACGACTCATTCGACATGGCAGCAATTGTCACGGTGTTCAAGTGGCATTATGGATGATAGTTTCAGCTCCAGAAAGCACAGTATTACGAAACTGGGTGTTACTGCGTTCGGCAAGTGCCGATTGAAGCCACTGAGAGTCGGCATAGCGTACGCTACACCACTGTCCCCCTGCGAAGCATCGAGCCGTAGAGTATCACCCCGCGATAAGCACTGGGTTTGCCAAAATAGTGACAGTATATTTGACAGCACAATTGTTTTAGTAACCAAGGCTCGAAGAGCGCACCACTGTGCGTATTTCGATCCAGTTGTCTAACAGGGCCGGCTGGTGGCTCGTTGTTTAAGCCGTCTGACTGCAGGACCGGCGCTAGTATTCTCGGGCCCCGGATAAATGTTCTCGGGCCCCCAACCCCGATTTTTTATTTTTATTTTAAACTTTGATTATTTGGGTAAAGGCAGAAAATTTTAATCAAATAACATCTTTTTAGAAAAGTTTTTTTTGTTTGATTTCTATATAGCTAGGCACCCATGGTGGAGGGCCCCCTCTGGGGGCCCAGTCCCGGGTACTTTTGCCCCGCTTACCCCTCACTAACGCCGGCCCTGTCTGACTTTGCCGTTTCGACCCCCGTCTGGGCTGCGATTTTCAAAGCCCCTTAACCCGACCATTACCTCCGGCACCGTGTGTTGTATAATGTGAAGTACCACAGAATGCTTCTGTGTTTTGGATTCCACATTATTTTTTATTTTTTTCCCATATGCAACATAGCCCAGCACCTAGTATCTAATCAGGGCCCTTATTTCCATTATTTAACATGTACATATATTTTATCCTATATGTATATAACGTATTAACATATAAACAATGAATCCAAGAAATTTTTTATTAAATTTCCAATATCTATTACATCTATTGTTATTAAACAGAATGGGTACCACACCACTACTACATCTACTACTACTATTTCTCCTTACAAAATTTTGAGGCTATATCAGCTGCCTCGTCCAGCAAATGCCACAAACTTTCGTCGCGCAGTATGTCAAATATTCTCCTACCTTGCAGCTGAGCTTGTTGGTGTTCTCTCAAACTGGCTGTTATTTCACATTCCCATACCACGTGCTCCGGCGTACTTTCTTCACCACATTCGCATCTGTTTGAATCTACAATATTTCGACTTCGGAGCCAGCTATTGTATGGCCCGTGACCTGTAATATAGTGTACCAATCCGGGAGAGGGTAAAAGTATTCCTCGTTGGACACGTCTGACTCGCTGTTTTAGTTTTATTTTTCTTAGATGCTTTGCCCACACACTTGCTGAGTAGCCCAATAAGAGGATAAAATTGCGTCATGGTATAGTCTTATTGTTTGGACTGGAACAGTGAATTTTCGTTGGCCAATATTAATTATTTCATTCATGACCGCCACTGCTCTTGCTATTGTCTTCTCTAAGTGGGCTAAGTTTAAACGTTCATCCAATTGAATGCCTAAGTACCTGCACACTGGGTTTCTACGAATTGATTTGCCGTCGAATCTTATAGTAGGTTTTCGAGTCAGCTTGCCCTTGAGCAATATAAATTTTGTTTTATGTGGTGCTAAATTCAACTTGACTTTATTGCACCATTGGCTGAGGCAGTTAAGTACTAGATTACTATTGTACTCAATTTCTGCTCTTGTTGCTCCTTTTACGAGTAGTAAAAGGTCATCAGCAAAAGCTATTAGACCTAGAAGTTCAGGTAATCTTTGTAATAGTTCAATCACTGGTTCCATCCCTATATCCCAGAATATGGGACCGCAAACTGAACCTTGCGGGCATCCTTTAGTAAGGGTCTTCGTGACGAACGAGTTCTGGCATCTTAAGGAAGCAGTTCTAAATCTGCAATAGTCCCTGAGGGTGTAGAATAATCTTCTTGGACAACCAATCTCCCTCAGCCGTTCAAACAGGGCGGGCCACCATACGTTGTCGAAAGCTCCCGAGATGTCAATAAATATGCCCACTACGTAGTTTTTTGTACTGCTATAAATTATTTCCATCGACCGATTTATGGCATCCTCTGTCGACTTCCCGGTTCTAAATTCATATTGACTAGGATTCATTCCCAGAACCTCTCGGTGGTTTTGTAATTTTTTGCATAGAATCTTCTCTTGAACTTTGCCAAGCACATTCAATAAACAAATCGGCCGGTACGATTTCGGTTGAAGAGGATCCTTGTCGTCTCCTTTCTTTAGAATTACCACCTCGCTTTTCTTCCATATTCCCGGAACTCTACCCTGATATAAGCATTCTTTCAGGAGCCTGTATAGGACGGGGGTTAATTTTATGATTAACTCCTTCAGGACCTCGGCTGGAATTCCATCCGGACCGGGAGCCTCTCCTTTTTTCATTTTGTTTATCGCGGTTATTACTTCTTCGGATGTAATATTATTTCCTTCTTCTTGACTCCAACAGGGCTGCCACATGTTCCTTCATAATGTAGCTTGTTCTACTGTTTCTTCTTCAGGGTTGTCATCAGGAAGCAAAACTAATAACTCCTCCGCTGAGTCTCTCCAATTTGTGGTTAATCGTCCATCTGTTCTTTTTACTGTGGATAGTATTGTGGGAGGCCTGATTTTAAATGCAGCTATTTTGTAAGGAATACCCCATGGATTGTTCATGAGGTTTTCACTCGCGAATACTTCCCAGCATTTTTGTTTTGTCTCTCTCATCGCGTCTTTGAAAATCTGCCTCTTCTGCCTGTAGCATTCGAGGAGGAAACTTCTGTTTGCTGCCACCATGCTTCGTTGATACGTTCTCCTCCACGTTAAGCTGTAGGTCCTCTGAACCCGATACGATTATAGGGTTAGGTTAGTTACCAACGACAAGAGGCGCATTTCGCTGCGATCTTGAACGGCCGAACAATTCTTGGGGAACTCCCGGCCAACATTGTCATATGATGATTTTTATTCTCACTCTGTCCTGTTTTATTTTCTTATATGAAAGCGCCGTTCAAACCCGTCGCTTTAGAACAGCGGTGACCAACCTTTTCCAACGGCGGACCCCTTAGGGGTGTCTATTAATTACGTGAGTTTTTTCTGAAATTCGGATCTGCCCCCCACCTCCACCCCACACTCCCCTCTAGTGAGACTTCGTAAGACCTGACGGGATCCCTCCCTACGGTGAGGTGAAATCTCGAAGGACCTTTCCCCCTTGCTGACGACCTCTTGATTTTGGAGACTTTCCTGTTTTTAAGGGCGGTGAAACTCCGAGACCTACCACTCGTAACGTTGTCGCAAGTAGTTTATAGACTTTTTTAGCTCTACTGTTCTTAAAAAGATTATGTAGATTTCTGTCAACTCACCCCCCCCCCTCCCTCCATTTTTCGTGAGATTTCGCCGGACCTCCCCCTGCATTTCGACATTACCACAACTTCTACTAATATTGCTGTCGAAATTCATAGATTCTTCTACCCGTGTGCGAATGCACTCACTGTATTGCAAATACTTACATCTGTCTGATATAGTGACTCCAGTATTAAAAGAACTAGTAATTAATATATTAATTTAAACGCAGGGCTTAATTTTATTTCAGTATTTCGGTAAATCATTTCTTCAAGTGTATTATAGCAGTGACTTAAAATATCTACATCGAATATAAATATCTTGTAAGCCCGTCAAAAATGACGTGTTGCACGCAGTATTTTACGCAATTCGTTTCTGCTTCGCTAGCTAAGTACAATATTCATCAAATAACGCTCATCTTGAAAATGATGTAATGTACATATTTCTTACCTTGCTGTAAAAACAGTATCGCTGTACACAGAGTATACTGTAAGGGAATTTTAATTAAGAAAAATCGACTAATAATTAATATGTGGATTTTTATGAAATATATTCTTTTGTTTTGGTGTGCCGGCAGCTGATTTACTCGTGGATGCTCAGCAAAATAGAACTGTTATTAAGTAACGCGCATAACATCGAGAAACATCTTCGGTCGTTGGTGGTTGGACAGCAGAGGCGGGAAGCGTGACGTCAGAGTGTGACAGACATCGCTACACTGTGACCAAGATTGGTATTTCATAGGTGTAGATTAGATGGCTGATCTAGTCGTAATGACACAAACTTTTTGATATTTGTCATCAGCTATCGTAAATCGCACCGTTCCACCATTGACAATCTGCTTCTTTTCTTAGCTAATAAATTGCTGCTTTACACTAAATCCTCGTTGTGCTATATGCGATCATGGGAATGCAATGAAGAAGTCCTTTACAATTCAGTCCTTAAAGCCGGATATAATATTGAGAAGCAGGGGGGTGGTGGTTGCTCCTCTCGTCCACCAGTGGGCGGTACCGCCGTCGTTGAGTGAGTGTGTCGCTGATCCCAGTTGGTAAACAGTTCTTGGAAGACCTTCTACGCGATCTCTTATCCCGCTTGTCGAGCCAACTGTGCTCTTTGCTCACCGCCGATCAATAGCAACTTTCTCGCCCACACAACCTCTTCGAGGAGAAATTGCGTCGTGCAGTTTGCTGAAGAGAGATCGCTTACTGTCGCGGTCCCGTATTTATGTACCGGAAGTACTGCCGCATTCCACGGAAATCCAAGTTGGAGACAGTATTAAATGTTATTAACAGTTGTTATTTGACACCTTCCGCGTCCTTAAACCGATGAAGGGGTCCGATTCCAGTCAGAAGTGAAAGAAGCGATCGAAATTGGTGTTTTAAACATTTCCAAATTTCCCTTTCATATGCAATGGAAAGAGTGACAACAATGCTGTAAAATCAAGGCTATCGTATGGAGTCTCAATCTAATCTTGGTTACATCGAAATATGTGGCACATAACAATATTCGGCAGTTGTAGCACGAGAAAATACAGGGTGATTCATAAGAATCTCCGATATTTCGAGTATTTATGGACCAGTGGTTGTGATAGTTACACCTAAAACGATCGCATTTATAGATACCAAATTGCTTCAAGTTGCTTGCAGGTGCTCGAGCTGTGTATCTTTACTGAAACGACAGCCATCGATACTGTACTGAAGTTCCCTGCCGGCCTGTTGGTGTTGCAGTGCACAGGCAACCAGTTTCCTTAATCTTGGTGTTCCGCGCACGAATTGTGTTGTCTGTACGTGTATGTGTTTGATATTTCGCATCAAATTTCACAAGCTACTCACATTTAGCGAAGTTTAATGCACTCTAGTGGCAAAATTAAGAAATACGGCAAGGCGCCTATTATAAAATGAAAATTTGAGCGATTGTGTGTATATACACTGAAGAGCCAAAGAAACTGGTACACCTGCCTAATATCGTGTAGGGCCCCCGCGAGCACGCAGAAGTGCAACAACACGACGTGGCATGGACTCGACTAATGTCTGAAGTAGTGCTGGAGGGAGTTGACACCATGCATCCTGCAGGGCTGTCCATAAATCCGTAAGAATACGAGGGAGGGGGTGGTGATCTCTTCTCAACGGCACGTTGCAAGGAAACCCGGATATCCTCAATAGTGTTCACGTCTGTGGAGTTTGGTGACCAGCGGAGTTGTTTAAGCTCAGAAGAGAGTTCCTGGAGGCATTCTGGACGTGTGGGCTGTCGCATTGTCCTGCTGGAAATGCCCAAGTCCGTCGAAATGAACAATGGACATGAATGGATGCAGGTGATCAGCCACGATGCGTACGTACGTGTCTCCTGTCAGAATTGTATCTAGACGTATCAGGGGTCCCATGTTACTCCAACAGTACACGCCCCACACCATTACAGAGCCTCCACCAGCTTGAACAGTCCCCTGTTGACATGCATGGTCCATGAATTCAAGAGTTTGTCTCCATACCCATACATGTCCATCAGCTCGATACAATTGGAAACGAGACACGTCAGACCAGGCAACATGTTTCCAATCATCAACAGTCCAATGTCCGTGTTGACGGGCCCAGGCGATGGGTAAAGCTTTATCTCGTGCACTCAGCAATGGTACACCAATGGGCCTTGGCTCCGAAAGCCCATATCGATGATGTTTCGTTGAATGGTTCACACGCTGACATTTTTTGATGGCCCAGCAGTGAATACGCTGCAATTTGCGGAAGGGTGGCACTTCTGTCACGTTTAACTATTCTCCTGAGTCGTCGTTGGTGTCGTTCTTGCAGGATCTTTTTCCGGCCGCAATGGTGTCGGAGATTTGATGTTTTACCGGATTCCCGATATTTGCGGTGCACTCGTGAAATGGTCGAACGGGAAAATCCCTACCTCATCGCTACCTCGGAGATGCTGTGTCTCATCTCTCGTGTGCCGACTGAAACACCTCGTTCAAACTCACTTAACTCGCGATAACCTGCTATTGTAGTAGCAGTAACCGATCGAATGGCTGCGCTAGACACCTGTTGTTTTATATAGGTGTTGCCGACCGCAGCGCCGTACTCTGAGTGTTTACATATCTTTGTGTTTACATTCGCGTGCCTATACCACTTCCTTTGGCACTTCAGTGTAGATGTGACCCTTTTTGCTGTACCTCTCACAGCCACAGCACAATAAATGTCCGAAACATATGAAGCTCCCTGTATTTCATTTGGTTTTAACCCTCCAGTGTGGCTCACTGGATCGGGGAGGTACAACGAGGCTGGCCACGAGCCCACGTCTCCCCGAAACTGTACTCCTAACAGCTATTTCCGCAGCAGTCATCCAAGCGACTGCCGAAACGGTCTCCAATCTCCGACTTGTTAACTACAAATTCTACAAACAAAAAATAGTCTTGTCATGTAATGAACGTAGTTACATATTTCGGAGACAAGTGGCAATATTCCACTTCCTCCATTAGGTCGTAGTACGACAGTAGATATTAAATGCTTGGCGTCAGCAAGGGCATCATCATCAACAGTGGCGTATACAGGATTTTGGTTTCGGCTGGGGCTTGAGCGGACTCTGGTTTGGGGGGGAGGGGCGGGCTTGGCTTGAGTGAATTTTGGTTTAGAGGGCCTTCCCTTCAGTGGATTTTGTAGCCTCCTTGGGCCTCGAATCCGAAGAGCTAAACAAAAAAACAAAAACAGAAATAAAAAAAGGTCTCCAAAATTACAATGTCAGGGGTGGACCTAGATACTTTGGGGAGCGGGGGAGGCTTCAGCCCCCTAGCTCCCCCTCCCCCTGGATCCGCCCCTGATCATCATCCTCAACAGTTTCCAGCCTCTGGCCATGTCGGCTTTATGCACAAGCCTCTCCATTTCCTTCTTTCATCCAACCACCTCTCTGTCACCGCCTTGTTCCAGTCCTCTCCTCTCTTCCGTACACACTCCCCCACTCCTTTCAGCCACTCATCTCTTGGTCTTCCTCTGGGTCGTTTACCAAGCATCTTAATTTCGTGGATTTTTCTTGGGGTTCTCTGAACCTCTATTCTCTTTACATGTCCATACCATCTCAGTCTGGTCCTCTCTACCCTTTCCTGTAGGGGTTCCTCTTTTATGGTGCATCTAATCACTTCATTCCTTATTCTGTCCATTTTAGTAACTCCCATTCTACCTGTTAAAAACTTCATTTCGCTTGCTTGTAACCTACTGCTGTCCCGCTGTTTCACTGGCCATGTTTCAGCAGCATATGTCAACATAGGCACATAGTACGTATGATAGATTACTGTCTTGCTTCTCTCTTTATTCCATATCAGGCTTCTAACGCTCCTTAGAAACGCCTTTGCTTGTCTTCCTCTTTCACTTCTCTCGCCATCATTTCCTCCACATTCCCCTAACACACTCCCCAAGTACTTGAACCTGTTTACCTTCCTTATTTGTTACCCTGCCATAATAATTCCTTGGGCTACCCTATTCTTTTTCCTGGTTGTTACCATGTACTCACATTTCTTTACATTAAATTTCAGGCCATATTCCTCCACACTGTCTCTCCATACTTTCAATTGCCACTGCACTTCCTCTTCATCATTTCCCCAGATCGTCCGCAAGAGCCATCACCTTCATGTTTTCCTCTCCCATCCTCACTGCCACCTTCTGTATTATATCATCCATGATTCGAATGAAGAGTAGTGGCGATAGATCACTTCCTTGTTTTAGTCCATTCCTTTTTTTTTCAGCCAATCTGTTCTTCCTTCCCCTAATTGCGGCCGTAAAAACAAACCTTCACATTCGACAGTGTCAGTTATGAATAAAACTCACCAAACTCCCTGATCCTGGGGAAAGGTAACGAAGAAGAAGAACCAACACAGTTTTAATATTGCTATATTCTCATGTTATTGTCTTCGCAAATTGCAAAGTCTTGTTTGTGGTTGTAGTGCCTTCCAAAGCTGCATAATAATGGTAAACAGTTGAAAAAAAAATGGCGTCTCATGCAGGCATGAAAATATCGCTCTAAGCTCTGTCACGGAGCGTGGTGGGTGAGCGCTAACGCTCTGGTCTCGCTTAGGGAGGACACAGCTTCGAATCTCCTTCCGGGCATCCAGATTTAGGTTTTTACCTGGTTTCTCCATATCTCTCTAGGCGAATGCCGGGTCGGCTCCTTAAAAAAAGCCACGGCCGAATTGCTTCCTGTTGCTTGTCGCCAGTCCTTTCCCGCTTCTAATGACCGAGACTTCGGCGAAGCGTAAACCCACAAAAAAGTTCGAACAATTCTAGTGTCGTTCCGAAGGTGTCATAGGCAGAGAGGATTGTTTCCAGCATCCTCTTCTGTAACAACAGGTGTCAAAACAAGAAGATCTCAGGTGAGGCTAGATGAGGTGAACGAGCTGGCTACGGCACAAGGCCTCCTCGTCCTGCCCACATCCCAGGGAGCGTAGGATTAAGGTGTTCCTCCATCCTGTTGTAACCAGATAAGCCTAGAAGTTGGCAGTGTTACCTACGCTATGTTATATCGCCTTGGCACAACTTGCGACTGAAGTCTTTCTAGACCGGCATTCCTTATGTGAGATTGGTGGCGTTTAACCTACTGCATCATCTCGAAAACATCCTGCGCAGCCTGTATAGTGTATACTAAACCGAAAAGATTTTTATTTAACTTTTCAGGTAAAACGGAATGAGTCTTTCCGGTGAATTTCCCCCATTTTTTTGTTACAAACAACATTTGCTTGCAACACTTGAATAAAATCATCTCCATTGTGAATGCAGCACAACATATAAATCGAACGGGACAGAAAAGGGACTTACCTTCGATCATCTCCAATTTTTATTATTATTATTATTATTGGTGTCTGAATCGCTTTAGGGTTAGAACGGTACGAGATTATCGTAGTCTGTCTTAAAACGACACAGATGTTTCCCCTCTTTATGCCCTCTTGTTAGTGTCAATGTCCTCTGCTCACAGAAGCGGGCGGTTGCTTCCCAAAGATAATAATCCTTCCAAAGTAGACGAGTGCTTTGAAAGAAACCGTAACTAGCTTCGCAGCCGCTGAAATGTACAGTATGCAGACACTGAATAACTCTATTTAGAGGCCACAACTGCGCGCACAAAAAGAAAGAACACTCACAGAACTGTGAACCAGCTAACGGGAGGTCATCTCCCTGTACTAAGTAATTTTGTGTTGGAACCACAGCAAATAACTTCAATTTGCCACTCTACCGTGCTTACACGTATGTGCGGCTTGTTGACACATGAGCAAGCAGTACAGGCAAATTATTTCGAATCATTCCTAACTCAAAACATGTCCATCCAAACAGCTTCATCTAGTCTGTTCTCAAACATTTGCATTTAAATGTCACTAAAAATCTTACTGCCGTAGAGTATGGAATCTCGCCACCTTAATCACAAAATATTTCACCAGAACATTTATTTTTGCAGCTTTTGTGGATTCGAAAATTTTAAAATAATCAGAGAAATCTCGAAGTGTTTTTCAATCCTTTAGTCATGTCTTGAGCAGACACCAGTTCTGTTGCATGCGATAAGTCGCTCCTTAATGATCACATTCGCACCAATATCCGTAGTTTGCTGCCGACTTCTGTGATTTAGCGCGATGCTTTAACTGTAACCGGAGAAGAGACGGCTTATTATGAGCTTTTTTTTCAATTCTTTCATTAATAAGCTCACTGAAATTGGAACAATTGGCACATTTGCCCATACGCCTTAAAATGGTGGTAACAACGTAATTTGAAATATTTCGGAAAAATTATATGTTTGGCAATGGAAGCTTTGCTTTTCTTAAGGTCTGCAGGTAAGAGGGGGAAGGAATTCGGCAATGGCGTTTCGAAGGAAACATCCCTACATTCGCCTGGAGTGATTTTGGGAAATCATGGAAAACCAAAGGCTGGACGACCCAACGGGGTTTGAACATGCGTCCTTCCGAATGCCTGCTTAATGAAAATGCAGCTACTGGACGATACACTGAATATTAATAATCTCGTTTCCATGAAACTTCAAGCATGGTAGCGTAACTTTAAGTTTTTGATGAAAAACGTTAAGCGTGTGGTCTACATACGCCTTTATGGTGACATTAGCAGTTAGTGATTTTCCTTAATTAGTCTGTTCCTACGCCAAATATTTACACCTGGTAAGTGATAACAATCTATACGACATTCATAACGTTCTGTACTGTGGAACTAGCGGAATTTTTAGGTGTTAACAACAGTATAAATAAATTAAGTTACAATCGTTGTTATGAGAATGCTATGTTGTGTTGGTTAATACGTTACGACCTAGTCGATACAACACGATCTGCAGTAAATACTATCATGGTGACGACGTATATCAAATATTAAATCATCTCTGAACATGCATTTAGAATGATAAATGCTGCGGATAAAAAAAAATCTGTTACTTTAATCGTGTAGTGAGAAGCATATAAGTGTTCCATTCTTACTCTACTATCCTCTAAGCTAGTCTAAAATAACGCCGTATTCTGGAAATTCATAGTAACAGCTATGTACAGGGAATACGACAAAAACATCTGAATCTAATACGTATAGTTTCTGAGCCACGAGAAAATGGCGGATTGAACGCAATTTTCTGGCCTTTTTTTTTTTTTTTTTTTTTTTAACTGCTTAACGTCTCTTAACAGCGAGGTCTTCAGAGACGGGAAAGGATGGAGGACAAGGAATGGGAAGGAATTCGGCAATGGCCTTTTGAAGGAAGCATCCCGGCATTCACCTGGAATTATTTGGGGAAACCATGGAAAACCCAAATCTGGATGCCCGGACGGGGTTCTGGCTATTATTTTCTTCACATTGGCTTAGGTGATCAGAGATTTTATTAAATAATTCTCATAACCATTGTTTTGCAATGACGTAAGGTTGTACAAATTTACGCTCTTCCTTGTTTCATTAAACAATCCTCTTCATAATTGACATGTACATTGATATGATATACATACCTTTCTTTTTGGCTGATTTCAAATTTTAATTTAAAGGTAAATAATATTGAACTACCAAAAATCATAAATAGTAAACCTAAATTCCTTCATTGGCATAATAGAAAATACATCGGGCAAATATAAATAAACAAAAAGCAACTAATAATTAGGTTGTGGCTGTAAATAAAATTCATACTTTCCATTATGGTTAGTGTGATATTTGAAGCGTATTCAACCATTACCGAAGCGTAAACGAATAATCTAAATTCTTTGGTTGTTATAATAGCTAGACCCCTCTGGTCATTTTGCTAGCCCACGAAGGTCGTCATAGCGTGACGGACACTATGACCAACCTGCCATTTTATTAGTATTGTTAAAATTTCTCGCCGAAACAAGAAGTTTTACTATGTTTGACAATAACAGAGTGGTCACGCAGATCTCATTGTCCAAAAGGTGTTTGAAGAGCATTGTATGGCGTGACGGTAGTAAGGTGAGCAGGTTAATCTGATTTTTCATTCGCGGGAATCAAAGAAGGCAGCAACCAGGGTGGAACGATGTAGAGGAAAATCTTTGGTAGCGAACAACGACACTACGAGTTTGGAGTTAGACGAAACAAGATTACATGGCGAGGGAAAATTAGTATCGGAATTGTATTTTGAAGAAGTATAAAAATGTATTTATATGAAGTTTCTAATCGAAACAGTTGTATGTTAGAGCCAATCGATAAGTGGTTTGAATGAAAGAAGATTATTTTGTTTAAGGTGAAGCTAAGACTAAATTCATTTATACAATAAACAATCCATTTAAATCCTGAAGAACGAAGCCCGATAGCTTAATTATTTAAATTTACTTCTAAATTGTTTTCTACTGCAGAGAAACAAGAAGCGCAACTTAATGTGACGGTTCTTTGAGCAAATATATTAGTAACGAAGATGATGTAAAATAGGAAAAAGTTACGCGGTGAAGTAATATTTATTTAATTACATCAGTTGACGAGGAAAGTTCGGAGGAGTCTCTCTGTTTACTACTTCGCCTGAATCCTGATAACTCTTGTAAGTCACCGGGTATCCTAGAAGCGTGCAGTAATGACGCTGATATCTCAGTTGTCAGAAGTAGCGTTTGAGCGTACGTCAAAGAGAGCAATGTCGTTTCGAGAAACATTTTCATCTTTCAAAGCGTCTTTCATGAAAGGCTGCGGAATCGCTCTCGGACTCTTGTTATATCGTTAAAATATTCTTTAAAGGACGGCGGCGTAAACGCGCTTGAAACATGAATCGCGTCTTGAATCAGAAACCAGCTTCCCGATTCTGTAATTACTACAAACATTCCTACAATAAGAGCACTCTGCAATGAAAGAAAACAATTAAGGCAGAAAGGAGGGAAGAGGCGCGAGTAATTGCTCCCGGCTTGAATAGGAGCAGAGTCTACCTCGGTGCGGGAGCCGACCAGTCGAAGACACGCGATCAGGGAATTTAAGCAACACTGATTACGGTACTTCTGAAAGTTAAATGTTAACGGACACAAATGTATCATTGTACATTATTCCACAAAACAATTCTGAGCATCAGTGCTTTAATGTTTAACACCAATGGAAGAAGAGACGTCGAAATAGTCCGTACAACGATATGCGGTTCTTGGTAATTAAAATAACAACGCCCCAAATGCAGTAATAGACACCGGGCGTCGTGGGAGAGCGGTAACGCTCTGGCCTCGCCTCCGGGAAGGCGCGGGTTCGAATCCTCCTCCGGGCATCCAGATTTGGGTTTTCCGTGGTTTCCCCAAATCACTGCAGGCGAATGAAGGGATTACTCCTTCAAAAGCTCATGTCCGAGTTCCTTCCTGTTCCTCGCCCCCCCCCCCCTTTCCCGCCGTTAATGACCTCCAGGTCAACAAGGCGTAAAGCCATGAGCGAAGAATAAATAATATATAACAGATATTTCTTTTATAAGTTTGCATATTTTGCTAGGACAAGCCGTCTATCTGCCGTGTTTATCAATGACTAGCGACATTAGCAATGTTACTTGATAAAACACCCGCCGGTGTGGCTGAGAGCGTTTATAAGACACAGCACACTGGACAGGGAGGCACAGGGGGACCTGGTCCCACGTACCGTCGTCGTGATTGCTGTTTTTAGGCGCTTTCCCGCAATGATATAGGTGAATTCTGGGACGGTCCCAAATATCCGCCTCATATACTACAAATATCACAAACATAAATACACCAATATCTTTTTTTTTTTTTTTTCGCTGTCATTAGTCTAGCGACTGGCTTGATGCAATCCTCCATCCCTTCCTATCCTGGCCAACCTCTTCATCTCTACATACTCCTTACAACCCACGTCCTCAATTATCTGCTTCATATATTCTAATCAAATGTAGCAGAAATGATACCAATACTACTAGATTAAATATAAAAATAGGATCGGATGCTATAGGAGAAGTGAGTCCTGTTACTTGGAAGCAAAATTACAACCGATGACCGAAGCAGGAATGATGTTAAATGCAGAATAGCACCAGCAAAAAGAGCCTTCGTGTAAAAGAGAAACCTTTTAGTTTCAAATATTGATCTAGGAATAAGAAAGAACTTTTTAAAACTATGTGTGGAGCACAGCACTTTATGGTAGTGAAATATGGACTTTAGGAATACCGGAAAGAAGGAAAATTGAAGCATTTGAAATGTGGTGCTACAGTAGAATGTTGAAAATTAGGTGGACAGACAAAGTAAGAAATGGACGAGTTTTGGAAATGATGGGTGACAAAAGAAGTTTATGGAAGAAGCTTACAGGAAGAAGAGACAGGCTGGTAGGTCATATTTTGAGTCATGCTGGATTGGTTAATTAGTTAGTGGAGGGAACAGTTGAAGGTAAGAACTGTAGAGGTAGACAGAGATTAGAATATATGAAGCAGATAATTGAGGACGAGGGTTGTAAGGGGCATGTAGAAATGAAGAGGTTAGCACAGGATAAGAAGGGATGGAGGATTGCATCAAACCAGTCGAAAGACTGGCGACAGCAAAAAAAAAATAAAAATTCTAATCTGTGTCTTCCTCTACAGTTCTTACTTTCGATTGTTCCCTCCACCAGCAAATTAACCAATCCAGCATGTCTCAAGGTATGACCTACCATCCTGTCTCTTCACTAATATCGTACAGAGCACAATATGTTGTTACAGGTTTCGCAGACAGTAGAAAACACTTTCCTCCGCCAGGTTAAGTACGCGCTTGTGTAACAAAGCCAGTTCGAGTGCTGGCAGGACACAAGTCCTTCCCTCCCCCACCAACCTCGCAGGATTCACACTGTCCAGCTGCTACAACAGGGGGTCGGTGGCACGTTATCCTTAATTCGCTTGATCGAGGAAAAAAAAATATAAAACACTGTTTAGTCGTTTTTTTCGAATTAATTGTTAATTTTTTGACTTTCGTGATACACTATTCGAAAATGGAATTTTGTACCGCACCCACACTAAACATTAACCATATTCCTTGTTTTTACGGTAGCGTATCCATGGAGCCGAATTGTTGTCGCTCAAAACTCATAAACAAAATAAATTCCAGACATCAAATTTGCATATCTAACACTAAATCTAATATTGTACTTTATATTCTAGTTGGATTCTATAGAAGTAACTAGCTGACCCGGCAATGCTTCAACTATTACTAGACTCGAGTACACATATAGATTAAATGAATACATTTGAAACTTTATATTTAGTAAAAATTAGATATTTATGTATAAATTTTAATTATTGTTTCATTCAATTTCAAGTTTATTGCAATGGTCCTTGGATATGCAAAGTTTCTAGTGATTCCAATCAACATATATACAAAAAAATCTGAATTTGTTTTGAAGGTATTGGCTAAACAGAGAAAAAGTGCACATGTAAATCAGTCTTAAGAGGGGTGAAACCGGAGAGCGGTTGCAGTTTTGTAAACTAGCATATTTTCACTTATTTTGAAGTATATGTGTGGAAACTTCCTTCGACTTCAAATAAAAACTGTGGATTTGTGTGTTGTCACAAAAACTTTAAAATAATTTCCATCAAAATCGAATAAAATCTGTGTTTTTTTTTTAATTATGTGGTGTAAAGGGAAATAGGGGGTGGTTTTGGGGTAGAAAAGGGGAGAGGGATAGGGTTTTTGTAAAACTAATGTCTACAGTATTTTTCTCTCTTTTTTTTAAAGGTACATGTGTGCAAAGTTCCATCAAAATCGGATAAAAAGTGTGGGTTTATGTAAAAATTAAAGGGTGGGAAGGGGGAAATGGGATGCGTTTTTAGAAACAAAATATAGGCAGCATTTTTCTGTTTGTTTCACAGTATATATGGGCAAATTTCCGTACAAATCCGATGAAATCTGTTGAGTTTTATAAATTATGGGGTGAGGAGGTGGTTTTTTTTTTTTTTTAATTATTTCTCAGAAACCTTCTCCGACGGGCACTCCACAACTCACCAAAGTTTCACCGTAATCGGATGAACGGTTTAGGAGCGCATAGAGGACATACATACAAACGTACAAACATTGATTTTTATATATAAGATAAGCGTTAAATGGTTTGGTTTTATTCCCCTCGTATTCCAGCAAGTAAGGTAAAGGAGTTTAGAGATTGTTAGCTAAAGGAATATCATGATTTTTTTCACTTTTTTCACTGCAAAATAAAGAGGTGTATGGTCCTAAAAGTTGAAAACTTCAGGACAGTTTTGTTAGCACGTTATCTCATAAACTCCTTTACCAAGCAACGTGAAATTTGTCCCTACAAACGACTAATAAACCTCTACGAGAAACACTTACATCTAATGTACTTGAACAAAGCAAGAAAAAGTTTTGAAATTACTTTGCGATATAGTAATATTATTTTATTGGAAGTGCTTTTGATTCAGCACGCATTGCAACCTAATGTTCCCTCTAGTAAAACTGAACGATAACAGTCACCGCGCGAGCGACAAGGTAGCGCGGGTTTGCAGAGTTGCAGGACGGGATGAGCTGCATCATTTCAAAATTGCATTAATTGCTGCTCCAAGTGACTGCCATGAGACCTACCAAATGCGATGTGTCTTTGAAATGTTCGAGAAGCGAACTGTATTTGTGCAGGACTCGATTTGAACTACCTCTGCTGTCCCATTCACAGGAGACCGAAACTCACCCCTTCAGATGTTTCTAGGGATGTCGGCTAAGTGAGGCAACGCAATTAATTTGTTTGTGAAGTGTGTGCTTTTTGAGGCAGCAATTCACCTGCACGATTATACAAAACTTCCTAAATATCGTAATGAGGGTGGTCCGAGATTTGAACCCGGGTCCTTTGTATCTCCGCGGCAGAAGCGAGGCAGCGCTTTAATGTGCAAGGCATAACTGTAATATTAAACTTAAAGTGCGCTTTAAAAAATCACCTCCGATTACAGATGCAATAACCCTAATGGCGTGGCTGATTTCCTATTCGTTGAGTCTGTCCAACTATAGAAATCACACCTTTTCGTCGACCGTAACGTCTGGAATACGAGGGACGAGTTGCGTAAGGACGCTCCACATTCTGAGAGGATGACTGTACCAGAGTCTAAGGTTCACTAACTGTAGGGCTGTGAGTCACTAGAATAAATAGACCAGCATCTCGGTGGTCATGTGTGCATAGCGCGATTCAGGGTAAGGTTTAGCAATCGGCTATTAGTACCGTTACGAAAACTGTAACACCTAAACCAACTAAGGCGCTGCTACCTCCATATCGTAAACGAGGAAACCGTCGAAATTATTTTAATTTTTTTAAAATACGATGATAGCAATAATGACTGTTCACTGTTATTACTACTGCTATTATTGTTATCATTTATGCCCCGGCGTCCATCTCGTTACACATTTAGGTATGCTTTCCTATAAACTCGTTCACTATTTCAGATGTATCTCTCAGCACCTTTCTCGATAACTTTTCCAGTCATTCATTTCATTGCCCACAAATGAAAACTTTCCCTCTGCCTTATTTTCGAAATAATTTACTAGTTCTTGGCCGTGATCCCTCTGTAAATAATATTTTAATTGCCTTGAAGTGTTCTATTAATTATCTACTATACTTTATGCATAACTACACCTCTGTGATTCCAAATACATGACGAGAGTCATATCAGTTAATGAGTACATTCTACAATAATTTCCACAGAATACCCTATTCTCTTCAGTTCCCCCGCCCCTGTCCCTTCGATTCCTGTATTCGATACAAATAACTAGTATTCAGGGGTGCGCGTGTTCGATCCCTCGTCCAGCCATCCAGATTTAGTTCTCCCATGCCATCCCGAAATCACTCTGGAAAAATGCCAGGAGAGTCCTTCATCATGGCCAAGTTTCCACTCGTTTCTTGCCCCCAATCCTCTCTAGCCGCTAATCTCGACATAGAAAAAGCCTAAGAAAAAAGAATTCTGTACTATCCAATTATAGAGACGCAAAATCGACACGAAAGTTTCGTAAAATATCTGCCGTAATGATCTAAAACATCCAATGCTTTCCTCTACAACAAAACGTTGCTAATTCTCGAGTTTATTTTTGCAAATTGAGCTTATTGTCAGTTGATGTTCCACACTTCTAAGTATTACGCTTTCAACCAGCAAATCCTCCTCCACGGTAAAACCGTATAAAACCTTTATTGTCTGTTTACTCAGTGCCTAACATTTCATAGTAGTTATTCTCATTCCACGCTGGTTTGCTTAACAGATATATCCCTCACATAGTTCTTGGACACGAATACATTATCGCTCAGTGCTCTATAAAGAGATAGGAGGGATAACTAAGGAATCTTCTTGTTCCGTCGTTCTGCCCAAGTTCCCAACTCAGGAGCGCGAGTGAACTTATTTAGCAGATGTGTTTTTCCTCCGTTCCCAGAATCTCTTCATCCTTTCGCTGTGCCTTTTCCTACGTTCTTCTGTCCAAGTGTTCCTTCTTCTAATATACTGGCTGTTGGCAAACTGGTAGTTATTAACCGTGCTACTAAATCGGCGTCTGTCCTATATGGTATCGTCTGTTATTCCAATTTCTTGGATATCCTTTTCGATTATAGTTAGCCACTTGTTTTTGATTTTCATTCAAATGGCCAGGTTTAGAATTCTTTTTGTTAGTCTGTTGTTACTCATTCTGATAATATGGCCATACAATTTAATTCTTCTTTTCCTAAATGTGTCTGAATTTTTTTCCGAATGTTGATATAGTTCGTACGATTTCCTTTTCATCCAAATTCCTCGGGTACAAACTGGGCCAAAGATTTTCCTTAAAATTTTCCTTTCTTGGGAAAGGGATCTTATTGATGCTACATCAACAATAGAATGGCTACAGGAGCTGTATACGGAGCCGTGACCGGTGTAATTGTCCTGCGTCAATTATTTGTCGCGTTAATTCTTGTAATTTAACTTCTGTTGAAATTGTTTGGATGCTATATTATAAATAAATGAATCCCATTTGTCTTCCATCTGCTTTGAACCTGTTTTACTTTGGTACATTTCCATTCGTCTGATATATACGAAAGGCCTCAAAATTCAGCATAGATACTGTTTTACTTGTAAATCTTGTTTTATTCGTCGTTTAAGGCAAAGTAATTATATTGCAGGATTACAAGAACACACGAGGAGTGTTAATTATATAGAGTAACTCAATTCCATGGATAAAGCAAATCGTGTAGTACTGACTTAATTACGAAGTTTTTTTACAATTCAGCAGCATTTGCTGGTGTCTTGCTGTGTGTAACCTTTTGTGTTATTACAGCAGTATTTTTGAATACTAATATGAACAATTTACAGTAACTTTTCATAAATTCCAGGTGTTTGCTCCATACGATGCAGTCCACGGTTTCAGCTAAGACACTGGACATACCAGCTGCGACACTGAAGCTCCAACAAACAGCGATAGTTTATTCAATGCCAAAAGTTGTTAAAGATGTTGCAAAATGGAGCATGATACATACTATATCATGGATTTATTTATTTATTTATTGCTGTCATCAGTGCATGGGCGTATCCAGCGAGGGGCAGGGGGATGGCTGTTGCCCCCCCCCCCCCACCCCTAGAAGAAAAATTAAGTTGCCTTCAGTACGCTTCGACGAGTGAAGAACTGGCTCAGCAGCGCTATGGGAGAGGAAAGATTGACTGGATTATGCCTGATGAGTGAGAAACAAAGTTCTTGAAAAATTTTCTAAGAATCCGAGACGATTAATGCTTACATAAACTATAATTGAGTTACGATCTTAATTTACTACATAGTAGGTCCTTAGATTAAGTGGTTGGATTACTATATTAATCAATAATAAAAATAGTTTCCTCAATAGGTTTGAGTTTCATTTTGTAAGAAATCGTCATGTTTCAGTCCCCCACCTTACTTCCTCGAAACCAATATGAGTTGCCCCCCCCCCCCTCCCCCAGCTCAAATCTTGCCCCTCTCTAGTTCTGATCCTGGATACGCACTTTCATCAGCCTCTCGATCATGAAACAACTTTTTATATGATTTATGCATTTGAACAGCGGTAGTTGATCAACATAACAAAAATCAGTTTATCATTAAGACTAAAATCAATGTTATCTTTCCTCTGAAGAAAGCCACAAAATGAAGGCTTAAAAGTTAAATTTTGGTAAATGGACGCGGACCTGGACTACCAAGATAACATCGACAAGGACCGCTTAAGTCTGCGCAATCACAAGTCGAAAATCAGGTGATGTTTACCAATACTAAGTGGAGCTGAGCTACAGTTGCTAGATGTCTAATGCACTTTACGCGGCTAGAGATGGAACTAGATAGCTGTTCTGATTGCCCTATTGGAACTAGCCGTCGAACTCCAGCAAACAGCCGACTTGCAGAGTTGGAGGAGATCCGTGTAAGCCATGACAGGTGGTCGTCGGGGTGTTCTAATTGCAGTGCGGAGTCACTGTGTGAGATGGAGAGCGCATGCCAACAAACTGTGCACGGACTAGTTACAACCCTGCTACATCCTAACAAACAGCGGGACGCATTCATAACAATTCTCGGAGCTTATGTCTGGTTCAATTAAATCAGTATGTCCCAAACCAACACTGATTATATTTTTTAAATCTGTGGAACGACACGGCTCGGGCAAGGAAGTGCTCTCTCCCCACTTCGACTCACAGCCGTTGTGGTTGAAGTAATACGGGAGCGTCCATAAACTACGTGACTCGGTCTAGGGCACAGGTGTCAAACTCAATTTTGCAGAGGGCCGTATATTAAATTTAGAATGTGTAGGCGGGCCAGATTTTAAAACTTCCTTAGAGGAATCGAGTGAAGTCTAAAAGCTCTAAAAAACATGATCCTTCTTTCTGTATCACATTGCGATCGCGGGCCGTATTGATAGGGTCCGGGGGCCGGATGCGGCCCGCGGCCGTATCTTTGACATCACTGGTCAAGGGGGAGGGGTGTTGGCTGGACAGCTACGCTGGGCTACGTGAGGGGGGGGGGGGAAGCTTTCCGACCCAGGCCACGTAGCCTCTGATTCATATTATTTGTCACAGTTAAAATGAGGTACGGAACACACAACAGCATGTGAATATTTATTTCAATTATTTAATTATTCCCGTATGTAATTTACGATAGTCTGACAAGAGAAAACAGCACAAAATGTGTTCTGCAATCAATAGATAAAAAGCTACGCGGGGAAAGGAGGAAGGAAGAGGCAAAAGCCTCGTCGGGCTAGGTGAAGGGGAGGGGAGGGGGGGCTCACAGAAGGCCAAAATGGAGCTACGTTGTTATGGACGCGGTAACGATGTGATGCAATGGTGCAGCTGAGACTCTGAAGTGCAACAACAGATGGACGGTAGCGCAGGGGCTAGAGTGCCGATGGTTGCCGGTTTGAGTCCGACCGCGGGCATGATTGTCTGTGAATGTAATGTCCGTCCTGTGGTGTGTCTAATTAACTGGAAAAATTTCACACTGGAGATACTGAAAGAACTGAGTGACATAATTACTATCAAGCTGCATGTATGGCGCAAGATTCCGAAAGCCATTGGGGGAGGGGGGGGGGGGGACAGATGGACTTGCACCGGAATAGAGTGAACACAATGCAACTCTCTGCAAGAAATAGTGAAGTGGTAGCTACAACTGAGAAGAGGGTTAGGGTTATGCGCAGGAACCCCACACTTGGCGCATACTCAACATAGTTCCACGTTCCGCAGACAGGTGGCAACACTACTTTCCTCCCCGGGAGGAGAGACTGTCCTTGAATAACACGCGGCGCTCCAACAATGGAAAACTCGACAAATCAAACAATACATCATTGTCAATATTCTTAGTAGCAACCGGTAAAAGTTAAGCTGTGAAATAAATCTAAAAATTATATTACAGAAATTTAATAGGGATTAGAGTAAACCGAAAGTAGTGACAGAATGCCAAACATGGAATAGGTGAATTAAAATGGGTTGGAAAAGAGTGAGCAAGACAGGAACAAACTGGATTCAAGTGGAAGAGGAGGAATAATGGAAAGACAGCAGTAACTGGAGAGGAGTGCGTTGCAGGCAGACCTGGACATATTTCGATTTCCCATACTTTCCCGAAATCACTCCACGCGAATGCCGGTATGGTTCCTTCAAAAGACCTTGGCCCGCTACTTTCCCGTTTTTAATGAGCAAAGGTCCGCGATCATAAACTAGACATGTGTTATGCATAAGGAAGATGAAAAAGTTTTAGTCAGGACCGGAATAACCGTCAGGAAAAAGCTGAACGATATATCGCAAACAGTAGAAGAATTTAAAGTAAACACACGTATAAACTAAGGTGAACAGACGTCCCGCTTTTGGCGGGACAGTCCCGATTTTTAACAATTTCTCCCGCCGTCCGCGGCGTTTTAGAAAAGTCCCGATTTTTGGAAAGAATGCATGACAAGCTACGGAATGGTGGGAGAACGGGAAGGGAATATGTGTATTTCGGCGGCCATGTGGTTATTTCGCCAGGATATGAGTTTTATATTATGTTTTATTAATTTTACAATACTAAAGTTTAATAACAACAAATAATTGTTGAGAGCTGACTACCGAGAAATGCTTATCAATAACTGCTTATCAAAGGTCGCATTATTTATCAATTGTTAGCATTCGACCACCATTGTTTAGACTTAATGAACAATGGCATTTTTCGACACTGGCAACGAAGAAAACATTTTTTAAATGCCTTTCAGACGATACACATCGTGCTGCGTGCTAGTTAAACAAGTGATGTCAACAAATCAGCTATTAAAATAATTTAGGTAAGTCATTTATTACATAAATACATAAATGTTCTTGAATTTACCAAACAGTACTCGTATTATTTATACTGTATTTCATAGAGGCGAATTAGGCCGGAAAAACACCACACGTCATTATTCATCGCCCCCTTATCAGGACTGAACGCGTTTTTTCTACAGTAAATAAAGTGTGGACCACAGAAAATTCACAATTAAGTGCTGAGACTTTGTAAGTCATTATGTGTGAAATATAATTTAACAAAGTCTTGTGAAAAATTTCACGAGCTTTTAAACAATGACAGCAATCTACTGAAAAAAATTCACTCAAATGAGATATATGCCAAAGAATAAAATAATACTATGCATAAATTTTCAATGTGTTATCTTTGCAAATTCTACTTACGTTGAAATTAAAAAATGTATTACAATACTATTTTTGCGTTCTATAAAAAAAATTTGCTCCATATAGACCAACTTTTTAATCAATACCCCCCTCCCCCCCCCCCCAGTCAATGGTGTCCCGCTTTACCAATTTTAAAATCTGGTCACTTTAGTATAAACATAAGTAGACGTATAGGGAAATTACCATACAGCATAAACCATAGCAGTTAATAATAATTATCGTAAGATAGGAAATGCTTAACAACAGACTCGACTTAATATTGTGATAACCATTAAATTAGTATTACAACAAACATCGACCTTCGTCATTAATAATCTTCATCAATGTTTAACATTTGTAAATGAAAACACCGTTTGTTAACAACTACCTTTTAATTCATATAATCTCAGAAGCGTTTCGCCGTTATAGAAACCGGCATCATCAGTGAGAGATTAGCAGAAACAAATACATGCTGGTCGGAACCAGCTATATTTGAACTTATATAGAACTCGATCTGGTACTGTCATCGCACATTGGTCTTTGTATTTTTGTGAGTGTCATTATCTTCAAAACATTGCTAATTCTAATTATTTTCAATGGTCGAACTTTTTGATCTTCTTTGGCTTCACACTCCTACTACCGTGTTGTTTATTTACCGCGGAAAAATGGCCAATAACCCTTCATCGAATGAAAATTTATTGTATCTTTTACAAAGTACAAATGATGGACGCTTGAGATAAGGTGCACTAAGCCCTTACCATCTGTTGTTTAGCTACCATGAGTAAGGTGATTTAAAAAAATAGTAAAACGAGTGGAATTATACAACAAACATAACAGCGAAATAGGTGTATCAACACTCGATATTTCACAATCAACTGGTTTAACTACCTTGAACGAAAACTTGTAATGAACGGTATTGTCGATGAATCACACAGAAATTTGATTGAGTGGCAAAAATTAACTTTCGTTAATGGTCTTTGTTCATGTTCGCAGTACGTGAGTTATTAGGTTATTTTAAGTGGACATCAAACCAAATATGTTACCGAATCAACTATGCTGGCAATTCATTTCTTCGGAGTTGCTGAAATGTGTAATAATAATATGGAATGTGTAATAAGTTCTCTGGCCGTTACAGATACTGTGACCAATGATTACATTATGAGTGTTTGCGTAATCTCAATAAAATAATAATAATAAAAAACAACGTGATGCTTTCGAAGAAAACAGGAATTTTTAAAATTTTGCAGAGTGAACTATAAGGGTCAAATACAAGACAGGATTGTATTTAAGCAATTATACGATTGCGCTATCCTCCCTGTTCGTTTTTAATACCTACCTCTAATAATGCTTCTGAGTACTTCAAGATAAAGAGATTTTATTCACCCTGAAACGCAGGTCAAGTTTATATTTGGTCAAATCAGATCAACCTGTCATAATCTTTCAGCCTAAAAACTGGAACTATTCTAGATCCGTAACGATACGCAAAAAACAGTCACGCGCTTACACTCGTAATTAAATAAATTTCAAGTGACAGCATATGGTGAACGTGCTAGGTTGCTCCAGCGATTGCAGTCGAGGTCAGACAAGCGCATCAGCTCTGCGTTGGAGAGGCACCGACCACAGAGAGCTAATATGCAGCGCTTCAGGATTATGCAAACAGTTGAAGCCGCGTTGTTGTTTCGGCAAAGCGTCTGCAGAATGGGGAGTCAGATTACGTTAGCAATGGAGATGAACCAGGAATTATGTGTGTCTCGAGGGGGCTCGCAATTATCATGCTTAATGACAGTGCGAGAGGTAACTGCACGAGATTCTTCCGTGTTACAGGAACGCCAATTATTGACGTTTATTTAACACAGTGTGGTCACACATTTTTTTTTTTTCTCACCCCATTCGACCACGAAGGACCACAGCGACAGTCAGCCTTGTACACTCCCATGGCTCTCTTCACCCTCTTTCTGTCTTCCAATAAATTCCATTCCAACTCCTTTATCTTTTTTTTTTTTTTTTTGCTGTCATCAGTCTTTCGACTGGTTTGATGCAATCCTATCTTGTGCTAACCTCTTCATCTCTACATACCCCTTACAACCCCAGTCCTCAATTATCTGCTTAATATGTTCTAATCTCTGTCTTCCTCTACAGTTCTTACCTTCGACTGTTCCCTCCACTAACAAATTAACCAATCCAGCGTGTCTCAAAATATGACCTATCAACCTGTCTCTTCTTTCTGTAAGCTTCTTCTACAAATCTCTTTCCTCGTCCATCATTTCCAAAACTCGTTCATTTAGTACTTTGTCTGTCCATTGAATTTTCAACATTCTTCTGTAGCACCGTATTTCAAATGCTTCAATGTTCTTTCTATCATAAAGTTCAACACATGGAGTTTTAAGAAGTTCTTCTAAGTCCTAGATCAACATTTGAAACTAAAAGATTTCTCTTTTCATGAAGGCTCTTTTTGCTAGTGCTACTCTGGTTTTAACATCATTCCTGTTTCGGCCATCGGTTGTAATTTTGCTTCCCAAGTAGCAGAATTCATTTACTTCTCCTATTGCATCCGCTCCTATTTTTGTATTTAACCTACTGTGATTGGTATCATTTCTGCTACAACTTTTGTCTTGCTTTGATTTATACTCAGTCCAAAATCTTCCTTCAGTATTTTGTTAATGCCGTTCAGTAACTTCTCAATATCCTCAGCCCTTTCTGCTAACAAGACAATGTCATCAGCAAATCGTAGCATACTGATTTTTTTCTCCTTGAACACTTACGCCACATGAGAACCTTTCTTTTATTTCTTTAATTGATTCCTCTAGATTATGAGTCCCCAAAGTGGTCGGTATCGACCCCTGGAGGTCGATAAGAGTTCTCCAGGGGTCGATTAATACACGGGGGTCGAAAGGGGGTCAGTTGATAATAAAGAGGATCAATTAAATTGTCTAGGAAAAAAATGTGAATTCCAATAAAAATAAATAAAAACTGACTACCCCCATTATAACTCGAGTTTTTCCGAAACCTGTGTTGCTTTAGGTATGTGTTAAGGAGAAAACATACTGGAGCGGAGAGCATAGCAACGACGAGAGCGAAGAACAAAGCAGCGAAAACAAATAAACCAATTGGATTGTTGCGATGACTCATACTGGGGTGCAAAGCGGTGAGGTAATAATGGAGCAAAGCTTAGCGTTCAAACTGTTTGATTTCGCCTCTTTACTCTTCACTCGCATTGCTGGTTATTCCTGTGAGAAACGAATGTAGACCAATTTATGAATTGTGTCTCTTCTAAGGCCCGTCTTTGGGATAAGAAAGAAGTTCAACATCACATTTATTTTATTTTGGATAAGCTACGTGATGAACTCAACAAGTATTAAAACTTTATTTTTATTTACTTCGGGTATTTAAGCATTTTATATTCGGGAGGACGCCGGTTCGAATCCCCGTCCGGCCATCCGGATTTGGGTTTACCATGTTTTCCCCAAATCACTTAAGGCTAATGCCGGGATGCTTCCTCCAGAAAGCCATGGCCGAATTCCTTCCAGTTCCTTGTTCGCAATTCAATACCGCCTATAATAACCGCGCTGTTGACGAGTCGTAAAGCCACAGAGGTGAGGGGGGGAGGCGTGAATGCTGCTGGTTAAATATATAGAAGTTGCACTGTTAAACTCTAGTATGGTTTCCACTCTATGTATTGTATATCTAAATGTAGATTTTTGTCCTTTATATAGAAAATATCGTAATATACCGAAACTCATTAAATGTAGATACTTCTTTTTTATCTTTTTCCTAATTCTATTGAATAGGTAACTTTTAGATGTAATTATTATTCCTTCCAAGTTTAGATATCTATTGTTTGCAAAAAGTAGCAACAATGCACTCTGAGAAAGAACAGGCAGTTCTTTATAGCATGTGCGGGGATAAGTTGCGTCTCTTACTGCCGCTGTTTTGTCGTGCTGCGATCGTATCGTGTTGTTCATATTATAAATCTGAGTTTAATACCTACAACGTTGTCTACCAGTGCTAAGAAGAAATGCAGACAACATTCACATGAGTATTTGAAATATGATTTTTTTTTCCTTCTTTTGCTAATGAAACTATTCCTATGCACGGCCGGCGCGGCGCTAGGATTCTCGAGCCACAGGTAAGTGTTCTCGAATCTCCCAATTTTTTTTACACTTTGATTTTTTAGATAAAGTCATAAAATTTTCATTCTAAAAAATCAAATAACATCTTTTTCAGATTTTTTTTTTTTTTTTAAATTTCTATTTAGCTTGAAACGCTGGACGGAGGGCCCCGTTCGGGGGCCTGGGCCCCGGGTACTTTTGCCCCGCTTACCCCTTCCTAACGCCGGCCCTGTTCCTATGTGCTTGTTATGTGAAAAAGCTTTCAGCAACCATGCTATGAAGCCGGCGAAAATGAAAGACCACTTGGAAAGGATCCATTCTGATAAGAAAAACGAAGATTTTGAGTATTTCAAAATGTTAAAAGAGAAATTGAGAGTTCGGCTAAATTTAAGTACTTATTTGAAGTCATCTGCTAGCGCTGACAGTGAAGGAGGACTGAGGATATCCTACAGCATCTCTCTTAACAAAGCAAAGAAAGGCAAACCGTACACTATTGGTGAAGAGATTATAATACCAGCTATAAAACATGTAATTGAAAATGTTATGAAGAAAGACTCTCAACTAGTTTTACCATTGAGTGCAAATACTGTGAAGTGATGTATAGAGAAAATGGCCGATGATGTGGAAAGAACTTTGACCTCTGAGCTCCAGTATTGTAAGTTTGCTATTCAACTTGATGAATCAACTTTCGGAAGTTCAAATCTTCTCATGGCTTATGTTAGGTTCCATAGTCCATCCCTGAATGGCAGTGTTAATGAATTTCTGTTTGCTAAATATCTTCAAACTGATTCAAAAGGTGAGACAATTTTTTTATGTTTGCAAGATTATTTGAACAAGCAAAACATTCCTTTCGGGAATATTACTGCAGTAGCTACTGATGGTGCACCTGCTATGGTAGGGTGTTATACTGGATTTTTCGTCTTTCTGAAGGAAAAGGTTCCTAAAGTACGTACCGTTCACTGTGTCTGTCCTACACAGGCAGCATCTTGTAGCCAAAAAATTGAGTGGCGAGCTGCAAGATACTCTAAAAGTGTGCATTAGGTCAATTAATAAAATTAAAGCTCATCCTCTCAATTCCCGACTGTTTGCGAAGTTATGTGAAGAAAATGATGAACCTTTCAATCAATTACTTTTACACACTGAGGTAAGGTGGTTGTCAAGAGGTGATAGTTTGCAGAGGCTTGTTGACTTGTATGACTCATCTGCAGAGTTTCTTAAGAATGTGGATCCATTACTATATGACGAGTTACAACAGTTCAAGAACCATCTGTTCTATTTGGCAGATCTTTATTCGAAATTTAACGAAGTACAGAAGCGTTTGCAAGGAAAAAATGTTACAATTTTTAAGCTCTAACAATTATAATGGCCTTTCAACTAAAAATGTACCTGTTAATATCTTCACTGGCACGTAAAGATTTTAATATTTTTCAAACTTTCGACTACAAAAAGAAAATAAAGAGATACCAAACCATGATTTGGAGATATATATTAAACATCTCGATAAATTAAGAGAAGACTTCAAAGCACGTTTCGAAGACTTGGAAAACATGCATGTTCCTGAATAGTTTGCTTCTCCATTTGATGTTAAAATTGATAATGAAGGTAATGAACCTGGCTTAGAAGATGAACTAATTGAAATATGCGTAGATCTGGGAGTTAAAGCGTTGTTAAAAAATAAAAACCTCGGCGAATTTTGGAGCAATAACAATATTGCTACAAAATACCCCAAGCCCAGAGCAGAAGCCGAACCTGTCTTACTTGCATTCCCAACTTCATAGATGGTTTAAGCTGGCTTTAGCCACGCGAACGCTATTTTGAGAAAACAGACTGAACTTGGAAAACCATGGTGATTTGCGACTAAAACTTACCCATTTTCAACCGAACATCAGTAATCTTGCTGCTGCCCTTCAGACCCATCCATCTCACTAATATCAACTACTTTAATATAAAAAAAGTATGTGAACATATTTTTAACGTATTCAATAGTAGTCGTAAAATGGCAGATGTTTTTTCATCGAATATAATTTATTTAAATTTTTAATGATTATTTTGTGTTTTACATTTTATGATACTTACGGCTAAAGGCTAGTTTCCATCTGTCTATAATTTTGTTATTATTTTTTACGATTATAATAAGTGTAAATATTTCCTTTTTCTGTTAGTGTTGTTGGGTGAATTTTTTAAGGTGTTGTACAGTAACTATAAATACTTTCTTTGGGTTGTTATGCAAGTTTTCTTATTGCTTAGCATGAGAAATGCTAAAAATGATTTAAAATTTTTATCAGTGGCGGATCCAGGAATTTTTCCAGCCGGGGCAAAAACTGTGGGAATGCCGCCCCTTCCAACATTATTTGGAGCCCCCATTTTTGCTGTCTGACCCCCAGTGTGGCTGCCCCGATTGTTGGCCAAACTCACTGTTGTCGCTGCTTGGTGCCCAGTGTAATAGTAGAGCTAAAAAAAGGTTTCCGCGGCTTAAATCGCCACCCTTCAAACATGATTTTGCCCCCCCCCCCCTTCAAGTTGGCACTCACCCCAGATCCGGCACTGGTTTTTATTAAACGTTTAATCTGGGGGTCGATAAGAAGACAAATGTTCTATGAGGAGGTCGACGTGATAAAAAGTTTGGGGACCCCTGCTCTACATGCAAGTTGAATATTAATGGGAGTAGACTACAGCCTTGTCTCACACCTTTTTTAACTGATGCATGTCTCTCATGATTCTCTACTTTTATTATAGCCACTTGATTCTTACACAGTTTATAAAGTATTCTTATCTCGATATTTTATACCTGACTTCTTTAAAATTGTTCCACCTAACATTATCAAAAGCTTCTTCTAACTCAACAAACGCCATAAAGGTATCTTTGTTTATCTTGATCCATCCTTCAAGTATTAATCTTTAAGCCAGAATTGCTTCCCTTCTACCGCGGTTTTTCCTAACCCCAAACTGATCTTCACCTACTATCTCTTCTACTACTCTTTCCATTCTTCTGTATGTTATTCTTGTTACTTTACCATATCAGTTGCTGATTGTGTAATGCGGTAATTTCCAGTGGCAGATCTAGCAACCACTGGTTGCTCCTCTATTTGACACCGAAAATGTTGGTGCCACAGTATGGATAGACGAGATACTAACATGGCAATACGTTCCCCCATTCAGAAGAGACTTCCTGTTACATTACTTCATTACTCCACTCCATATCGAACTACATGAAAACTGCGATTTGAAAATTTCTACTGGAAACTTCAAATACACCTGCTACAAAATCAACAATATACAACAGGCCGTGGAAATGGGTGCGCGAAACGTACTGTGACTTTGCCAACAGTCGAGCGGCAAACCTTTGATGTCGGAGGGCTCACACGGGAACAACCGAGCAGCATCTAGTTGACGGGAGCCACAAATCTTTTCATTCCCACAGCGGTTGGAATGACTAACTTCAGACCTGACTCGCTATGCCGTAAGCCGAGGAAACGAGGTTTTATAGATCGATGGAAAAATAGATAGAGTATAAACATCACTCAGAATGAGCAGATTCAACATTCTTCATTTTTTTGGTTAACGAAACTTTGAAAATTGGACAGTTGTTATGTGGTTGCACATGAACCTCTTTAGTCACCCTATACCACACAACTATTCTAATTCTAATAACAAACAAGACCTAAAGTTCCACAAAACCTATGAATTGTCCGCCACCTTAATCCTGTTAACATAACTATTGTATCGACACCTGTTAGCCCACAACCGTTCTTTTCTTCCTCTTCACACAATTTATTATATTTGCTTTCTCCTTTTCTGAAATCTTACTATCTCTAAAACAAACCTGACCTTGACAGAACGTCAGTAAAGGCGCGTCCACACCAGAGGAACACAGAGGAACTTCTTGTTGCTAAACTGTTGCAGTCTGTTTCTAGAAACAGAAACAGATCGCAACTTTCAGAAACATTCTGTCAACACCAGAAAACCTGATTTAGGAATAGTTTACTTGCCTTTTTCCCTTGCCGTTACAATGTTACAATCTATCACACTTCTAACAATAAATTTCCCTCGCTACTGTTATACGGCAAGCAACACATTTCTCGATCACGGTTTTACAATTAATATAAGGACAAAATTTCCTAAAAGATACTTCGGATGTCTCTAAAAAGAACGATGGGAACAAAAATTAATCTTTCTATTCCTTAAAGTTCAAAAAAATGTTTAAAAATTAACTTCATCTTAGTTTTAATATATAAATGGAAATATTAGCTATCTCTTAAAACGACTTACTATAAGCATTAAAAAAAAAACCACATTAAGAATTCACTACGTGCACAATCGACTTAAAACATCGGCATTAAGCTAAAATTTTTAGACTAGTCTGATTTTTATAAATTACTAGCTGACCCGGCAATGCTTCACTATTGCTGGACTTGAGTAGGCACATAGATTAAATGAAAAAATATTTACATATAAATTTTAAACTGCTGTTTCATTCATTTTCAGTTGGAAAGGGGGATGCGCTTTGGAAAACATATGGAGGCAGTATTTTTCTGTTTGTTTTAAAGTATTAGTGTACAAATTGTTATCTAAATCGGATAAAAAATGTCGTTTGCCTAAATTATGGGGTAAAAACGTAATGGGGGTGGAAAGGGGGAGAGGGGATGAATATTCGGAAACCATACGTAGGCAGTATTTTTCTGTTTGTTTTAAAGTATAAGTGTACAAATTCTTATCTAAATCGGATAAAAAATGTGCTTTGCCTAAATTATGGGGTGAAAACGTAATTGAGTTGGAAAGGGGGAGAGGGGATGAATATTCGGAAACCATACGTAGGCAGTATTTTTCTGTTTGTTTTAAAGTATAAGTGTAAAAATTCTTATCTAAATCGGATAAAAAATGTGGTTTGCCTAAATTATGGGGTAAAAACGTAATGGGAGTGGAAAGGGGGAGAGGGGATGAATATTCGGAAACCATATGTTGGCAGTATTTTTCTGTTTGTTTCAAAGTATAAGTGTACAAATTCTTATCTAAATCGGATAAAAAATGTGGTTTTGCTAAATTATGGGGTGTTATGGGGAATAGGGGGTGACTTTTTGGAATTTTTTTTTTTCACAGGTTCCTCCGCAGACGCAAACTCTAAAACTCTCCAAAGTTTCATTGCAATCTGATAAATGGTATAGGAATGCATAGAAGACGAACAAACCCACAAACATTGATATTTATATATAAGATAAACCTTCACCAACATTAAGAAATTTAGTTATTTCGAAGTTTGTAATGATTAAACAGAAAATATAGCTTGCAGTACTGAATTCAAACCATGCAACAATCTGTCACAATAGAATTGCTGATCTAGATCAAATATTCAAGAACAAAACTCCAGAAAGAGTGCAAAATTTAATTATAGTTTTACTTAATTAATCCCACTTTTAGCTAACAATAATCATAGCAAATTAGTTTATAATGTAAGTTAATAAACCCTACAAAATTTAGTTACTAATATGGTAAGTTACAAATGAAGTTACCTAGAAGAAGAAAAAAAAAATCACGAAAAGCAATTAGCAGTCTAGAAATTTGAGATTCATAAACGTTGGTTGAGGTTATGATATGCAATTTTATTTGCCTCAGAAAATAATTTTTCATTTCGTATACCTTTAAGAACTACAGAAAACGCGCTTCGACGTATTGATAATATGGCGGCGTATATCTTGCTGTAAGAAGATTCTTGTGTAAGAGCAGAGTGGCGCAGTGGAAGCGTGCTGGGCCCATAACCCAGAGGTCCGTGGATCGAAACCACGCTCTGCTAAACATTTTTATTTCTTAATTCAGTTCTTTTTAAATGGTAGAAGTAGCGTTCTAATCAAATCCAAACAAAACTGGTTGAAAAGTAGTATTTTTTTTTATTTTATTTTTTTTAAATCTGTTCAGTAATAACTCTCTATCTTGAGCCAATTCCCTTAAGGTCGTAAATATGAAAACACAAACGAAACGAATTACTTTCATTGATTGGTGAAAATTTATTGTCATTTTTCAGTAAAACTTAATTCAGCAAATGTTCTTCCTATCTTCATCAAAATTTATTTTTGTATTATAAATTAATTCTATTTTGCTTCTTATGTTCATATTTCGATTTATATTTCGGTGCTTTTATTATTATTAATAATAATATTTAATTAAACTTAATTACACTCTCTGAACAGGCAGTTTAGTGAAAACTGCTGCTGAGTCGGCATTCTCATTATTATTTTTGGGTGTTTTGTGTATGATGATTGTCGCTTTGAAATGTAAACATTGGAGAATAAACACAAAGCACATAATTTAGTTCACGGAGACCAAAATATACTTTCACCCACCGCAAGCCCCTAAGACAACATATTTTTAAATCAAAGCTCCAGTTTAATTACGCTTGAGAATAGAAGCTGTAGTTGATTGTTTCGTGAGTATCCAATACTAAGAAGTAACTGATGCAAATACTGCCTTTATCAAATAAAGCGGTAACACATCAATATATTAATATTACCAACGTAATTAGTTTCAATAAATTAATTCATTATGGGCTTCTATGTTTACTGTTTTTGAGACAAGAAAATATATAAGATAAAATATTAAGGACTGTGTGTCAGACAAAATCTCCTGGTGGTTGCATCACATCTCCTGGTGTTGACTCATGATGAAAACAGCCCTGAGTAACGATTCATGATCGACGACGTGTTTGCAAGTGTTTCATTTATTGCTTCGCAAGTTTCAATGATAATTTCAGTCAATGGCCGGGGTGCAATGCAGGCTTGAAATATTAAATCTTCAAAATAAGGGCCATTAGCTAGGTACCTCAAAGGTTATTGATAACTTTTGAGTAGGTGGTATAGATTTGCTCATTCACGGTTCCAATTTTTTTTAATACGAGGACATAGGAATTATAATAATTCTTCCAAAGTTTTATGATCCTTGCATAGGAAGTTAGTGTAATAATCTAGTTCTGTACGTAATATTTCCCACTATATTTTTTGTGGGTATATTATTCTCTTAATTTCAACCATTCTCTAGAGCAGTGTTTAACTGCCGACAATGGGCAACAACGACCAATATTCATGAGATAGCCAGACCGCCATTACGAAAGTCTTGTCGCGAACCCCCTACGATCAACTGGCGTACCCCTAGGGGTTCGCGTACCCCACTTTGAGAAACACTGCTCTAGCGCACAGTTCTTTATTACCGACTGAAGCACGGATAAGGAAAAAACCGAACCTACAGACAAATTTGTTTGATCTTTTGTTTAAGCGTTTGCGATTTTGTTTGGTGAAAACGTGAATTCTTGATCAGCAAATTTGTCAAATAAATATGTGCATTTACAAACCACTCAAAAAAAAGGTATAGCTGAACACATATGTTACTTCCTTAGTGGTAGTCCATTAATGACGTGAGGTGTTTTTCCGGATCCCCCCACCCCCTCTGGTGAGACTAAGTGAGATTTGGACAGACCCCCCCCCCCCTCTAAAATGACCTGAGATTTTGACTGAGACCCCCACCCTACCAATCGACCTCGCAACTTTTGGAGAGCTTTTTTTTAGGTCTCATGGTCCGAAGATCTGATATACCCCCCTTAAGGTCGGTCTTGGGACCAGAACATCCGCAAAATCGACTTTCGCGTCACTTGCAGACTTTTTTTTTAGCTCTACAATTCTACAAAATTTTCAAAACCTCATGTGATATTTCCCTTGACCCCCCCCCACCCCCCTCCCCCTTGGTGAGGTTTCGTGAGATTTCACCGGACCGCCCCCCCTTATTTCACATCACGTCATTAATGGGCGCCCCCTTACATCAATTTCAAAATTCCTGTAAGATTGTTACGGAGCGTCCATAAACTACATGACTCGGTCTATTTGGGGGGGGGGGGGAGAGGAGAGCAGTTATTTAGAAAGCTACGCTGGGCTGCGAGGGGGGGGGGGGACCAAGCCAAGTCAGGTAGCTTCCATTTATATTATTTGTTACTGTTAGAAAAGGCACAGAATATACAACAGCATGTAAATATTTATTTTCGTCATTTAATTATTTCCGCATGTAATTTACTTTTCGGTAGTTTGACAAAAGAAAACAGTGCAATATGTCTTCTGGAATGAATGGGGAAACAATTACGCATCACACGGGAGGGGGGGGGAGGTGGAAAAGTCTGAAGCCATGTCAGGGTACATGGGGGGGGGGTTCACAGGAGGCCAAAATGGAGTTACGTAGTTTATGGACGCTCCCTTAGCAGTTTCGATGCTGATACCTTAGTCCAGGGGTCCCCAAATTTGTTATCCCGTCGAACTCTTCATTGGACATTTGCCTTCTTATCGACCCACAGATTAAAAACATTAAATGATTTTTAACATTTCTAATTCTAAGCAATAAGGAGACCTGCATAACAACTCAACGAAATAATTTACAGTTTCTATACGTTAAAAAAAAAAAACACCCAATAACATTACAGAAAAGGGAGTCCACTTTTGTTATAATCCCAAAAAATAATGAAAAAATTAGGGATAGACGGAATAAATTTTGAATAAAGGTCTGCCAAATAGAACAGATGGTTCATGCACTGTTTAAACTTGTCACATAGCGATGGATCCACATTACTAACTAACTCTTCAGATCAGCCCGGCGCACTATCACCTCTTGACAGCCATCTTACCTCAGGGTGCAAAAGTAATTGTTTGGAAGTCTTATCATTTACTTTACAAACTTCGAAAACAGACGGGAATTGAGAGGATGAGATTTAGTTTTATTTATTGACCTGATTTTTATTGGAATATTCCTATTTTCCTCACGCAGTTTTTAGTAGTCTTTAGTAGTAATCGACCCCCGTGAATTAATTGACCCCTGGAGAACCGCTGTCGACCCCTTGGGGACCGCTGCTTTAGACGGTGCAGGATTGAGAGAGAAGTTTGTTTCACTGTAGAAATGATGCTTGAAGGAGTTAAGCTTCGGTGTTTGTATTAACTGGTGGGGTGCTGCATACCTCTCAACTTGGAATTCGTTATATTCACTCGAGCTGGAGTGGTTAGATCCGATCCAGCGAATTATCCATGTAGCCCAGTTCGAGGTCAACGCCAGTCAATATTGCCGACATTGTCTGCATATCATGCGGGCCCACCTAGCAGGAGGGGGCTGTTGTGTTTCGTGGAGAGAGTGTGAACGACAAGAGGTTCCAAGTGAACAAAACCCACCCGGCGGCACCTATTGAGGCCCAAGTGGCTGTCGGCAGGAGGTCCTGCACAATGCCTGGGAACAGAATCGACTCCTGCTGGGACCTGAAGGCTGGGCCGGGACTCGAGAAATGTCACCCCAGACTCCTCTGACAAACACCGTGCCTAGTCCAGAACACCCATCTCGTGAGACACACCTCTGCTACGATAGCAACACGAATGGGTTGTCTCGCTCATACGGTACAACATCAGTTCAGTATCATATATATTCTTCTCTTCGATATCGGCCATCTAAGAACTACGAAAAGTAATCCCGTGCATTCATTTCGATGCTTCTTTTCTTGACTTCCAATAGTTCTTCATCCTCTCACTTTGCTGTTTCCTCCTTTCTTCTGTCCATATGTTACTACATTTCCTCTTCTCCTTCTCCTGGAGACCCTTGGAATTTTGGATCAATCTCCGAAAAGTTGCTCTGTCTTGTATTAAATCTTCTGTTATTCCGATCTCACTCATATCTTTCTTTACTCCTTGGATCCACTGGTTGTCCTTCATACTCTTGTAAACATGATTGAAAATTATTTCTGTAAGTCTATTGTTATCCATTCTCATATGTGACCAAAAAAACTGATTCTCCTTTTTCTGATCGTGTCTGACATCCTTTCAATTTCTTCTTCTTTGTATAGGTGTCTAAACTCTCCATTTTCAATTTTTAGTGGTCGCCAAATTTTTCTCAAGATTTTCCTTTCCCTTTTCATATAATATATATTATTTACAAAAGGTGTTTTTTTTTTTTGTCACAAGCCATTATCTCGTTTCATACCTAACCGAAATAGATAGATGAGGTGTCATTTTAAAGATTAAGGTATCCGTTTTGATCACATCATATTTAAGAAAGTAATTTTTCCAAATTCGTTCCCTAAAGGGCAAAAATTTCAACATTTCTAAAATGTCACCAGTCACTTATCTCCCTGGATACCTACACGAAATCGATATAAATGTAGTATCATTTTAAAGATTAAGGTCTGCGCTTTGGTGACATCATATATTAAGAAACGAATTTTTCAGAATTTGACCCTCAAAGGGAAAGGTATCAATATTTCTACAACGCGTTTTTGTGTCTCGAACCAATTATCTACCCTGATATATATAAATGAGGTATCATTTTAAAGATTAAGATCTCCGCTTTGGTCACATCATATTTTAAGAAAGAAATTTTTCGGAATTAAACTCTTAAAAGGCAAAAAGTATCGTTATTTCCATTGCTTTTTTTTTTTTTTTTTTTTTTTTTTTTTTTTTTTTTTTTTTGTCACATGCAATTTATCTTTCTACGCTCATAACCGAAATCGAGAAATGAGATATTACTTTAGAGATTACGTTCTCCGCTTTGGTCACATCATATTTTAAGAAAGGAATATTCAGAATTCTGTCCTTAAAGGGCTAAAGTATCATTATTTACATAACATATATTTTTTTGTTATCACGAGACATTTATATCACTTGGTACCTAACCGAAATCAATAAATGAGGTATCATTTTAAAAATTAAGGTCTCTACTCAGGCAACATTATAAATTAAGAACGAAATTTTCGGAATATGACCCTTGAAGGACAAAAGTAATAACTGTGAAAGTCGCGCGCATGAGACAGTTCACAGCCAAGCCGCTAGATAACAGCAGCACATATCACAGAGATATGAATTAACTACTTCACTGGCGTCGACTTTTGTTACGTATCTATTACACTAAATAAACAACTGCTACAAATTCTTCTTTCATCCTATTACAAACCACCAACCTCACTATACATTGTATTCCCGAAATTTTCTCACTGATTATCTAGTCGATACTCATATCATGACTACTGATGATACAGGGTAACGTTGTCGGTCGAATAAGAAGTTCGGCTGATTGCTTAAAAATTCAACGCGATCTGGACGTTATTTCGGCATGGTGCTATCGATGGAAACTTACAGTAAACAGCAAAAACCACACGACAATGTGCATAACGTACAAAAAGTATCCTGTTGTTCAGGAGTACAAAGTGAATAGGTCGGCTATTGAAATGATTGATTCTCTGAATATTTGGGCATAAACGTACAAAGCGACATGAGCTTCGATCGCAGGTAGAGGTAATTCTTGGATGTGATTCATAGGTCGAATTTTGAAGAATTGTAATGCACAAGCAAAAGAGCGTACGAAGCTCTCGTGCTTCTACATTTGGACTACTGTTGTGCCGTTTCGTATCCATATCGTAAGGGATCGCTTGAATTTATTGGCAAACATGGAAACTACTCCTTTCATTTACGAATGTCATAAAGTACTTCGTCCACCAGCCTATTTGCGTCGTAATTACAGGAGAGATAAGATTAGAGTAATAAGGTGCCACGCTAATGCTTATACGAATTCTTTCTTCCCTCATGCTATTCCGGTTTGGAATGTACAGAGTTTTGTGAATTGCAGAGTATAGGTGTAAATACAGACATATGGTTCACTGTATCTAGTAACAAACTGTTAGATATAACCACTTGCTATAATCTCTTTTTTAATTTAAAGACCGAGCGTGGTGGGTGAACGGTTAAAGTTCTGGCCTCGCATTCGGGAGGACGCGGGTTCGAATCCCCGTCCCACCCAGATCTGAGTTTTCCATCGTTTCCCAAATCACTCCAGGCGAATGCCGGGAAGCTTCCTTCAAAAAGGCCATGGCTGAATTCCTTCCCGTTCCTTGTCCCGAATCCCATCCCGCCTCTAATAACTTTAGCCGTCGACGAGGCGTAAAGCCGTAAGAGAAAACAAAATAAAAAATTAAAGGTTAATTTGATCACGACGAGATCTATATTTTCACCAGAGTATTCATCTTATGTCTCTTTAAGTAGCTATCATGATGTGACAGGATAAATGAGAAAAGCAATAAGTTTTCATGGATTCAAAGTAAACTGAAATACACTAGTGCAATCCTGCTGTTCCGATATTACTGTCAAATTGTTTAGATTTTTTTTTGGTATGCGTTCGTCATGGAATACGGACAGAGTACGGTATTTTACATAATATGAATACAGTTGTCTCAGAATCTCACGTTTTCTCATCTGAAGTTTGTAATAAAACTGAAATCCGAGTTTTATGGCTCTACATTGGTTCTATAATTGGCATTTACTTGTGAAGTTCGTATGTGAGACTATCACACAAAGTCCTGTTGGTAGCATCTTTCGACGTTAAGGTACTTTCAGAATCGTGTTTGCTTTAGACGTCCATATGTCTGACCTTTTTTTCTTTTTTATTGGAAGTAAACAGGAGTACTGTTTTGCTTATGTCTTTACACCCCATGGACTTCAGAGTCATTAAAGACGGGAGAGGATTAGGGTAAGGAATTCACCACGGCCTTTTGAAGGAACCACCCACGCTTTCGGCTAGAATGATTTAGGGAAACTATGGAAATCTGGATGGCCGAGCAGAGATTTGATCCCGCGTCCTTCCGAATGCGAAGCCGGAGCGTTACCGCTCACCCACCAGGACACCTGTAAGTCAAGGCTTCCACGTTCCGTTTACTTGAACACCAGTATTATTTAAGTAATAATTAGCTTTTGCCGACGACATCGTGTTTGTCAAGAATTTTGAAGGATTTTATGTTTTGCACGAAACTTTAAATATTTCCAGGATAAAAAGTGGGATATGTTACTCCCTGCCAAATCAGCAACCCGCCTGTGAAAACCCTGTCAAAATCGGTCCACAAACTAAATGTGTTGCATATAAATTATTTATATTTGTTAATAGCTGAAAAAGTTGGAAAATATATCGTACTCCAGAAGACTACTCAAGAACATTTTAGTGCATTCAATAACATGCAAGTATATTTTTTTAGAACACTTTGGTCCAAATATGAAATTGTCCTAGGTCGACAACTTTCAACTACCACATCTCCTACACCCCCACAGTTAGGGGGCGTACATAAATTACGAAAAGTGAAATAGGGGGGGGGGGTCCGGTGAAACCTCGTCAAATCTCACTAAGGGGGAAGGGGGTGGGGTCAACAGAAATCTCACGTGAGGTTTTGGAAATTTTTGTTGGATTGCAGAACCAAAAAAAGCAAGTCTACAAATGACACGAAAGTCCGATTTTAGGGGGGTATTTCGTCGAAAAGTGGGGGTGTAACCGGCTTTGGAAGTGTGGTACCTAACAAAAAAGGTCTCAAAAAGTTGCGAGGGTGATTTCTAGGGGGGGGGGGGATCCTCACGGACTAGAACTCACGAAGTCTCACCAGAGGGGAGGGGGAGAAATGCGGAAAAACACCTCACGTAATTTATGGATGACCTCTTACCGATATGAAACCATCATAGTGCACGATGGGAGACTCCATACTACTACCAGACACAAACATCAGTGTTCTGTGCTGGATGCTTCTGTCTGCAAACTGAAATATAGGGACACAATATATATATATATATATACACGTTTGTCAGTCTTATGAGGAAGAAAAATGTTTTTAACGGGTGGAGTGAAAATCCAGCTCGTGTAATATATATATATATATAATACAGCGTTTGGACTGCGCGCCCATTTATCCAACCTTGCTCATAAATTTTTTTGGACACTGTAGCGAGGACAATACAGGACAAATACTACACTTAATTAAAACGAATCATGGCCGGGGCCGGACTCGAACCGACGACCCTACACTGCCAGGACAGACAAGAATTTGTACTTAAAACGAGCTTAGGTGAGAATTACCTGATTGGCCGTTGGGGCTGTATTGATCGCGCGTGTGTTACTGGAGGCAATAATAAGAAGAGGGAGGTGGGGGGGGGGAGCGAGAGCGCTGCGTCGGTTTATTGGAGGCTGCACGCATATTAACAAAAGGAACGGCAGGCAGGAACCAAGTGGAGAGGAAGAAAAGAATGTCCGCGCGTCATTGGACCTGCTTTCAGCGTAATGAGAACAACCGCCGCATCGCGTTTTGTCTTCTTTGTGATGCGTGTCTCCCGAACAGTAACAGACAAGCAAGGCGTGCCGCATTATTTAGGCGAACGGCGCGCGAGTGTTTTCCCGCTTTAAAAGGGCTAATTGGGCTCGACGAAGAACGGGTACGCAAGATTTTATTGTAATCTTTTATTCCTGCAGCAGCGTATTTGTGAATGTAGTGAATCCAGTACATAAAGGGGAAATCGTCAACAAAAGATATTCATTCACGATCTTTGGTTTAACCACATATCGTACGTTCACTTTTTTCTCTGGCCGGTCTGTGCAACATTTGAGACACTGCTTCGCAAATCAGTCTTGTGTGTTAAGGAAACGACAGCTGACGCGACTTCCGTCGTAGATCAAATATTATCTCGTGTGACTGGAAACTTTCCCGGCATTCGCGAGTGTTCAGCCGTTTCGACACCTGGCTCTGCTGTCTTCATCAGGTGTCAAGTAGCGTCGTGATGTTATACGCTTGCTGTGACTGCTTACATTGCCTACGACACCCGGCTACACACCCGAGAAGATTACATTGAAAGATTGTCTTCTGCTTTGAGAAAACATGTGTATGAGTGTTGGAATGGCCAAACTGTCGCGCGACGCAGTGACGAATGAACACGTGCTGCGATACGGCAACAGTGTTTAACAATAGCCTTTAATCTTTTAAAATCAGCAGAAAAAAACTAGATGAAAATTACGGATTGTTATTTTTTTAATGGTGATATGCCTCGACGACCTTTCGTACAGGCAGGAGTGGATTGGAGAGTAGGAACGGCCATGACTATTTAAAGGCACCATCCCGGCATTTGCCTAAAGTGTGTTGGGAAAGGGAGCGTGCACGAACTACGTGGCTTGGTCCAGGGGGGGGGGGGGGTTGACCGGAAGGCTACGCTGGACTACATGGAGGGGGGGGGGGGGTTCCGAGCCAGGCCACGTAGCTTTCCCTTCATTACATTTTTCGCATTTCAAATGAGGGACAGAACTCACAGCAGCATGTGAATATTTATTTCCGTCATTTAATTATCTCCGTATGTAATTTACAATAGTCTGACAAGAGAAAACAGTACAAAATGTCTTCTGGTATCTAAAGGGAAAAAAGCTACGTACTACGTAGGGCGCTAATAACCCCGATGTTGACGCGCCCTAAAGCACAAACAACAACAACAACGTGCTACGTGTGTGTGGGGGGGAGGGAGAGGGTAGAGGCAAAAGCCACATAGGGCTACATGGGGGGAGGGGGGGGTTCACAGGAGGCCAAAATGGAGCACGGTCCCAAACCATGGGAAACTCGACGGGCGGAGGAGGATTTGAACTCGCGTCCTCCCGATCGCACACCGTACTCGCTAAAATAACATCAGTCCCGGGGGATCAGTACAGTAACTGAACTTGCGATTTCGGTCAAATCGACAGTTACAGTACGTTCCCACTATTGAGTTGGTATTTTTTGCTACAAACTGATAATGTGAGCTGTATGGCTGACAGTATTTACGCAACTCTCCCAATCTCAGAAATTGAGACGCCCACCTGGATACTGAGACAAATGAAATGTCCATTAGTAACAACGACTTTAGCTTACACCATTACTGCAAAAACAATTACTGCGTGATGTATGCAGTTCCTGGGAAATTTAGGAGGTTGCTCCGTAAGGAAAGTAGGTTCGTACATTTTAATTCAGTACGAACGTGCCGATACAGTAGCGTACGGATTTCCGTTAAGTCTATTGCAGTTGTTATGATTCATCACTACTGATTGTCGGAACGAAAAGACCTCTACACACACCACCCAACCATTTATAGCAGTCAGAAACCATCCGAACAAATTATCGACGTGATAATACACTTCTGTTTGTGAAAAATGCAACACTGAGAAAGAATGGTCTGACTCACTCCAAAATCGGAGGATGTGTATAACGGTGGAACCGTAGTACGTGATTAAGATTGCAGAGGAATGGCGTGCACGTAGGCCCAGCAGCACTCTGAGTCGGTTCACGTTCGCCTGACATGTCGCCCATCGAACATGTCTGGGATACAGTCTGTCGGAAAGTTGATCCTCCTGTAACCACTGTCGATGTTTGCGGACGCGCCTAAAAGCCGCACACTGAGCGTGGTGGGTGAACGGTTAACGCTCTGGCCTCGCATTCGGGAGGACGCGGGTTCGAATTCCCGTCCGGGCATGCAGATTTGGGTTTTCCATGGTTTCCCCAAATCACTCCAGGCGAATGCCAGGATGCTTCTTTCAAAAACACCACGGCCGAATTCCTTCCCGTTCCTTGTCTCCAGCCCCATCCCGCCTCTAATGACCTTAGCCGTCGACGAGGCGCAAAGCCACAAGGGAGGGAAAAAAAAAATCAAGCCGCGCGGTTGTGTGTTCTCCAGCAGCACCTCTAGACTCTCTTTCATTCCGTGACACTTCTCCCGGTTCACACCTTACTAATTCCCACCGTCTAAGTGCATGTACACACTTTGACAATAAATTTGGCCGCCGCTGAAAAATTGTATCACTCATATTTTGCAAAATTTGACTTCAATGTCATTCTAAGAAACAGTTACGCAATACTGGCTTGCCAATATTACATTACTGTTTCCTGGGATGACATTGATGTCAGATTTTGCAAAATATGAGTGATAGAATTTTTCAGCGGCGGCCAAATTTATTGTCAAAGTGTGTACACTGAAATTGCAATCATTATTGATTGTACTTTCATGGCCACAATTTTGTCGAATAAATTTCATTGTAATTTCATGTCGCCTTCGTGTTGCGATTTTCGTTTACAGTAAAGTATTTGAATAATCACGATCAAACGCCAATACTAAGAGTATTATCTGCTCTTCGTGCTTCAGTTAGTCTCCAATTTCGCTCATAAATAGTTGCAACTGTATCCCGTAGCAAAACTTGGAAAAATTTATAAGATTACACGAAATATACATCGATCAATTAATCCTCCACAATTTATACCTATAATATTACATGTTATCGGACGTGTACATGAAATTCAATAGCAATAAATTAGACTGTAACAGAAACTTTTTCCAGTTCAGTGAAACGATTGCGCCATTTAGATAACCATTAGATCAGTCACCTAATCACATATCGATCCTGAAAATGCCAAAAGAAAATTTCGTATCACACAAAGAGATACGGTATCTGTAAATCAACAATAACTAACACGAACTGGATGAAACAAAACCTGTGTCTCTCCTGCTAATTTTCTTTTATGTTTCTCAGTTCAAGCGTTTAAACTGAGACCTCTTCATACCAAGCTGCATATTTTTTACTGTTTAGACCACGAGAAGATGCAAGAAGCTCTGGTATATTTCTATGCTTGATGGACCAGGGAGGTTGGCGCAGCAAGAGTATTTCGAGACCAATAGAACAATCGAGAATAGATACCGCACAGTTGCCCGCGAACAAAATAAAATTAATTATTACGAAAACATAAATGGAGGCGTGATAACACGCGAACTCTGGCCACAATGTATGAGATGCGAGTCGAACTATCAAATGACGGTTCTACAACAGCCAATTAAAAATTATTATTATTATTAAGGGGTCCGGGGCTAGTCTCTAAGTGGTCCGCCGTTGATAAAGGTTGGTAAAGGCTGCAATAGAATAACCGAGAATCACGACATCCCGGACTGCTGCGTATCATAGCTTACTATAAACAAAGATCAGAGTACAGTATAAATCATTAGCATGGCAACAAGGCAGATGACTAAACTGGAAGAGAATTAGCAGAGCCAGAAACATCAGCATTTCCTTTTAAACGTTTCCACTTTCGCGGATCGTCCAGATGCTGCGCTTGTTCTGAAAGTAAGGTTCCATGTACTACATAGTTTTAATGGGGGAGCAGATGTGTTTCCAACTGTCTGTGAAACGATTAAGTTGAATTCTTTGTGATAAGTGTATTTTTGTTTGTGAATCGTGTAGTTTATGAAGCAGAGATTGGGGACCAAGCCAGCAGTCACCCAGGTGAGAGTAAAACCTCAATCCGGGTGACTGGAACGCCGGAACCGGGATGTGGACCCCCCCCCCCTCCCCCCTCCACGATCCAATGCGGCGGTGCCTTAATGCATGAAGCAGCACTAGTGGTTGGCTATTTGAGAAACAAAATTTTCACCCGATGATCGAAACAATGCCATAAGGGAGCGTGCATAAACCACGTAGCTCCATTTTGGCCTCCTGTGACTACCCCCCTCCCCCCCCCCCCACCCCCCGTAGCACGTAGCTTTTTTCCCTTTTGATTCCAGAAGACTTTTTGTACTGTTTTCTGTTATCAGACTATTGTAAATTACATAAGGAGATAATTAATTGAAGGAAATAAATATTCACACGCTATTGTGAGTTCTGTTCCTCATTTTAACTGTGAAAAATGTTATAAAAGGAAATTCGAATCCCCGTTCGGCCATCCAGATTTGGGTTTTCCATGGTTTCCCAAATCACTCCAGGCAAATGCCGGGATGCTTCCTTCAAAAGGCCATGGCCGAATTCCTTCCCATTCCTTGCCCCCCATCATTTCCCGTCTCTAAAGACCTCGCTGTTAGAGAGACGTTAAGCAGATAAAAAAATAAAAATGAAAGGAAAGCTACGTGACCTAGCTCAAAACCCTCCCTCCCCCCACGTAGCTCAACGTAGCCTTCCAGCCAATCCCTCACCCCCCCCCCTGGACCGAGCCACGTAGTTTGTTCACGCTCCCTAACTTGTGAATAAAATTACAGCTGGCAATAAAGCCCTCCCTGATACGGAGTAACCTTTGAGCATCCAACATTGGTAAAAACTGAACAAAAATTTTCTACAACTTTACCAAAGCAGGCTGGGGCATCAAGAAACAGGGCTTGAGGCTGCAAATAGAGTGGACGCAGGTTCAAACCAGGTCCGGCCATCCAGATTTCTTATTTCCATGGTTTTCCGAAGTCACTCCTCGCGAATACAGGGATGGTTTTTCAAAAAGTTACGGATGAATTCCTTCCCATTCCATAGACTCAAACTCTTGTGCCTCTAGCAACCTCGACAGCGAATAGGTGAAAAGTTATAACAAAATACAGAACTTTCGGAAGCGCAAAAGAGGCAAACAAAAAGTATTTGAAACGCGCGGTTAAAATAGTATACTGAAAATTATATTTACCAGTTAAAAACGACAAGCGCTGATTGTGGGAAAAAACAGGTGAAGAAAGAAGTCTGTAAAAAAAGTTTTAAAAAAAGCATGTAATAGCTGGTAACATTTAAAGAGGTGGGAAAATTGTTAATCAGTTAATATAAGCTGGAGCTAAATGGAAAAACCAGAGATATAGAGAAACGTGTTAAGCACATTATTGGGCAGCTATGTTGGAATGATGTGACTACCCCACGACCGGATGCGTTGTCCTTGGAGTAAATTAGTTTGCAATTCCAGAACGTTTTCGCAATCAGTAAGTGCGAACTGCACAAACCACAATCAGCTAAAAGAGGTAAACGCTTTAACATCGCTATCCAATACGAAAATAGATCTACTAAAATGACAACAGAAGTAAGCAAAAGAGTAGTTTCCTCCCAGCACTATAATTAACCAAGAAGAACAGGTGTATTTGCAGTAATCGTTTCCCAAATGGATACGATTCTAACCTTACAGAACCATCCTGTAAAGTATAGCCTGAATGGCTCTATCTCAAACTCATTTCTTTGTTACGTAATGAAGGAAGTAACGTGTCCTTATTAACTGGTAGTAAAACTACTGTCGATGGTTTCTTAGCAGTACAAAAACACCACCATGCTCATATTATTCCATAGTCTCCTGTTTATCTCGACACTCACTTAAGATTCCTACAGTATTTCTTATTTCCAATGGTTAACTCGAATTACTTCCACGAAGCGTGGTGGGTGAACGGTTATCGTTCTGGCCTCGCATTCGGGAGGACACCGGTGTGAATCCCCGTCCGGGGATCTAGATTTGGGTTTTCCATGGTTTCCCCAAATCATTCCAGGCGAATTCCGGGATGCTTCCTCCAAAAGGCCATGGCCGAATTTCTTCCCGTTCCTTGTCCCCAGTCCCATCCCGTCTCTAATGACCTCGACGTCGACGAGGCATAAAGACACGACAACCAATCGAATTACTTCTACCTAATTACGGTTCTTAACCAAAAATTTAGTCTAGGCCTATAGCAAAATTATATACAAACTATTTCAGTAATCCACCAAATAGAGAGATGTATTTGAATTTGGTCTTCGAGCCCACACGATGGTGAAAACAATGGAAGACCTGTTTGATATACTGGTGTTCCAGTGTCGGTGCATCGCGTAAGATTCAGTGAATGTTTAAAGACTTTACGTTTTCAGATATGGAATTACGGGACACAAACAGGGGGAGGGGGGATAGGTACCAATGGGGAGAGGGTGAACAGAAATCCCACGCAACTTTTTATTTCAGATTTCCGCCCTTCAAAGAACAGTAGAATCAAAAAAAAAGTACTCAAAAATTACGAAGTCGATTTCACGTAAGGGGAAAAAGGGGGGGGGGTGTTCCCACCAGATCTCGCCAATGTTCACCAAGGGGGATTTACGAAAAAAGGAAGATTTTGGACTGAATATAAATCAAAGCAAGACAAAAGTGATGAAATGTAGCAGAAATGATATCAATACTAGTAGATTAAATATAAAAATAGGATCGGATGCAATAGGAGAAGTAAGTGAATTCTGTTATTTGGGAAGTAAAATTACAACCGATGGCCGAAACAGGAATGATGTTAAAAGCAGAATAGCACTAGCAAAAAGAGCCTTAATGAAAAAGAGAAATCTTTTAGTTTCAAATATTGATCTAGGAATTAGAAAGAACTTTTTAAAACTCTTTGTGTGGAGTACAGCACTTTACGGTAGCGAAACATGGACTTTAGGAATACCGGAAAGAAAGAAACTTGAAGCATTTGAAACGTGGTGCTACAGAAGAATGCTGAAAATTAAGTGGACAGACAAAGTAAGAAATGAACGAGTTTTGGAAATGATGGGTGAGAAAAGAAGTTTGTGAAAGAAGCTTACGGAAAGAAGAGACAGGCTGGTAGGTCATATTTTGAGACATGCAGGATTGTTTAATTTGTTAGTGGAGGGAACAGTCGAAGGTAAGAACTGTAGAGGAAGACAGAGATTAGAATATATGAAGCAGATAATTGAGGACGTGGGCTGTAAGGGGTATGTAGAAATGAAGAGGTTAGCACAGGATAGGAAGAGATGGAGGACTGCATCAAACCAGTCGAAAGACTGATGACAGCAAAAAAAAAAAAAAAATTAATGTACGCCACGTTGTTTTGAGATTGTGTGGTGTTAGTTCCGTATTCAGAGGCTGATATCGCTGCCGGAACAGTAGCCATACGCAGCTGTCGTGCCGTGTAACTGTATGCGAGTGCTTCAGAGGCAGAGAATTTAAAGAGCAGTTGTGACATCTGGTGGTGGGTGGCGTGAGCAGACACGCGGCTGGCTGCTTAGCGGAGGCACACACCCTCACATGTCACTGGCACGCCCCACCTGTCACAGAATCATCCATTAGCCGCGCTGACCTACAGTTTAACCAACGTTATAAAAAGAATATTATTGCCGAGCTAACAAATTTGTTTCGGCATTCATTATATAAACTATCTGAAGCCGAGATAACGAGTGTGGTGGGTGAGCGTGCGAACTGTTCCTGCTTATTTCTTGCATCAGTACACCCGTCGTAAACTATTGGATTTATTGACGTAATCGGACTCCACACTAAATGAAGGTACGGATGGCGTGTTTTGGGTGGTTTGGCCCTATAACCACCACTAACATTCGTGAGCCAACAATTCCTTATTTTTTTCTAATAATTAATATTTTCTCTCCAAAGGGGGCATCCATAAATTACGTGAGGTGTTTTTCCGGATTTCTGGACCCCTCACCCCTCTGGTGAGATCTGCTCCGTGAGACCCCCCCCCCCCCCCCCCCCTACAAATCACCGTCGAAACAGGTTACACGCCCACTTTTCGACGAAATACCCCCCTAACATCGCCTTTCGTGTCATTTGTAGACCTTTTTTTAGCTTTACAGTCCAACAAATATTTATAAAATTTCCAAAATCTCACGTGAGATTTCCGTTGACCCCCTCCCCCTTGGTGAGATTTCGCCGGATACCCCCCCCCTATTCACCTCACGTAATTTATGGATGCCCCCAAGGATTAATCAGAAGGTATTGTTGTTACAATGGGAGAAGTAAGCGAATTCTGTTACTTGGGAAGCAAAATTACAACCAATGGGCGAAGCAGGAATGATGTTAAAAGCAGATTAGCAGTAGCAAAAAGAGCCTTCATGAAAAAGAGAAATCTTTTAGTTTCAAATATTGACCTAGGAATTAGAAAAAACCTTTTAAAACTCTATGTGTGGAGCACAGCACTTTACGGTAGCGAAACACGGACTTCAGGAATACCGGAAAGAAGGAAAATTGAAGCAAGCATTTGAAATGTGGTGCTACAGAAGAATGCTGAAAATTAAGTGGACTGACAAAGTTAGAAATGAACGAGTTTTGGAAATGATGGGTGAGAAAAGAAGTTTGTGGATGAAGTTTACAGGAAGAAAAGACAGGCTGGTAGGTCATATTTTGAGACATGCTGGATTGGGTAATTTGCTAGTGGAGGGAACAGTCGAAGGTAAGAACTGTAGAGGAAGACAGAGATTAGAATATATGAAGCAGATAGTCGAGAACGTGGGTTGTAAGGGTTATGTAGAGATGAAGAGGTGAGCACAAGATAGGAAGGGATGGAGGATTGCATCAAACCAGTCGAAAGACTGATGACAGCAAAAATAAAAATTGTTGTTATATCAGTAAAGAAAATTCACAGTCCTGGTCACACACGTTAAATTTAATACTTCTTTCAATCAACCGCGAAATTACACATTGCATTTTACATCACTCCGACAATTCACCGAGCAAACATAACCAATGGCCTACTGCGCCAGGCCAAAGATACTCTATATATTCTTACAGACTAAATTAATCCTACCACAATACTATGTGTGGAAACCCGCAATACATCTGATTACAAATATTTACTCACCAATTTACAATTTAAACAACAAAAGTAATATAACAATCATAATAATAACAATTTACCAGTATCAAAATAAAAACTGACGGGGTGGCAGTAAATGTCACAAGCGGTAGCAGTCGCGCACATAATCTGGAGGATGCGGGTTCACATCCCCACCCAGGTTACGACTTCCCGAAGTCAAAGCGGGCGAATGCCGAGATGGTCCCTTCAAAAGACAGTGCTCGAATTCCTTACCCCTAAAATCTCGCGCCTCCAATGAACTCGACTCAGTACGAATGTAGATTTCTTCCGTCGTTAGTCTCTCTACTAGTTTCATGTAAGGGGGCATCCATAAATTACGTGAGGTGAAATAGGGGGGGGGTCCGGCGAAATCTCACCAGGGGGGAGAGGGGGGTCTACGGAAATCTCACGTGAAATTTTGCGAAAACTTTGGGGACAGTAGAGCCAAAAAAAAGGTCTACAATTTGCGCCAAAGTCGATTTTAGGAGGGTATTTCGTCAAAAAAGTTAGGGTGTGACCTAAAAAAAAAAAGGTCTACAGAAGTTTCGAGGACAATTTCTAGGGGGGGGGGGTTCTCACGGACCAGATCTCACCAGAGATGGGGGGTGTCGGGCCAGATCTCATGAAATCTCACCAGGGGGGAGGGGGGGTCCAGAAATCCGGAAAAACATCTCACGTAATTTGTGGATGCCCCCTAACCTTCCATCTTTTGGTACCTCATGCTAACATCTTCATCTGACATACCCGTCACAATAATATTATAATAATTGATAAAATTGCGATGGACCGCCCGGTCGGGTGGCAATCTCCCTAAAACCCCTCCCTTTCCCCTTCCAACCTACTTTTGCCCCCTACTAATTTTTAGTTTAAATTCTTTCAGTGTTTCCTGTAAGTCATTCATCACTTCTCTTGTCAATTTATTCCAGTCCCTCACTCCCTTTCCTACGAAGGAAAGTTTTCCCACACCCTTATGCCTGAAATCAAGTGTCAGCTTGTGGTCATGGTCAATCTTAACCTTCCAAGCACATCTTTTAATTTTCCGACCAATATCTTTCCATGCTTCATCACCAGTATAGGCTTTGTACACTCCCATGACTCTCTCCACCCTCCTTCTATCCTCCAATGAATCCCACTCCAGCTCCTTTATCATATTAGTTACTGATTGTGTTCTGCGATAATTTCCAAAGAAAAACCTGACAGCCCTCCTCTGCACCCCCTCCAACTCCTGTATTTGATACCCAAAATGTGGATCTCAAACTACACCACCAGTCCACTGCTGGAATATGGTGGTGTAGTTTGGGATCCACATTTTGGGTATCAAATACAGGAGTTGGAGGGGGTGCAGAGGAGGGCTGCCATGTTTGTCTTTGGAAATTATCTCAATTATCTGCTTCATATATTCTAAAAGTGGTCTTCCTCTCTCTCTCTTTTTTTTTTTTTTTAAATCCCTTCAACTGCTCCCTCCATTACCAAATTAAGGACTCCTAAAAGTATTCACAGGTCACCATCATCCTCTCCCTTCCTCGGGGGTGTCTAATGATTAGGTGAAGTGTTTCTTCTTAAATTTGGATCTCTCCTCCCCCTTGGTGAGATCATGTAGGACTCACTCCCTCTAACGTGAGGTTGACCTTATAATTTTGAAGACCTTTTTTTTAAGCTCCACTACTCTTTGGAAGGCGGCAATCTGAAATAAAAAGCTGACCTCAGATTTTTATCGATCTCTCCCCTTCCTTTAAATGAGATTTGGTGAGATTTTGCCGTACCTCCCCCCTCCCCCCCCCATTTTAATCTCACGTTTTAATGAACGCCCACTTCCTGTGGGAAGGTTTACAGCAGTTAATATTTGGTATGATTTTTACATTCTAACTTAGCAGGAATTAAAAAGCTACTATCGAAGAAGATTCAATAATTCGAAACGCATATGCCAATACAAAGTTAATTTTAATTGTATTACTTGGAGTAAATCATGTTAAAACCCAAAACAGGCTAAAATACTTTGTTGTTGTCCTGTCTGTTCATTTTCCGACTAGTTGTAATCCCCAATGGTGGTTCTTCCAGGAGACATACCGGGGGATAAAAGATAGAGAAGGGAGCTTGAAGTCGGGCCAGCTGTTTCTGAGTTCCGATTCTTTAGGCAAATGGCCATCTTGCCTCTCCGCCGCGGCAGTATACAAACGCAAATTAGGGGGCCTATTCCGAGAAAGAGGGGACAGTCTTTTGTGAGCAGTTCAGGTAGGAACTCGCCCCCCCCCCCTCCCGCCGTTTTCGAAGTGGTGGCGTCCTTTTCTTCGTCCATCCCCATTGTGGATCTGGCTTGGTCCCTCAAGGTCAGGCGACGAGTCAAACAACAATATGGACATTGAATTCTGTCCATTCTGCCTTATCAGTGATCTTGTTGTCACTGTCTCGGTTCGTCGACCTCCAGTTCACAGATGTCAGTTGATATTAGCAGAGCAATCTCTGCTGTATGGTCGTATGAGCAAGCGAACGTTTTGTCGCATCCGTGAATCATTTTACTTTCCCGCAATACAAATTTGAAGGTAATTTGATTTCAAATATGACCTCCAAAGTCAACAGAAAAACTAACCAAATGTAACAATTCACTTTTGGATATAAAAACGACGTTCGTATACTCGTTCTTGTTCAAGAAAGGGAGGGAAGAGATGTGATGTGTTTGTAACCATCTATGGATATTTCACACTGAAAAAAATGATTTTTTGAAGTGGTACCTTGTAATAAGTTCTCTATGAACAGGACATTGAGGTGTGTGAAGTCTTCATGAAGGGGATGTTATATATATATATATATATATATATATATATATATATATATATATATATATATACACATCCATACTCTCCAATTCACAAACATTGTGGGGTAGTAGAGGGTGTTTTGAACCAAAACTAATTTTTAGTCTGTGCATTCTACTCCCGCAGAGCACGAGGGAAGAAAGAATAAATATAAGCTTGAGTACGATATCTTATTTCACTAATGTTATCTCTCCTGACATTGCGGCCTATGGGGGCGTCCATAAATTACGGAAGGTAAAAACGGAAGGGGGGGGGGGGGGGTCCGGTGAAATCTCACCAAGCGGGAGGGGGGGGGGATCAACAGAAATCTCACGTGAGGTTTTGGTAATTTTTGTTGGACTGTAGAGCTAAAAAGAAAGTCTACAAATGACGCGAAAGTCGATTTTAGGGGGGAATTTTGTCGAAAAGGGGGGTGTAACCGGCTTTGGAAGGATGAGACCTAAAAACAAAAACAAAAAAGGTCTCAAAAGTTCCGAGGGTGATTCCTAGGGGAGGGTCTCTCACGGACCAGATCTCACCAGAGGGAGGGAGGAGGGGGGATCCGGAAATCCGGAAAATCACCTCACGTAATTTATGGATGCCCCCTAAATAGATTGGTGGACGAAGTATTTCATGGCATCGTAAGTGAAAGAGGATATTCGCATATTCGTCAGTAAATTCATAGCGAAACCTATGTCGCCTGTCTACTAGATAATCCCAGCCAGTGTATCAATTCTGTGACACTTTCGTAACGACTGTAGTCATGAATCGAGCGGCTCTCTATCGTGTCAACCCTTGCGATTCCAAACTCCACAACAGCAATCCTAATGCGGACACGCAAGAGATTTGTACGCTTTCTCCTTTGTATGAGCACTGCTAGTCTTTAAAATATAACCTATGACTCGCAATCTAGAATTAGCTTTACCTAGGACGAAATTCATGTGCAGGGTGCTTTGTACTGTAACAACAGAATACTTCAGGGAACCAACCATTTCAATAACTAAGCCGCTCACTTTGAACTCGTGAACTCTTTTGTCAGATATGAAAATTTCCCTGCACTTTTTGCAATTTAGTTTAAGTTGCCCGAAATAACATACAGATCGCGCCGCAATTGTAAGCAGTCAACAGAGCACCTTTCTCCAGTGCATCATCAGCGAACAGTCGATAACTAGCCGGCCTCGGTAGAGTAGGGCTAGAGTACTTGCTCCGTGTACCGAAGGTAGCCGGTTCGAGTCCGGTCGAGGGCATGGGTGTTTAAGTGTTGTGTGTGTTAATGTGTCCATCATGTGGTGTCGATACTTAGTAGCAACAGTTCACTAGAGAAAATGATACACTGGGTGAGTCATTATGATCACATTAAGCTGGCTATGTGGCCTCAGTAGCCGAATGCCATTAAAAAAAATCGATAACTACTGTAAACGTTGTCTCCGAGGTTCTTCGTCAAAATTAAGAAAAGGTAAAATGGGGGACGGGTCATGTGTTCTATTTAAAGGGAAAATCTTCTGCATCTTCAATATTTGAAACTCAATCGCCCTGTTCAAAAATATGTTACGGTAGAGATAGAACACATGTAATCACAATGTCCCTTGTGTATTACAACTGTCAGTATTACAGACACAGTGCAGCGATTTCTTGTCAGTTAAGCAACTACGATGTCGTGACTTGCCAGAACACTCCGTTTAAACTGTCTTTTTTATCGGCTTTGAGGCTAATTTTTTAATATTTCGCCTAGGACCGCCACTTCCATTTTCGAGGACCACAGGTTGAGAAACGCTGATTTGGTGCATTACGCTACATCACGCTAAGTCCATGTAAGGTCTAGTGTCGACCTAATTTATCGGGAAGCCACTGGTTCAGAACTTACTTTAGGAGATTGACCAAACCATCTTTGAGAACACTGAAAACGTTCCGTATAGGCTATCAATGAATCAAAATGAAACTCACTAGATTGCGGGATATTTAGAACTAAAAGATTCGCTAGAAATCGATAAATAAAAAAAAGAAGGAAAATGGTGAGGTAATTAAAAAAAATAGTATTTTCATTAAATTAAACATAACATTATATTAAATATCGAAATCAAATTTCTTCAATCCGTATTTCTTCTTCTTCATCTTGGCCTTGCAGATGTGGAAGGATGAGATGAATCGTCAGTCTTAGATTTAGAAGAATGTTTAGAATCTTTACCACTTGCAGCCGGAAGATCGTAACTGTAGCAGTTTTTTCTCAATTTTTAACTGATTCCTTGTAAAAGAATGCTATCAAGAGTATTTACAGTTATCATATTTCTCATGTTGTTTTTGAGAATGTTCATTGTACTGAAAATAATTTCTACTACGGCATTCCAGCGGGAAAGTGATGGGATATGGCACCAGAAAGGTATTTATTCCAGCAGCATTCCTGTATTGTGTAAGGCATATTCCGTTTTCAATATATTACGTACGCCATTATTTATCCGAGTCAGGGCCGTTACCTACCTCAATTCAGTCAAGTTTTTTGACACTCTGGAAAGTTGAATATCACTAAAAATCACCAAATATTTTTTTTAGCGATAACATATTTAAGAATATCGCTTTCGAGCTTCAAAATTCACCAAATTTAGCGACAAAATCGCTAAGTTGGCAACACTGGCTGTGGCACTATGATGGCGCCCGGCGCTGATTCGAGCCCTGCTGGTGGAAGAAGTTTTCCATCATCACCAGACTGTGCACCGAAACCTCTCCACAGTGTGTATTACAGTATTATTATTCTCGTATCACAAACATCAAAATACACAGTTAAATACATTTTGCAAATCAACAACCTTACAAACACTTAGCCCAGTACTTCGCAACCTCAATTGCATTGTGTGTTGCTTGAAACAGGTCTTTGTTGTTGCAGGATGATGGGCACAGGACACTGGAGCATATGATTCATAGTTTGGTCTTCACCACATTCGCACTTAATATTGGTAGCATCAGTGTAACCCCATCTCACTAGGTTTTCCTTGGACTTGCCCACTACTGTTCGCAATCGACTTAAGGACCGCCAGACCTTCCAGTCCTCTGCATGACCAGGTGGCAAGCGCTCTGCAACTGTCAGTGGGCCCGAGATGTTAGGAACGTTAATTTTCCATAACTGTACTCTTGCCTTTTCAGGTGACCCAATTAGTTCCCGTGATGTTCTCAGAAAGCTTTTCCTGGATTTGAGTCTCTGGGCTGGTGGTGTATGGCCGTGTAGTGGATGAGCGCTTTCCCGTTCTACTTTGGACCTCTCCTTGTTCGCAGCCACTTCTCTCCGGATACTGGGTGGTGCAATGCCCGAAAGCTGGTAAAGCCTATCAACTGGGGTAGGCTTTAGGCAGCCTGTCACTAGCCTGCAGGTGTTATTGAGGGTTACATCCTCCTGTTTGGTGTGAGATGGTGAGTACCAAACTGGGCATGCATATTCTGCAACAGAGTAACAAAGGGCCATTGCCGATGTACGTATTGTTTGTGGTTGACTGCCCCACTAGTATCCAAACTAGTTTCCACAGTAAGTTGTTTCTTGTATGGAGTGAGGACACACGGCAGTGGTGATGGTGATTCGTCCGTCGTATGGGCGCCTTAAGCTCCGCGGCCTTACCATCTCTTTCAGAAGATTAGATCTGAATGGGCCGCACCGGGTTCCACCCTATCCACAACACTATGCACTGAACACACTATCACCGTTATCCCATTTACAACAATACTTACTGTCACTGCCACAGTGGGGAAGGCAACGGGAAACGTCCCAGACGTTTCCATGCAAGGGTAAAAATACCAAGTGGTAACAATAAGCACCACCGTCTACTTTTGTTTGATTTTTCACGCTTTAACATTGTAACCGATATTTTCCCTCTCTTTTTTTCTTTATTTTTAAGTGAGCAATTTGTTGTCATGTCGTATGTGGTATACAGCTGCCTGTCTTTCTTTCAGTTTTTGTGAGTGTTATTGTTTTGTGTATATGACTATATAGTCATATCAGGCTGAAACGAGGGAGAGGCTGAAATCCGGCGCTAGCTCATTCAGCCCAGGGTTGTAGCGGAGATCATATTTGCGGATGCGGATGTTCCGTGTTTTGCATCCGTGGATGCGGATGTCATGCGGAAGCGGAGGTCGAAAAATAAATTTATAAATATTTAGATTTTAATATTTTATCAAAAATAAATTTAAAATCGAAATAAGCATGAATTTTATCTTTTTCTATTAGTGAAGTCTATTTCCATATAATACTGCCATACTGATTTATTGTTTGCCTCATCTTTCAACAACAAAAAACGTGGGATGATTTCACAAGTTAATTAAGTTATTTACATAACTACGCACGCTTCGCGGATTTCGTGGCGCGACTAATTCAAGCATCAAGCACAAGGCCACGCCACCGCGCATAACCGTACTTTCTTTTTTGGCTTATGGTTATAAGTTTCGTCGACGTCGAGGTTATTAGAAGCGGGAAAGGATGGGGGCTAGGAACGGGAAGGAATTCGGCCACGGCCTTTAAAAAAAACATTTGCCTGGAATGATTCGGGGAAACCATGGAAAACCCAAATCTGCATGCCCTCACCCACCACGCTCGGTTCTGTGCCTCGCCACCCGCCTTCCCACCGGTCTAGTGCCGCGTTTACAGTACAACTTGTAGAACCTACGATGATCCGATTTTCGATAAAGAACCCTTAATGGGCCGTGTAAGGGGTTACAGGACTATAATAGGACGTGTTGGATATTGTTGGACTCCCAGGCAACTAAAACAGATCGTTTCTGTCCAGCGAGCTATGGATATTGTAGGAAGCTATTGAAGGAAACATCCAACGAGTGTGCGATAATGACACATGATGTGGCGCGAGAAAGTATGAGTGAAAAGGGTTGCTTAGAACATTTTATTGGACCCCTTCTATTAGCGTGAATGGGTGAGCGCACGCTACGGTATTTCTACACGGATGTCTTATAAGTTGGATCGTGAATACGCCGGTTTACTTAACATGCAAGTTCAAACGTGTAAATTTGTCGCTTAGGTAATATCACCGTTCAGCACATGGTTACTTTTATTGCCAGTTCGTTAGAAATAAACAACCACATTTTGTTAGCTAAGCGACGATGGGCAGAATCTCGTATTGAGAGAAAAGAATAATATATATATATATATATATATTTGCTGTCATCAGTCTTTCGATTGGTTTGATGGTTTGATGCAATCCTCCATCACTTCCTATCTTCTGCTAACCTCTTCATCTTTACATATCCCTTACAACCCACGTCTTCAATTATCTGCTTCATATATTCTAATCTCCTCTACAGTTCTTACCTTCGACTGTTCCCTCCACTAACAAATTAACCAATCCAGCATGTTTCAAAATATGACCTACCAACCTGTCTCTTGTTTCTATAAGCTTCTTCCACAAACTTCTTTCCTCGCCCATCATTTCCAAAACTCGTTCATTTCGTACTTTGTCTGTCCACTTAATTTTCAGCATTCTTCTGTAGCACCACATTTCAAATGCTTTAATTTTCTTTCTTTCCGGTATTCCTGAAGTCCACGTTTCGCTACAGTAAAGTGCTGTGTTGCACACATAGAGTTTTAAAAAGTTCTTTCTAATTCCTAGATCAATATTTGAAACTCTTTCTCTTTTTCATGAAGACTCTTTTTGCTAGTGCTATTCTGCTTTTTACATCATTCTTGCTTCGGCCATCGGTTGTAACTTTGCTTCCCAAGTAGCAGAATTCACTTACTTCTCCTATTGCATCCGACCCTATTTTTATATTTAATCTACAGTGATTGGTATTATTTCTGCTACATTTCATCAGTTTTGTGTTGTTTTTATATATATTCAGTTCATATCATCCTTCAGTATTTTGTTCATGATACTCAGTAACTTCTCAATATCCTCAGCCCTCTCTGCTAACAAGACAATGTCATCAGCAAATCGTAGTATACTGATTTTTTCTCCCTGAACACTTATGCCACGTGAAAATGTTTCTTTTATTTCCTTTATTGCTTCTTCTACATACAAGTTGAATATTAACGAGGATAGACTACAACCTTGTCTCACACCCTTTTTAACTGATGCATGTCTCTCAAGGTTCTCTACTTTTACTATAACTTCTTATTGCAATGTAAAAAAAAAAACATCAGCCATAAATCCGCATTAAAAATTGCGGATGCGGATGCGAAAGCGGATGTAGAATTTCACTCGAAAGTTCCACACTAGCGGATACGGATATCTGTTATATCCCTAATTCAGGCGTAAGTGGGCCGCCGAGTTTTACGTCCTCTTTCGAAGGACGAATCACCATCCATAATGATGTGTGCCACCATCTCTTACGCTGTATGAAAAGGTTTGGGATTTGAGCCAGGACTCTGGTAAACTATATGGTGATAAGCAATGGTGAACCAGCTTCTTTCTTACTAGGATTATACATGTAACCCCCTGCGATACGCCGGAGGCCATCTTGGTGCCGGGATGACGTCAGTGAGCGTGGCAGGCTGGGGTGATTGTGGACTTTGGTACTGAACAAGAGTGTTACAGTTATACCACTATAAATACACATTAGAAACCAGGAAGGTTATGAATTCCGCTCTGCATTTAAAGCAACTGTGCGGCAGGAAAATTTGTTCCTTTTCTGAAAGTCCATATCACAAACGATATCTTATTCATTAATTAGTATGATATCAGATCGAAGTACAAGTTTGTCTGCATTGTATGGAAGGAATATTCCATCTTACGTATGCAGTGATTTCGGGGAACCACGCAAATCAAAAGGAGGATATCCGGGCCGAGATACGAAATTCTGACTTACTTTAATTGTGATTTAAATTTCGGAATAAAACCGCAAAGTCGATCACATCCCAGGCACATCGCACATTTACAGCATTTCCGTAGTGTACTGCCGGAGTAATTCATCTCGCATGTCAAATTTCCCATTGGCTTTCTTCTGAATGTACTCCTTCTCAAATTGAATAACCATGGACTATGATCACTCAAAAATACGTTTTTCATTCTCATTTTTAGTTTGTTTGCACATTTTCAACAGCTAGTGACCAATAAAATTTGGTAGCTTGTGTTATTTCTTGAATTCCTCAGTTGATTAAGTAAAAGCGAATCGCACTGCTTTGTGGGAGACTTCGAAAACCGAGCGTGGTGGGTGAACCGTTAACTTCCTGGCCTCGCATTCGGGAGGACGCGGGTTCGAATCCCCGTCCGGGCATCCAGATTTGTGTTCTCCATGGTTTCCCCAAATCACTCCTGGCGAATGCCGGGATGCTTCCTTCAAAAAGGCCATGGCCGAATTCATTACCGCTCCTTGTCCCCAATCCCATCCCGCCTCTAATGACATTAGCCGTGGACGAGGCGTAAAGCAATAAGTAATAAAAAAAAGATTTCGAAATACTGTTTGGCTTTCAGGTTACAGAGGTTATGTAACGGACTAGTCGAGTGGTCTAGCTCCTCTTCTGTGGGCGTTATTTGGAATCGGCAGAGAGTGTCTGGAAATTCAGGTACTAACCTTTAATGCTGCTGACCTCCGGCGACCTCGGCTCCACTCTCCAGCTCAGCTGTAAGGCTATTTACTAATATCATGTTCTGACACCACTGTGGATTAGGACCACAGACCTGTGTGGTTGTAAGTATGGCTTCACCAACTTAGGCTTACTATGGCAAACAGCAGGTTCTCTTTATTCTACCAATGAGAACACAGCCTAACTGCTGTACGATACTGTTTATTGCTCGTCCTTGACTGAATCATATTATCCATTTTGACGTCGTCTGCGAGGCTATCCCCGTAGGCTTCTATGGGATTTACATCTTCTGAACTACTAGTAGATGATGGAACAATTGCTTACATACATGTAGAATGGCTATCGGAGGATTCCGCCAAGTGTCGCAGCACTGTCGACCCTAACGCGAGACCAGGCGATAGGAGAGAGAGAGAGAGGCTATTGACTATCCACTAACTGGCATAGTGACGTGCCTACTGTCAATCTGTCACTGAGAAGACCGAACGCATGTCCTGCGTTCCTTATATTGCCCACATCGAACATTCTAGACTTCTTTCGGCAATTGACCGGCCAGTGTCCCTGGCTGTGGTATGCGCTGATCGTTTTTGTTAGCAAAACCTGACTCATTACTCTCGTGCGGACGGCACGCGACTCTGGCGTACTGTCACGACTCACCTAACACTCGTTTAATTCTAAATCACACAACTAAATCTTTTGCACCAAAACTTGGGCCGTTACAGTTAGATGTGTCCCTAATTCCGCCTCAGTCGTCGTATTGGCAACAGATAAACGGGACCTGTTTACGTGGAATCCAAGCCACCAGGAACATCCTAGTATACTTCATACAGCCGGCCTCGGTAGCGCGGGGCTAGCGAGCTGGCTTCGCATTGCAGAGGTCACTGGTTCGAGTCCGGCCCTAGGCAGGGGTAGTTTTAATTAAGTGTTGTGTTCGTCCTGTGTTGGTCTTTCACTTGAGATTATCAACAATACTAGAATAATCTGACACAACTGAGGAAGATGAAACACAGATGATGCTGCTTGGATGGCTAAAAATCCGAACGCCATTAAAAAAAAAAAAAGTGTTTTTGAATTTCTCAGATTTTGTTTTACTCGTATTTATCTCTAACTGATTTACGATTTTTCTGTTCACAGCCGAGTGGCACTGGTGATAAAACCCCAGAAGTTCCTCCTAGAACGTTAGAAGAAGGCGCTACAGTTCAGTCAGTAAATACAGCCTTACGAGTATTATAAATAAGTTGGAGTTGGAGCGATATCATGAGTTTCAGCAGGTATATTAAATCTGACTTTCGCAGTATTTACAAACAGAAGCAGCGGGTGACTCCTGCGTGATGAAGCTATGAAGTCAGGCGACAGGTGCTATGGGCGCCGTGGACAATGACACAATAGCGAACTGGCCGGCGCGGCGTCTGTTTATGAGCAGTCGGACAAAGAGGACCCCCCACCGTCTCCATCATCTGATATCCACTGCAGGGGTCGACAGTCGCTCCAACCTGTCACCATCATGTGCACATACCAGTCTCGCCTGCTACTTGAGGAAGGTTGTTAACCGAAAAATTGTAAAGTGTTAAGCGTTTTTTTTATCTGGCCCACTTTCCACCATTTGTGGTAAGTGACGGGTTATTTTCCCCATTCTATCTTATCTTCATTACCTAATGACAGTTTCTTTGTCAAAATTATCCAATAAATCCCACTAGTAATATTATAAATGTGAAAGTAACTCTGTATCTCTGCCTGTTTGTTACGATTTCACGACTAAACTGATCTTGATAAAATTGGACAAGCAAAGACTATGTATCATCAGAAGGACATATGATACTTTTTCCAGGATAAATAACACATTTTGTGGTGAAATTTGATGACGGACAGGCGGATAGTGTGTGTCTCCGTAATGTTATATAGATGGCTTAGGCTTCGTTTCTCTCACAGCCAGATTTTGGGAAGCCTTTTACGTAACTTACAACTTTGTATATCCAATTCAGCAATTAGTCCGCGCCTACTAAGTCGAGGGTAAAAGCTAATAATACTATTAATAATTTCGTTTGGTCTTAGTGACCCGGTGATATAGTTTTTAACCGGCTGCTCAATCTTCGCAATCTGTCGATCATGATACGATTTGACAAGGAAATACTATGTACCATTAAGAAGAACACAGGTCACTTTTTTCTGGATAAATAACATACCTTGTCATGAAATTTCGAAATTAACGGATAGAGACGGATAGCGTATGTAAGTCTCTGTAATGTTGTATCGGTCACTCAGGCTTTTCCTCGCAGTCAGTTTGTAATAAACTTAACGTAATAAAATCTGTGATCAATAAAAACTAAACGGGCAGTGATGGAAATACACCGTTTGTTGCAATATGCTTGGGACAACAGTAAATTTTCAGGCAGACAAACTTTCGAAATTAGTTACAATTTTCAACAACAGATAACGCTGGAGGCGATTTGAAAGATATAGAAGTAAACGCAGTCTGTGAGTTCGCCATTCTGTAAGTCGTCTTTCTGCTGTAAGCGTGTGCTGTTTACAGATTGCAAGTTTCTGTGAAAAAATATGGTTTATTCCTTAGAATAATCATACTTTAGATTTTTCCAGAATGCAGCGCCATCTGTTGTTGAAAATTGTAACTAATTCCGAAAGTTTGTCGGCCTGAAAATTTACTTTTGTCCCAAGCATATTGCAACAAACGGTGTATATCTATCGCTGCCCGTTTAGGTTTTTATTGATTTTTCAAATAAATACCTGGACTTTAGGAATACCGGAAAGAAAGAAACTTGAAGCATTTGAAATGTGGTGCTACAGAAGAATGCTGAAAATTAGGTGGACAGACAAAGTAAGAAATGAACGAGTTTTGGAAATGGTGGTTGAGAAAAGAAGTTTATGGAAGAAGCCTACAGGAAGAAGACACAGGCTGGTACGTCATATTTTGAGACATGCTGGATTGGAGATTAGAATATATGAAGCAGATAATTGAGGACGTGGGTTGTAAGGGGTATGTAGAAATGAAGAGGTTAGCACAGGATAGGAAGGGATGGAGGATTGCATCAAACCAGTCTAAAGACTGACGACAGCTAAAAAAAATGTGGACTATATGAATTGTAATTAGCAAAGATTAATTAATTCTATTAAATACGGCTGCCCTGTGAACACCGTTAAAAAGAAAGTCAATAGATTGAGGAACTATTACAGGTTTCTGGAATAATAGCGGAGAGATTGGGCTGAGGTGCTGCTTATTCGCGTAGCTCTGCCGCCGGCAATCGAGAACTACCGACTGCACATAAACAGCAAAAAATAGACACTGCATAACATGTCTCTGGGATCAGGGATCCATTTCTGATGCAGAAATTTATTAAAATTTTACAGTATTTGTTGGAGCTATATTGCAACTTTGCCCACAATTTTAATAATGAGTCATGTCTTCACACTGCCGCTCTTTCGCTAAATTTTGATCAGCTCCTTTCATTTCAAGTTTTGCAATACACGGCCTAAGCCACACATGTTTACTTGTCAACTTTTGCTTCTATAAAATACATATTGTGACAGCTGCACTTATTGCGGCTGCACAAGCATACAAGTTTACTTCATTCATTTCAAAGAACTATGATGAAAAATTTTATGTAGTGCAATGGGCCTGACCATATTTATTTTATAAAAGATATTTTATGATATTTTATCAGGCACATTACTCTACACAAAATTTTTCTTCATAGTTTTCTGATATGAGTAAAGTAAACTTGTCTGCTCGTGCAGCCGCAGTAAGTGCAGCTGTCACATTATGTATTTTACTGAAGAAAAAGAAGATAAGTGAACGTATTTGGTTCGATCGTGGATTGCAAGACTTGATATGAAAGGAATTCATCAAAGTTTAGTGAAAGAGCTGTAATGAGAAGAGATGACATATTATAAAAATTATGGTCGAAGCTGCAGTATAGGTCCAATAAATTCTTACCGCAATGTTTTCCAAAATTTCTATATCAGAATCATTACCACCGATCCTAACGGTATATACTATTGGGTGTCTATTTTTACGGTGCAAGTGCAATGGGTTGTACTCAATTGCTGCTAGTGGATGTGCACTATTCTGCAGTACAGCACGCGTATTGCTCAGCGCGTTCCCTCTGCTATTATTCCAGAAACGTGGCAAGTACGAGACTTTTAATTCATTAATTTTCTTTTTTACGTCATCCACAGTACAGCCTTCTTTGAGAGAACTAATTAACATCGCAATCTTTGCCTAAGTGTCCGCCTATTTATACCTGTTCCCTTAGTATACATGTACGGTACCTGGTTGCACAACCTTTTCTTCTGTTTATGCTTAGAAACCAAGATTTTCATGGATTCGGCAGTTCTATCAAACTTGCTTGCGCCAATTTCTTTGTTTACTTTGGCAGGATAATGAAATCTTTCATAAAATGTAATGTACTATTATTATTATTATTACCCCGCGATTCACTAAAAGTGTGTGGCGGAGAGTGCATTGCAACTATCCGAAAGTGTAATAATTTGGAAGGGATATTCGAGATAAGCCAGGAGGCGCCCACGGGCTGTTTTGAGTAACCATCCGGACATTCGCCTGGGAAAACCATGGAAAATCCAAATTAGTATGGCCGGAGTGCTTTATCGAAAGCTACGCCTATCGGATTTTAAGTTTACTCGCCCCTTAAATCCTTCCTATTCCGTTCCCTAATCGCTCGTGGAAAAAATGAGTCCAGAATTGAAACGGTTATGGCCCTGATTTCTCTTATTTTCGCGGTCATTCCTAGATATGAATGTTCGTGGTAGTAATACATGTTTGCTGGTATACCGAAATACGTCAGTCGTGTATTTTTCAATTAGAGTCTGTCGAGAGCAACGCCTTCGGTGTTCCAGGTCTTTCCAACGGAACTCCTTCAACATCGCACTTACGCTTTCCCTCCAAGTATATATACCTGTCACGAATCGGGCGGCTCTTCTTTGGACCTTCTCCAAAGCCTCCATTAACCCCTTTTGATGGGAACCCCATACAGAACAACAATATTCTAAGTGAGGCAGCACTAATGATTTGTACGCAATCTATTTAACTTCCGGTGTGCACTGTTTTAAATTACGACCTAGAAATTGGAGCATACGATTTACTTTCATATAGGATGACAAGCAGAGGCGTTACTAAGGAGCATTAGAAGCCTGATATTGAATAAAGATGTGCCACAGAGAAGCAAGAGAGTAATCTACCACACATATTATGTGCCTATCTTGACTTAGCTGCCGAAACATGGACAATGAAAAAGTGGGACATCAGCACAGTACAAGCAAGCGAAATGAAGTTTTTAAGGGGTAGAATGGGAGTTACTAAAATGGACAGAATAAGGAATGAAGTGATTAGATGCACCATAATAGAGTAACCCCCTACAGTAAAGGGTAGAGAGGGCCAGACTGAGATGGTATGGACATGTCAAGAGAATGGAGGTTCAGAGAATCCCAAGAAAAATTCGAGAAATCAATATGCATGGTAAACGACCCAGAGGAAGACCAAGAGAGGAGAGGACTGGAACAAGGTGGCGATAGAGAGGTGGTGGGAAGAAAGAAGGAAATGGAGTGGCTTGTGCATGAAGCAGACCCGGCCAGAGGCTTGAAACTGCTGAGGATGATGATGATCAGAATATGCTCATTCCATGACAAATTATTTCGAATTGTTACCCCTAAGAATTTAGCGTAATCTACCGTTCTAAGGACAGTGCCATTAATTGTATATTCAGAGCTAAATGGTATCACCTTTTTACTTATACGCAGGACCTGACACTTTTTAGGGTTTAACTCTAACTGCCAATCTTTACACCACGCAGGTATTTTCATAATTCGACTTGTAACAGAGCGCAATCGTCCTGGTTTTTACAATTTATAAAAGAAATATTTTGTAAAATATGTCCCATTACACCGTAAAATATTTTATAAATTATCTTTTATAAATGATAATGGTCGGCGACCATCCCCTGGCGTTGGCGCCTCCCTGTTGTGGACCGCACCCCAGCGCCCCCTCGGCCGCATTCCACACCCCCGGCGGGCCTCTTCCTGGAACAGACCTCGTAAACAACCCTCCAAGGCTACGGCAGGCCGCTTCACAGAAACAAACCCCAGCCAGCGAGATCGCTTTGTGTGTGCTTCAGTCGTCTTACAAAACTAGCTATTATTATTTAAGTAACTGCACAAGAAATCATCTGCAATAATCAAGTATTAAGTCTTACTAGTGCGCTCTTATGAATATAGAGAACTTCGGCAACTGTGTATATCAGACACACAGTCGGTCAAGCGGCGTATCTCCTGGAGACGTTAGGGCGTTCATTAAGTACGTCAGATTAAATAGGGGGGGGGCGGCGTGAAATCTCACCGGAGGGGAGGGGAGGGGGTCGATGGAAATCTGACTTCATCTTTTGAAATTCTGGAAGGACATTAGAGCTGAAAAAAAGGTCTAAAAAACTAAGAGGAAGGGGGGGGGGTTCCGTCAAAGTTTCGCGTCATCTTAGGGGGAGGGGGTTCCGGAATTCCTCACCTCACATAATTAATGGACGCTTGGGGTGGCAACGCTCGAGGGGAAAGTGGATGCAAATCCCCATTCGGTTATCCACATTTCGATTTCGCATGGTTTCTCCAGATAATTTCTTCCCGTTCTTTGCGCCTAGTCCTTTCCCGCCTCTAATGAACTCGATGAGAGAGAAAGCAATAATCATAATAATAAAGTCTTGGGCATGTATTAGTTTCCTTGTGTTCTGGATGGCAAAGTTTCAGTACGCTCAGTCAAACTCCGGTTCATTTTTTGAATAGTGCAACGAAATACATTCCAGTGGTCGTAGTTAACAAGTGCTCAGAAATGTCTCATATCTAAACTATGGCATAAACACCATATCAGTGGTGGCGGGAATTTGTCAGCTTCAAAAGTAACAGCCATTTAATTTTTGGCAAGAAATCGTCCTGGGACAAGTGGAGGGGTTTTTATGGACCTAATGCGTGTGGTGCTGTTAGTAATAAAACGGGTTTTGATAACAGGCAAATTTTCCAGGATGCGAAATGAAAATTCATCAGCTCTTGCCGAGTAATCGGTATGAAAGCTTAGTCTATTTATGTAAAAGGCTACTGTGGCCGCTGTATCACCGTTGCAGTAACGCTGACGTAACGTGGCCGGCCTTCAATCCCGGACTAATTACGGCCAGAGATATTACTACAAACCCATGTTATGGACGTTATTGGTTTGTTTCCCGAGAAACTTTTATAAATAAACAACTCCGAGATAAAATGCATTGATTTATAACATATTAATTATTAGTTTTGTTTATTTATATTCAGTCGATGTAGATGATTTCTTATACTGTCCAGAGATATTGCTGTTACAGTAAACTAAGAAATATGTACCACGTTTTAAGGTTTCGGGCGTTATTTAATAACAATTGTATTTAGTTAAGAATTGCGAGGAAATTAACTGCCATAACACTGCATTCAAGCTGTTATTTTGATGGGCATAGAAGTTATTTATATTCGATGTATAGGTTATCTCTGTACTCCCTGTCACTGTTATAGTAACTGCAAAAAAATGACTTGCCAAAGCTTTGCTTAAAACCAGTCATTTTTGACGAGCTTAGAAGCTAGTTAAGATAATAATTTGGCAGACACTGATTCGACAATTTCCCCCTCCTCTACGACCTGGCACGGAGGTGATAGCAGCCCAATTAGCCCCCGCGCGGTGCGGCTTGGCGGGGCAGCTGGCCCCCTTTCTCACGCCGTACCCCCGTTTCTCACGACCCACCATCTGTCCCTCTCACTCTGTTAATGCTAGTCTGATGAGCTGCCCTCACATTATACGGATCCTGTTAGAGTGTTTATTTCCCACCTCCCTTACGCGTCATTTATCCGGATGCTGCAGTTAGGGTAGCCAACCATACTTAATCATTAAGTACCATACTTTATTATTATTACTGATTCCAGCCCAATATGGAGCGCTTATAACCACTTCTTTCTTAATGCTCGCCTTTGTTCATAATACCTTTTATGTCTAGCTAATAATTTTTCTCTCCTGTGAGATGGGTTTCAGAGGTTTAGTAATTTTTGGTGGAGGGGACTAAGAGTTAACCATGTAACAGAATTCACACATCAGTGTCGGAAATCCCAGCGGAGTCCAAATCTTTTTGTATCTCATTGAGCCACATGCTTCCTGTCTTATAGCTTTTGATAAGTGAGAAGATCTTTTTGGTAAGACTGCTGCTGTCGATGTAATACTTTATTTTTGGTCCGTGTGCTTTATAATTTTTCCTACCAATAAAGTATGCGAAAATGCTTTATTTCGAGTAAAATATATAATACATGGAACGAAATGTTTTTATGCTAGTTCCACAACCTCCTGCAAGAAAAATGCCTATCGGTCAAGGTTCGCGTTGTTTGATCCGTATACTTAACCACTTCGGAGCCGAGGCAACAAGTACTTACATTACTTTCCGTGTCCAGTAACGCACTAAGCTTCTTCCTCCAACTTTCAGCAGCTTTCGTTTGGTGTTGTGATGCATTGCTTTAACACTTCTGTGCGTTATGGTGGTTGAAGGATTGACCGTCAGAAGACGTTGCCCAGGGTACGCCCGATTGCTTTATCTCGTATAGATTGCAGTCTTCTCGGAGGTTCCTTATGAGTAACCCAAAGCAAAACGTGCGAACCATCCACATTGCTGAATGTCTTCCCGTGTCCACTCTCCGTTATGTCTGAACCGAAAGGTGGGTTTCACTGATGCGATTGACAAGCGGAGAATTTGCGGTTCCTTCTGTTTCTCGTTTTGACGTTGAAAAACAGCATTATTTTTATTTTACATTGTTTAAAACAGCAAGTAACTCAGATTCTGTTTGTGATATTGATAAAGTGAACATCAGTAACTTCAATGAAAGCAAAATTGAAGAAACCTACACAATTGTAAAAATATAAAGATTTCTACGAGGAAACATATAACTAGACAAGAAGGGATCCTCAAAATAAATTCCTTGCGAAATTCGGTATCTGCACTGTGAGTTTTACCAATGCGTCAGCTGAGACTAGACAGGTTAGTCAGTCAATACTGATTTTCAGTCGTTTACAAAATACCGCGAGCATGCAGCTTTTGTTGAATATATTGTAATTTAATGTTAAATTGTGCCGCATTGCAAAAGGAGTAGGGTCGCAAACCATACTTTAAGATAAAATATCATAAATTATTTTTGTGCGGTATATTTTATCCTATCCATAAAGTATTCAGAAATAATGTATTTCTGGTAAACTACATAATTCAAGGAATGGCACGCTTTTTTGCGTTATTAACTTCCAAACGACATATTTGAGCTTATGAAGGAACGAAATGAATGCAAAATGGTGAAAAAAAACCCAGAGAGTCCTTAAATTGTTCATTTATTTATAATTACAGATTTCGAATGTGATACCAGTTACAACACTGAAATAATTTTTCTCTTCTCAAGACAAATATACTTTATATGTTTCTAAATGAGTTGGCAACCCTAGCTGCAGTAGCATTATAAATTTCTGCCTTGGAGTGAATCACAGCAGAAGCGCCTTGTGAACTAAGCTATACAGAAATTTAATTTAATCTCCTAAGCTGCATCTGGTTGTTACTTGCACCTTCCCGAAAGAGACAGGTACTGAGCCTGGTATCACAAGAGATACGACGGCCAGTTGGTTTCCTCTTTACCTAACCTCACCTAGTAGTCCTATCGGATAAATGGGATCTCGCAGCAAAACTAAGAACCATTAATAATATTCTGCATACAAAAGGTAGAATGAGAAACAGCCTTCAGTCACTAGAATACAACTTTTATTGGATTACACAATGCATTTCGGACCCTGTGGATCCATCTTCAGGTGACTATGGTATTTACATTTGGTTTTAAATTTTCCTTAAGCGAGATTCGTGCCTAGTAAAGTTTGTTCCTGCGCTGAAAAATGATTTCAAGTAAGTGACGAGAACACATTTATTATGAGAGAAAGTACAAAATATGAAAACATTGTGGAAAACTTACCAGAATTGACGAGATGGTGAATAATTGGTAATATATACATATTTATTGCGGAGCACTGTACTAGACACGATGTCGTTTAAGATGCACATGTTTACATAAACACAACAAAACAGTTTACAGATGATGTGTGTTACAAGTTATTCAAAGATGAAATTTATCATTCGTTGCCAGAGTATATCGGGAGTAGTTTACGTCGCGATACATGACGTCACAACGTGACATAGTGCTTATGAAAGTTGTTTAAATAACTAAATTCCTCGTTCCTTTTGCTGTGACAAGGTTTTGTTTTCATTCTGGTCCAGGCCGAATTTCAACCTAACCACAATCTCCATTAATATTGTCGCTACAAAATCAAAGCCTTAATCACACGCGCATTGATACAATCATTGTATCTTAAGTTAGTGATGTCGTGTATCGCGACGTAAACTTGAACCAGTATATCGTGTCGGTGAACTTTTCTTGTCTCTAGTATTTAAAAATTAAGCTGAAAATAAATCTTTAAAAATATTAAAGTAATAGTGGCTAGTAAAGTCTACTTGTTCATTTAACATATGTTCTTGGCTTTTTATCTTGTGGAGGAATATTTCTAAATGTTCTAACAGATCAATTTTTCTTGGCATTGGACTCCATATGTAATACTGCTAAATTATTTTGAATGTCGTTAATAACATGCTTTGTGTCATACATGTGTTCTGCAATGGCTGATTTCTCGAAGTGGTTTAATCTAAAAGCGTTCATGTGTTCTTTGAAACGGGTTTGAAAACTTCTGCCAGTTTTACCGATGTAGTATGCTGGACAGTCTCGGCATGATATTTTGTTTACTCCACTGTTCTTGATTTTCTGTTTGTCTGTTTTTATGTCATGTTCTAATAGGTGTCCTAGCTTATTGTTAGTGGAGAATGCTATTGCTACGTTGGTTTTCCTAAATAAGTTGGCAATTTTTTGTGATATGGGACCTAAATATGGAATGTTGATATATATTTTCTTCTCTTTACCTGAATTATACTGTGTTATTGTATTGTTATTTTTCTGTATTTTGGTGGATAATTTGTCAATTAATTTGGGTGTGTAGCCATTGTTCACTGCTATGGTTTTTATTGTTTCTATTTCTTGTTTGAGGATGTTTTTCTCTAGGTCCAATGAATGTGCTCTGTGTAGCATTGTCCTGAAAGCCGTATGTTTGTGTGTAAGGGGGTGGAATGATGTACTGTCTATAGTTGTGTCTGTGTATGTGTGTTTTCTATATATGTTGAATGTGTGTTTTTGTTGTATGTTAGTGATTCCGAGATCTAGAAAATTTATGCTATGGTTCTCTTCATGTTCAACTGTGAACTTTAGGTTTTTGTGGAGAGAGTTGAAGAGCTCAAGTACTTCTTCAACTTCTTCTTTGGTGCCATCCAGTAATAGCAGTGTGTCATCTACATACCTCCAATAATAAACAATTTTATCTTTAAGTTTACTGTTATCTTTAAAAAACTTATTTTCTAAGTGGTTGAGAAATACATCTGCCAAGAAACTTGAAATACTACTGCCCATAGCCAGTCCTTCTTTCTGCTGGTACACTTTCTTATTGAAGGAGAAATAATTATGTGATAATATAAGTTTCAACATGTCATTAATTTCTAATATATCTTGAATTGCTATTTTCTTATGTTTTAATAAATTATTTACAACTATTTCTATTGTCTCTTCTATTGGTACATTAGTGAACAGGTTAGTTACATCAAAGGAGGCTAGCCTAGAAGTCATAGGAATTTCTATATTTTTAATTTTAGTAGCTAAATCATTTGTGTTCTTTACTGAGTATGATGTCTCAAAGGTGTAATATTGCTTCAGAATTTTATACAGCACCTGAGAAACTTTGGAAGCAGGTGTGTTGTTGGAATTAACAATAGGTCTTATTGGGATGTTAGGTTTATGTATTTTGGGTTGTGCTCTCAATCTAGGTGCAGTGGGGTTCATGATAATACATGATCTTGTTTGTTGGTCAGTAAATAAAAAGTTACAGCTGCTGACCATTTTTCTGATTTTGTTCTGGAATTTTACTGTTGGGTCTGTCTTCAGTTCAATAATATTGTTTTCAGAAAAGAAATTGGTTACTTTAGTGATATAGTCATCTTTGTACATAATTACTATAGAGTTACCCTTGTCAGCTTTAACAGTCATGGCGTTTTTGTGATTTAGTTTCTTGTTTATAGTATCAACAAGTTTCTGTTCTATCTGCATTATTTTGGGGGTTTCTTTATTGTGGTTTTTTTCATTCTGCATGATTTTGTTTATGTTGTATGCCATTACAGTCTGTTCGGTGTTATTTAAGTTAGCTGTGTCTGCTGCTTTCTTGGTTTGTACAATGAGGTTTTTTAGATTATAGTTATTTAATTTGGGCTTTATGTTATGTTTTAGACCCTTTGTAAGCAGTTGCTTTTCTTTTTCACTAAAGGGGATGTCAGTTTGATTAATAACTCTCTCATAAAATTGTTTAGTGTGGGAAGTTGTGTTTGTTTGGGCTTGCTGAGATTTCTGTTGTATGGATTCTAACTTTTTTTGGTGCTTGTCTGAAATTACATTTTGTATATTTTCTGTAACATTCGTTATATAGTCCTTAACATATTCTAGTTGTAGTGGATGTAATGTATTAGCTAATTCTAAGTATGTATAATAACAACATTTATTAATTTCATCTTTTTTCTTGTAGAGCATTTTTATTTCTGCATTTATCCAGAGTTTTTCACACTTCTTTTTTGTAAATTGAGCTGTTGGGGAACTGTTTTTGATCTTCACTTGGACGTAATTAGGTTTAAGACCTTGAGATTGGCATTGTTTGTTGAATTTTATATGGGCGATCAGTTTCACTAGTTTTACTTTATGGTTTTTGTATGTATATAGTATATATTGTTTTAAGTGCTTGGCTGGGCAATTTAATTTAATTTTATCCATAATTCGCTATATTGACGTGACTGTATTAATCAGACAAAAGGTAGAATGAGAAACAGCCTTCAGTCACTAGAATACAACTTTTATTGTATTACACAATGCATTTCGGACCCTGTGGATCCATCTTCAGGTTACTATGGTATTTACATTTGGTTTCAAAATTTTCCTTAAGCGAGATTCGTGCCTAGTAAAGTTTGTTCCTGCGCTGAAAAATGATTTCAAGTAAGTGACGAGAACACGTTTATTATGAGAGAAAATACAAAATATGAAAACATTGTGGAAAACTTACCAGAATTGACGAGATGGTGTTAACTGGCACCTCCTGGGGAGCATCCGCCTCCAGACTTCGCACCTCAGTACTGAGCCCTGTGTATTCTGCAGCTGAGTACCGCTCATCTGTCAGGATGAATAGCACCCACGTCAAAAAGATCGGCATAGTTTTGAACCAGACAATGCGGATAGTTAGTGGATGTATTAAGACCACTCCACTGTACTGGCTACCCATTTTGTGTAAAATCGAACCGCCTTCCATAAGACGACACAATGATCTAATTGCCCAATATAATACGATCTGTCATAACTTGGATCTGCCCATCCACGACGACATGGAAATCCAATTTCACAGAATTAAATTAAGAAGTCCAAGCCTAAAAACTGCAAAACAGATTATATCTGATAATTTTAACGGAAGAGACGCATGGAGATTGGAGTGGATAGCCTCGGAACCACCAGAATGGCACTCCCTGTTTGACAAGCTCGACCTTCCCCACAAGACCTGGGCAGCTCTTAACGGAGTTAGGTCTGGCCATGGCAGATCTGCTTCAGCTCTGTACACATGGGGAATGAGAGATTCACCGTTGCGACTGTGGTGAGGAAACACAAACCATCCGTCACGTGACCTTTGATTGCCCACTTCAGGGATCACCGATAGACTTTATAGATATTTCAAACGAAGCTTTACATTAGCTGCACTATGTTGATTTCGAATTTTAATTATAATTTAATGTTACATTTTATTAGTGTGAAACGAATGTACGTAATTGTATTACTGATTGTGTGCTGTGGCCATACGATAAATACATAAATGGGACCTACAGTTTAACACGGAATCTGAACCAACGAAGCGTACTGACATACTTCTCATTACACAGCAAGCTGTGACAGGTCTGGCTAAGGCATTTTGAAAATCCTCACCGAGACAGGGATTCGAACCGGGGACCATTCGATCTCCAGTCATACGCCTTAATCACCCAGCCATTAGACCGCTCTTTAAGCTCCTATCGTTTACACATGCCTGCACCCATCAGAGATTAGTAGCGGTAACGAATATTTTATACACATCTAGAGAGGTGCGTTTACATTCCTGCGCCAATTACGAAAACAACTTAGATACAGACACCTGCTCGGCTGCTTGCTAAACAAATAACGCAATAAAAATAGTCATACATTTTCTCTACACAGCAAACGCACAGTATGTCTACAAAGTATCAATACATCTATTTTTTTTTTTAAATATACTTTCATTTGTGCTTCACGGATACACGATAAAGGTACCTAACACTCACATCTTGTTTGGCAATCTGTTAAAGAGAAAGATTAGTTCACTACTTGTGAGTAAGACTTCTGTAAGAAAGTATAATGCGGAAACTAACGTTACATAATTAAGTGGTTATAAAGTGGAAAGTGACTCCCTAGTGTTTTTAGAAGTAGAAACATAACAACCAGAATTAAAAAGTGAGCTTGTGTGATAGTGTATAAAAATTATGTGTACACCTGGACGACCAACTTTTCAATTGCTAAAATGTAAAGCAATAAACGCTTTGCAGTAGCAAAAATAAGCGGCCGGCTAGGACAGTGGAAGTGTGTGTTTGCCTGAAGATTAAAAATTTTCCTTTACCCTTAATCAGACATTCACCTCTCGTTGTTAGTGTAATGCGCGTAAGGTACACAATGTCCGTGCAGGCCCATAACGGTTTCCTTGTTTACACTCAGATGTCAGATAGTTTGCAGTTGGTAGAATGAGTATAATAAGATTAACACACTAAACAACTGTGAACAGTTGCTGAGAGATCTATGGAGGATATCGAACCTGCTAGAAGTACGACGATAAATATCCAAAAACGTCACCTTAATACCTACAAAATATTGAAAAAAGTTTTGTATGCTGGTGGTGGGGCGTAAAATGCACATAGCTCGTCAATATCTTTTTACAATAAACTCAGTCGGATAGGACACTTTAGGAAGATTATGCATAAAGGTTTTAAAGTGATGCAGCTATTGGAAAAGGCGATGACGGAATGAATCAGAGAAATAAGATACTAGAAAACTCGATCAGAACCAGTCTGCAAGGATTCTGCATGACCCACGTTTTGCATTCGTAGTTTAAACGAAAAGAATATTTCTATATCTCCTGCGTGTTCCTTAAAGCGACAGGGGTGTCGAATTTAAGTCCCCCACTAAAAATTGAGTTTCATTCATAAACTGAACGAACCTCCGTGCCTTTTAGAAAAACAATTTTTTTATATACATATTGGCTTCGGTGAGGCTCTAGAAACCTAAAAAGTGACATATTATGGTGTCGGTATTCGATACCTATGATGTCCAGTGGCGGATCTACGAATTTTTCGAGTCTGGGCATAAACTTGAGACTGCCGCCCCTTCAAACATGATTTTGCCGCCTGGGGCATTATAGAGCTATTTTTCAATTTCGCCGCCGTCCCCCCCCCCCCTCCCCGCTCCCCTGATGGTTGGCGCATGGTAGAGCAAAAAAAGAAAGATCGCCGCCACACGAACTTGCCATTTACCGCCCCTTCAGACATGATTTTACCGCCCCCTGAAGTTACCACCCGGGGCAAGCGCTTTGGTGTGACCCCCCCCCCCCCCCCTAGATCCGGCACTGATGATGACATATGTAGGCAGATAATTAAATCCATCATTTTCTAAGTACATCATGTAAAGTATATCGCGAAGGAAACTCTGAAGCACTTTTTTTTGTTTATATGAAGGGACTAGCTGTTACCAGCGATTTCATATGCGTGGACTTCGGATTTTATTGCTAGAAGCTGTAAGTTGCGTAAGATTTGTCTCAAACAACATCGAGTCGGTATAATATGACGAGAAAGCCATCACTGTACCATTCTACCGTCGAACCTGCCTAATGAAGAGAATCAATCTCCAACATGTTTAAAAATAGAAAAAAAAAACGAAGGTACGGGGAGTTGGGAGCGGGGGGGGGGGGGGTGGGGGTGGAGAGTTAACTGAGAGCAGCTTCAATTTCAGGGTTGTATTCTCTTCTTTCTGTAGCATGAGCATCAGATTTCTGGGTTCTAATAACTTCAGCTGCTCTTGCTCAGCTAGAGCTACACCTTGTCATCATCGAGTTCTGTTTAACTTTTTCTCTTCTGAATGAAGAGAGCAAAGAATTTACTTTCCACTTACCAACATCAATAGTGGTTTCCATATCTGTTGCAATTTAGCTCCAGGAATCGTGCTTTTTAATTTTGTTGTGGTAATATTTCTGACTGCTCTACCATATCTGCGGCTCTGATTTATATGATTCAATTAACAGTAAACATTTTTCCCTATCCCAGTCCACAGTTATATTATTTCTAGATTTTAAAATGCACTTAACCCTGAAGCTGTTGGGAACACGCACCCCTGTTGTTGAACCTATCTCCACTGAACGCGCACTGTCCGCACACGAACAAGTCCTTTGATGTACCGACATGGGCCGGAACACCTGCAAACACCCGCAAACCTTTGTTCGTGCGCGCTGTTCTCATCTCCACCGGACAAATTCTGAGTTCGCAAATATTTCAAACGTTTGCAAACATTTTGCACGCTTAGGTCTGGCTTACGCCGGCGAGGCATGTCAAAAAAGAAGACAAAATAAGCTGATGCCAGACATATTTAGGCAGACAGAAAGTAATACTACAGCGCAGTGAAAATCGACATCTGTACTAAACAACAAATTTTTTCTGCAAATGAAATTTATTAACAGATCATACACTAACCGAATGCGAGAGAGGCACAGCCCGAGCGACCAATTTAACATTACAGACTTACACTCGCATCCGTCTGCCTGTACCAATTCGATAAGTTATAAAAACTTCATGACTACAACTGTTATTCATACCGGGAAAATGTATCCTGTGTCCTTCCTAAATATACAAAGTATTTCCTTGTGAAATTCCATCAATATCGGTATGTCCACTTTGTCGTCAAAACGTAACAAAAAGACAGACACATTAGTGTAGATCACACACAAACTGCTTGCTAGAAAAACACAGCTTGGGGTACCAGTATAGCGTAAATAAAGTAAACGCTTACGGCACTGTTCGGCTGCCTACGACTTACCACGCATTCTACACCTGAATTTATGGGACCTACATTTTAACATCGAATCCTTATGACAGAACTTCCAGGCATGGCACATATGATGAAAAACAATTCTTAAAACAAATTTTGCTCCCAACGGGATTTGAACCGGAAACCACACGTGCAGCTTTAGCACCTTATCCTGTGCGCCCACTCTGCTGGTAAGCATTACATAGACGTTTACATGCTATGCGTCTGTCTTCATAGTTCAGTTAGTTTTTCATAATTCGATGACAATATGTATTATCTATACAGAAAATAGTATCCTATGTCATTCCTAAAGGCAAATACCATCTCCTTGTCAAATTTCATCACGATCGGATAGGCTGTTTTGCCCTGAAAACATAAAAAAAAACAGACAGAGTTACTTTCGCTTTAATAATATTAATATAGATTTATTAGTGTAAAGTCTACAGTATCCCCCAGAAGCATGGATTGGCACCCTGGAGATCCCACCTGCTTCCATCTGAGCCAGGTGTTTTCATATCGATTCTATTTTAGAAGACTATGGGTCAAAACGTATTGAATTTAGGAGCACATCTACTTCTAAGTGTCGACTATTGTTGTATGAATCGACGAAAAATTTAAAGCCAACCACAAGAAACGGCCGTTTTCGGTCCAGGCTGCATTTGAACAGTTGCAACAAATGGACAGGCAATAGACAGGTGTTTCTTGGATGATAACTTGTATAAAACTGCTAACAATCCGAAAGACTTTACACGATTAGTATATCTTTGCTGGCAATAATACACACTTATCGCTAAATAATATCGCCCGGGTAAGGTGTGCATAAATTTTCGTGATCCATTCCAATACGTCGGAACCTACAAATATTATCCTGTCGGTCTGAAATTTGGTACACACATTCCTTAGGCGATAATATTTGATTTAAAGTGTGTAACGTAAGCTTTGAATATGTAGAAATGAGGAAAAATCACTCGAAATGTGGGTAGATGCATACATGTTATTACGCAAGAAATACACTTTAATGGCTGTTAACATTTATTCCACGTGTTTTTAAGACTCAATTATTGAATAAAAACCGCTTTCCACATGCAAATTGCACATACGTAATTAGTAGAAAATCATGTAACATTTACGATTTCTCTGTGCGTGCTGACATATTGTTTTTCAGTGCTAAGATATATTGCATGGCAGCCTACCTTACAGGGAAAAACATAGCGTCTACCGTAACGAATGTTTGATACACAGCATTTAAGTTGGTTTTATTTTTTGCTATTAGCAGTTGTGGTTAGGTTGAAATGCAGCCTGGACCAAGAATTAAGAGTAAGAAACGCACAGAAAATATATCGACATGTAATAACGTGTATTTCTTGCTTAATAAAATGTCTGTATCTACCCACATTTGAAGTGATTTTTTCTCATTTTCACGCATTCGAAGCTTACGTAATACACTTTAAATCAAATATTATCGCCTAAGGAATGTATGTGCTGAACTTAAGACCGATAGGACAATTTTTGTAGTTTCCGACGTATTGGCGTGTTACTAATTTTCCTTCTAGAGTTGTTCTCTTTGGGTAGGAGCCATAAATCGTCATTCGTTGTTTTATTAGGGCCTCCCACTCAGTAAATCCATTGGGAATTCTCCCGACGATCACAGAAATTAAAAGACCGGTTAATATAAAGAACTATCGCCATCTAGGACATCATTATTATTTTCCAGATGCTGGCAAACGGTAATAACATGGCGGTTACGTCACAGCCTTACGGTATTCACCAGAGTTTTCACAAGCAGCTTGTAATGCATTAGCGACAATGAAAAACAATGACCATGCATTCGGAAGTGGCCTATGGTATATACTTCCGCTTTAGTACACTGATAACAGACCCAATGTACCCGCCAGACCGTGTGGCCTAATGGATAAGGCGTCGGACTTCGGATCCGAAGATTGCAGGTTCGAGTCCTGTCACGGTCGAGAATTTTTATTCGTTAGTTACTTCACAGTTCCCTTCCTCTTTCTCATTAGAAGGTGAATATTTCATTGAACTAAGTGATACCTACCAACTAATTGATGCAAGCATTCTGTTTTTAACCCTCACTGCTCTGTGGTTAAAAGCTGGGGTGTGTCGTGGTATTTTCTGGTAGGGACGAAATACGAGGATGCCACGCCCACTGCTCTGTGCTTTACGATGCGGCAGATAGAGGCGCTGCTTACCCCCCGGCCAAATAAATTCCGACGGGCAGATTGAAAACAGCGCTCCCCGCTCGCCGCCCGTAATATTAATGTTCCTGTTTATGCGCCGCCTAACGAAAACAGAACGTTAGCAGGCTAAGCATTGCCGTATTGTGCGCGCCACCGCCCGGTATACTCACCCAAAAAGAGAAAAATAACTTCTTCAGTATCTGCAAGATATAACGCCTACTTCTATCATCCCAGCACTATCGATTTTTACCGAGCAGGTTGAACTGGTATAAATACACGTTTTGGTTTACTTTTTAGATACCGAGCGTGGTGGGTGAGTGATAATGCTCTGACCTCGCACTGCAGAGGACTTTGGTTCGGTTCCCCGTCCGGCCATCCAGATTTCAGTTTGGTTTTCCAAAATCACTCCAGGCAAAAGCCGGGATGGTTCCTTCTAAAGATCATCACCGAATTCCTTCCCTTTCGTTGTTCCCTCTACTTTTCCGCCGCTAAGGCAGCGTCCATAAACCACGTAGCTCTATTTGGCTTTTGTCTCTAGCCCCTCCTCCCTCCCCCAAGTAGCACGTAGCTATTTTCCACATTGATTCCAGAAGACATTTCGCACTGTTTTCTCTTGTCAGGCTATCGTAAATTACATACGGGGATAATTAAATGATTGAAATAAATATTTACCTACTTCTGCGCGTTCTGTATCTCATTTTAACTGTGACAAATAATATGAAAGAAAAGCTACGTGGCCTGGCTCGGAACCTACCCCCCTCCCCTTCCCCCCCACGTAGCCCAGCGTAGCATTTCAGCCACCCCCCCCCCCTAGACGGAGCCACGTAGTTAATGCACAATCCCTAATGACCTCGAAGTCAATGAGGCGTATAGGAATAAGCAAAAACAAAGAAACACAAAGTTAACATTTATCTACAGTAAACACAATAAAACTTCAGTGATTAATTACAATAAATGTATTAAGAGTTACGGAGCAGTCTTAATGAAAACAATCAAAGAAAGAAACGAACAGTATAAAACTTTTTATTCAAAACATAAAGTTACAACTGATGGTTTTATTTCTTTGTAAACGTTATTCGTAAAAAATATTCGACTATTTCAGACAAACAAGTACCACTATTAATTGTTAAGAAGTGATTATTATTTCTTTAATGCCGTATGCATTTCACCTCTAATCGAGGCAAAATCAGCGATGAAAATGCTTTGAAATTTATACGTAATTTGCAAACTTATTAAATAATACTTTACGTAATAATAAAAAGGAATGATGTTTGTGGTTACCGTAATCTTGTTGTAGGCCATGTTCCGCAGTTGTTCATAAATATTTTTGAATAAAAATCCGTCTTCTAACAACTGTTTTTTATTGACTTGTATCTACCAGACGCGTTTCGCCCTTCTGGAGTGGGGCATCGTCAGTGGTAAAAATTGCGGAAGGTGCTGTTCTAGACTGACATGTGCTAGCTGCAACAATTTTTACCACTGACGATGCCCCACTCCAGAAGGGCGAAACGCGTCTGGTAGATACAAGTCAATAATAAAAACAGTTGTTAGAAGACGGATTTTTATTCAAAAATATGTTTGTGGTTGTTTATTACTTACTATTTACATTGATTTGCTTTTCCCCACAGCATGTTCGGACCAGAGCAGTTTGTCAAAATACTTGATGTGAACGGTGCGCATTATCGCAACTGAGCTGTCGGACGTAGCCATCTTGTTTTGTGGATGTCACGGTTTCTGTTGACAACGACAATATTTCTGTGTATCTTCTTTTGTCTTAAATTACGAAACCTACTCAATTTTTCTTCCAGTGAACTCATTGTTTTGCTGCACGCGTCACTTTATTAACTGTGTTTGTTGCTGGCAGATGGCTTTACGATACCTTAATATCGCACTTGAGGCCGGGACTTCTCTCGCTGTATTGGGTGATGATAAGATCTGGTAGGTATATGTGGTGGGTGAGGGAAACGCTCTGGCCTCGCATTCGGGAGGTCGCGGATTCGAATCTCTGTCCGGTCATCCAGAGTTAGATCTTCCATGGTTTACCCAAATCACTCCAGGCGAATGCCGGGATGCTTCCTTCAAGAGGCCATCTCCGAACGCGCCTCTAAGGACGTCGCATAAAGCCAGAAGCAAAAATATTAATAAAATATGCTGAATAATTTAGTTCAAACATCGAAAGAATTTAAGATTAAAAATTTGTGAAATGTAAAAGTATATGTACAGTGTCGTTGCCAAAGCTGCATACTCCCCATTGTAATTACGTCATCAACTATAGTAAAAAGACAGTTTGGTCATAATGTCTGTTATGCCATGAATGTTTACATCAAACGAAAGTTATCACAAAATATATCACTAAGTATTATTAACTGCGTCCTTTGTTTCGATGTTACATCATGCCCGAACACTCAATGAAACTGCGATAGTATTAATCAGTTATTGTAATTGCGATGGAACGAATCTGGTTCCCTAAACACTCATATCAAGGCCATTAGCATTATGTAATAACAATTCCGTATAATTAACCAACTGCAAAAACAAAAAAAAAGGAACTGCCAGAATATTGCGTTCAAACCGGGCTCGAAGCTAGATTATATAATATTATGGATCGTTGGGATAAGGACATAAGACAAGTAACAGGCGTGAAATGGAAGAGAGTTGCGCAAGATCGATCAACCTGGAAGGAATTACAACAAACTTATGTAGCATTAAGTTGTACATAGCTCATCTGGCTTAAAGAGGGTGCATCCTCAAACAAGGATTAATAAAGCTGTAAAAATAAAAAATATTAGAAATTAGAAATAGGTATGTAATTCAAAATCAAGTAATAAATTAAAAAAAAAATTGGTCTGCAATTTTCAGCGTCAACAGATATTGAAAACAGTGGTTTGCTTCAACTTTTCCCGTGAAGTCTATTCCTAGTTTGAGTGACAGCGGCTCCTGCCTTTCAGAAGAGGCGTTCATAAGGTTCCGACGAGGCTCCTTTGAGTAAATAACAAATTTTAATTTTGAACATATCTTGATCCTACTTGTATACCAAACAGGATTGATTTTAATTCATTTTGCAGCAAAAAATGTACCGTAATCTCCCAATATCCATTGTTACTTTAGATCAGATATACGTAAAAATAGAAAAATGCTTCACACTTTTCAAATTTTTCGTCACGAATTTTGAAGTTTATTCGTATTCTTTACCAATTTTTGTTTTGATAGTTTCACGAGAAGGAACTTTGTATAACGGTGCTAAGGGACCGTGCACAAACTACGTAGCTCGGTCCAGGGGGGGGGGGGGAGAGGTTGGCTGGAAGGCTACGCTGGGCTACGTGGGGGGAGGGGGGGTTCCGAGCCAGGCCACGTAGCTTGCCTTTCATAACATTTTTCACAGTTAAAATGAGGAACAGAACACACAACAGCATGTAGCTATTTATTTCCCTCAGTTAATTAACTCCGTTTGTAATTTAGAATAGTCTGACACGAGAAAATAGTACAAAATGTCTTCTGGAATCAAAAGCTACGTGGTACGTGGGGAGGTGGTTAGAGGCAAAAGCTACGTAGGGTTACGTGGGGGGAGGGGGTGTTCACAGGAGGTAAAAATGGAGCTACGTGGTTTATGCACGCTCCCTAAGTACTTCATTAAATACTCAAAAAAACTTTGCCTTCAACTGCATTAAAAAGTCTGTTATCAACTCTGATAAAATAAACAAATGCATCAGTTACCCCCTTTAGAATATTGTAATACGTCCTAGAGAGGAACAAGAACCAAAGAACGCGAGCGTAGCGCGACAGATTAAATAATTAAACGGTGAACGTAAATGAATGAGAAACGAATAAAGCGCACGAAACGAAGTGGAAGAAAGGATGTTATCGATTTTGTTATCGAGCTAAATCAGTGTTTAGCATAGTCAAGCCACACATACATTTATTTGCAATATTTTGTGAATGTTAAGGGGTTTGTAGTTTTTGTCAATGTAAAAATATCGATATTTTTAGTCCGATATTTTCGACATTATCGGTTGAACGATATGCATTTCTTTCAACGCCTCATCACCAATGAACCCCCTGAACACTCCCATGACTCTCCTCCTGTCTCCCAATGAATCTCGTTGCAGCTGTTTTATCATATCACCTCTGGCCGTGCGCGCGCGCATTGTGCGGTGCAGGGAGGGACGCCTTGCCGCAATGCAAACACGCCGTAAGGCGGCAGTTAGGCGGATTGCCCCACATATCACGGCGTGAAGCTTTTATAGGAGCGCGCCTCTCGAGGAAGAAGGTAGAGATCGGCCCCCGAGGCTGGCTTCTTTATAGTCGTACGGCGCTCTATAAAGCGGCCATCAAGAATTGAGAGCGAGGTGCGAATGCCCGGCCATAGCTGGACGGCCGTTTCCCTTTTTTGTAGCAGAATTACTCGTTGATGGCGCTAATAAAGCCCATAGCTACGCTGCGCCACCTCAGCATGTCTCGCGCCGTAATGGCCAACTACCAGTGCGATAAAAACGAAGCCAACACCTTAAACCTACGCGACAAGCAGTAACGCCCTCATCATCGTTTGGAACTTCATCAGACACACCCACTTCCAGTTTTGCCGGTCTCTCCAAAATTCCTTCGCCACTACTTCAATCCAGTTTATGTCCATCTCCTCCATTCCCTTTCATTCTTTAGCGTTTCATCTAATGCATCAACCTCCATAAAGTTCTCTCCGAAGTTTTCAATTTGATCCTATCCTTCCTTGAGACATTTACGTCTCTCAGAAACCTCTTTCCTGCCTCTTGCTGTCTACTTAAGTTTCAATTAGTACATATTTTGGAGCTTTTTGTCAGATCTGGCAGGCAATACAGTTTACATAGCAAGATTTTGGCTTATTTCTCCATATTTTGCTTCCATATTATATTGTTCACTCTTTCTTAATCTCTGTCTTTCTTCGTATTTCATCTTTCGGCTGGCGATTTCTTTAATTTCTAGGCAACAGAACCGTTTGAACCTTTACTGTTTCTTTTCGAGGAATTTCATCTCCATCACTGAATCAAAGTTTTCGGTATCTACTTTATATCGATTTTTTGCACTGTTTCCGAGTTATGGTTTCCCACAGCAATTTCCCATTTTTATCTCGATATTTTGTTCCCTCTTTTTCCAGATCAATATGTCATCTGCTAATGCCATCACTTTTAACTCTGTGTGTTTTTTCTGTTCCTGTACCACAGTAATGATTCCATTCAATACGACGCTAAAAAAACAATGCGACACTCTCCATTTCGTCGGAAACCAATATGAATCAAAATGACGATAACGCAGAGAGAGATTTTAAATGACCTGCCTGTGGTTTGACACATCAGAAAAATTACGGACTTAAACTACATACATAAACGGAAAAGTCACACTTCCAACAGATAACAGTCACATTACTGTATAACAATACACAGTATGTGCTACATGGATCGTCCGGTAGTATAACATCTAGACATGTTCCCGCGATCTTTCACAAATTAAACGAAGTCATATCCTTATAGGATAGAGGAATTAAATTTTGGCTAAGGGTTATGACAGGGTCTCCGTGCGTCAGTAACATCTAGAATCGATACATCAAAAAAGTCACAAGCCATAAGATCAGACTATCGTGGAACTGCAAAGTGATGCCAGATTGAATTAGCTTCCATGAGAACTACGTTGAGATCTGCGGATATTAAAACCCATTCATCGTCGACCTGGCGTTCCGTGAGAACATCAAAACGGAAACCGCCACTTTCTCGCTTGGTTGTTACCACTTTACCTTAGGCGGCTCGCAGTCTCAGTAGACGCTATTACGTCATAGCGACGGCGAGCTGAAAGAACTACTCCAAACAGCTGTCTCTAGCAGTGAAACCTCCAACATGAATCACCCACTGAGTCAATATCACAAAGCACAAGATCATGATCATAGAGTTGTAACAAATGGATCAAAAGAGATAAAAAATTCAAAATTTATAAAAATTGTGGGTATGAAATTAACTTTTCTTTCCTTATGTTGCGCTATTCAGAAAGTTTATATGGCAATAACTTTTAAAGAATCTAATCTAAAAAAATAGTAAGTACTTAGAATTCTGAATTCATTGCTTATTACTGACCGAGAGTGGTGGGTGAGCGGTTAACGCTCTGGCCTCGCATTCGGGGGGACGTCGGTTCGAATCCCCATCTGAGCATCCAGATTTACGTTTTCCATGGTTTCCCCAAATCACTCCAGGTTAATGCCGGATGCTTCTTACAAAAAGCCATGGGCAAATTCCTTCCCGTTCCGTGTCCCCAGTCCCATCCCGCCTCTTATTTCTCCGACGTCGACGAGGAGTAAAGCCATAAGAAAAAAAAGGAGTTTATTACAGAAGTTTCGTTCACTGAATTTACATTCGCACAACAGTAAGCCAGTATGAAAACATTATTCTTCACTATAGAGCAGCTCAAAATCTTAAAGAGCGAAAACCAGGCAACCATACACTTATTCTCGAGTAGCAAATTTCGAATCACTGGTGAAAGTCTCATCATTATCCGGAACGGTCTGTGTATGGTTAGTTTGCAAAACTGAATAACCACCACGGCACCAAGGAATCGTAAACAACTAACGTGTGAGGTCTTAAACTGTTAGTCATGAATGGAATGGGTAGTGAACAGCGCTTGTTAATCGCCGCAGGTTGACCTTCTCGCGTGTAGCCCCTGAGCCGTGGGAATATTTGCAGACCGGCCGTTGACCTGTGGGCCCTAATCGCAAGCGGCAAACAAGTGATACGGCCCAGGTGTCAACGACACAGCGACGGAGCAACCACTCGCCAACGCACTGTGCGCAAACTGGGAAGGATCAGTGGGCCGTACTCAAACAGAGGAACAATGGGTGCAGAACATTACTGATCTGCTGCCAAGTATGCTACTGTCTATCATACACAGTTCTGATATGGCGTATGTGTATTCACGACAGCTTAATAATAGTCAGAGTAGTGTTGTAAAAAAACTATTTTTTTCTCTGGCTTGAAAAAAACCTGAAAAAATACTTTTTTTTTTTCTTAACTACTAGATCTCAAATTTGTAAGGCACTTATCGTTTAATATGACTGTTTTAGAGTTTATTCTAAGTACTTACGTTAATTTTTAAATCTACTATATTTTTCTGGTTCAGTAGGGGGGCGGGAAAAAAACGAAAATATTGGCAATATTGTAAATATAGATGAGTGTGATGGTGTTAGGTGTAAAGTACCGGGTGAGTCATAAAGGACTTTACAACTTTGTTTTGATATGGAAATTTGTTGCGATAACTTACAGAACCGGCAGATGTGTGATTTTGTAGCAAACAACCTCAAGTTTGATGCACGTAGTGCATCAGTACACCGTTCCACCACCAGGAGCGACAGCGTAGTTGCACAATTAAAATGGCTACTTTCACTGGTGCGGTGCGGTCCTTTTTTACTCATCCTGTATAATCTATGTTGTGGGTGACAGGCGAAAGAAAGGGGAGAGTGAACCCTTGGTGCCGGCCCATTCATACCGACTCTTCAGAAACATTTCAAAGGAGCCGCAAGGCTTAACGTCCCCATCCCATGTACGAATCTCCAACAACAGCTCCATATGCCGTCGCACCATACACAGTACGGAGAGGTTTGGGATTTAACCCACGACTTTGGCGCACAATCTGGTGATTACGAATTGTACATCACTAACTCTCCTACCCTGCCAGCCAAATCCTGATCATAAAAAAAAAAAAAAAAAATTCTTCAACCACCAGAACTGAAGCGAACTAATTCCTTGTCAGCGCCGGACACCATCACGGAGCCGCAACCAACTGAACCAAAGGGGCAGCTTTAAAACGAGCGCTCTAGAAAACCTTTGAGAGAAGGATGTCTGTAGCGCAGTTGTACAGGCGCTTGCATTTAAAAGTTTGGGGTAAGATTCAGACACACTGGGGTCAGCAATTTTTAACAGTTTTGTTTGATCATATATCCGATGTTCGGACTCCACGTTATACTGTAGGTCCTGGCGAAAAGAAACCGGTCGTCCTACCTGTGACAATATGCCTCAGTACGCCTCCTTCCGAAAGATGCATCCAAACTTCGGGTTGCAGCTTAGTTTAGTTATTAGTCAAAGAAACGGAACACAAAAAGATTATTTCGCCATTGTTGAGGGCGAGAAGAGCTCTTTGCGATACAGATTCATCTGAACACAAGGACCAAGCGTCGTGAGTGAGCGGTAACGTTCTGGCCTCACATTCGGAAGGACGCGTGTTCCAATCCCCACCCGGCAAAGAGTTTTCGTTTTTCCATGGTTTCCCGAAATCCCTCCAGACGAATGCCGGATGGTTCTTTCAAAAGCCCATAGCCGAATTCCTTCCCGTTCCTTGCCCCCAGTCCTTTCCCGCCTGTTATGACATCGGAATTGACGATGCATAAAACCGGAAACAAAACTAATAAACACAGCGGTGTGCTGGAAGCTGCAATGAAGGGAAGGTTTAGCAATATGAAAAAGTCTTCCAAATTAAAACATTAAACAACATTAATAATGTATTCAGACGTGTTTGTATTGATGTCTTTGTATTCTGTGGCATAAAACTAGATGGACATTCTGTTATTCTCAGAGAATGCTGGGTTGTTTTAGTTATCTAATTCATCTATCGAACTAGAAAACGAAGCGGATGCATTGGCTTGAAACAGCCTGACAGCGAGATAAACGAAGGGAAAGAGAAATAAGTGCAACATTCCAGGCATATATATATATATAAAAATCAATATTTGTATAACAACACTTGAAACAATTTTTTTTTTCTTATGACTTTACTCCTTGTTGACGGCTTGGTCATTAGAGGCTGGAAAGGACTGTGGGCAACGAACGAGAAGGAATTGCCTATGGACTTTTGAAGGAAGCTCCGCGGCATTAGCCTGGAGTGATTTGAGGAAACCATGGAAAATCCAGGTTTGGATGCCCGGACGAGTATTCGAACCCACGTCCTCCCGAATGTGAGGCCAGAGCGTTACCGCTCGCCTACCACGTTCGGTTGTAAGAAATCAGTGAAAGGGTCTCACTTCAGACCTGACTTCCCTTTTCGCATCCCAGTAGAACATCGCCATTTACGCATCATCTGTGATAAATACAGTTACACAGGTGTCGAGAACGTCCGTCACGACGTACATACATAAAGCTTATTTTTGCGATGGTTTCTGTTGATTGCACCATAACTGAGACACAACGGTCTCGTTGTTGTGGTCCAGGCACCGCTGGTGCAGGCACCAACAGGTTCGCCAGGTGCTCGCAACCTGCCCGGCCAGGTGGCCGCCGCTAACCACCGCTTAACAGCTTTCGGACATTGCGTCACCAGGCCAAACGCTAATCTAAACGTTATTGATTCTGTGTCTGTCTTAAAAACTGTGCAAGAATACCGGCTAGTCTGCAGGAAGAAGTGTGACACGTCCTATTAAAAAGTACAAAATAAATTACGAATAAAACGACTCTCATTTCATACTTACGCAACTACTTTACATAGTTTCTCTTTAATCTCCTCTCATTTTACGCAAGGATAGAATCTAAACATCAACTTTATGTATGTAACCAGATATTAGTAAATGTTGACGCCAGACAGTCGCATGTCCTCAAATGCAGAAATTCATAAAGCAATAAAGTGGGAGCAATAATCGATATTAATCTCTTACAGCATATTTACTGGACTATCAATACATTTACTTCAGTCAAATAACGCGCTGTTTAAAGTAGGTGGGTGGAGAGATTAATGTCAAAGAATTTAAGATAAAAAATAATAAAAAAATTGTGTAGGAAGATTGACACCGGAGCATGCGTTCCCTTGCAGTTAAATTAAATTAAACACAGCAGCCCCAGTCGATAGGCTAGTTGTAAATGCCGTGTACACTGCTGGAACCATATACTAAATAAAATTCAAAATTTGTGCTCAGAATAATTTAAACAATTCGTAGAGAAATCAAATCAAAAGATCGTATGGCTTTCTTGGCCGGGAGATTCCGAAGGATTGTTCGACCGCCAAATGACAGTTTTCAATTCACCGCGTAATGCACTTATTGTCGGGGCTCGCTAACCTAACACGGTAATTCTACCGAGCATAGGGGACCTACAGTTTAACGTGGAATCCGAACAGCGGAAGCGTTCTGGCGTACTTCACATTACACTACAAGCTGTGCTTCAGTTGAAGGTCGTGTCAAGGGCCTTTGAAAATCACAGTCGAGACCGGGATTCGAGATGGGGACCTTTCGATCTCCAGTCAGACGCCTTAACCACTGAGCCACCAGACTGCTCAATCTAAAGAGAAAAGCATAGTTACAAAACATGGAAACGATACTAACACCGTATGCAACATTCGACTTCGAGAAGAATGGATTCAGAACGCGGCAAGCTGAGAAGCTGCTAGATTCGAGGCCTCAACGGAGTCACGACTGTACAGTAGTATTTTTTCTTAAAAAATAGCATTCCAAACATGAGAATACAATAGATTTATAGTGCACTTTAGACAGTATTGATGAAGTTCATGACTCAAATTTAATGTAAATGACATCACATCAATCTGGAAAATGGTTAATCTTGCCGAAATTTTCTGCCTGATTTCTTCACCAGATTATAAAATTATTTTAATAAATTAATTCAGGTAGCATAACTTAATTTTTTTTAATGAAAAATATTTTGTTAACGTTTATTTTTAGTGAATTGTTTTGTTCTCTTTTCACCTTCGTGGTATGGGGCATTCGGTAGTATTTCTTACATGTGTGTCTCAGTGTTCATATTATTCTAGCCAAATTATATTTTTTTTTCTCTATCTTCAGTTTCGCTGACACAAATTTAGTGCTGTGGTTCAACATTGACATAATCTGATGACTCTGAACTTCACAGTGGCACTTTTTTGAGCTTGCTAAACCACTCTTGATTTTTTACGCTACTAGTTTCTGTGTCCCATAGCAAAAACAGTGCAACTGTCAAGTTCACAATAAATAATAGTGGTGAATGTGGAACCTTAGCATTAAATCTGGATAGTTGGAACTACAGAGACAGCTGTTCCTGAACGATATGTAAGCCATACTACCAGGTCCTCACTCACGTAGCTCAACAGCGTAACGCCGAAACGCATCTGAGAATAAAGAATTATCTAATAACAGATGTTAACACACGGTTTTTCATTTAAAACGTTAAAGAAATAACTGCAGTCAATGTCCAACGCAGTTATATTGCTTCAGTTAGAGACTGAATGGTAACGTTATGACCTCGCATCCTGAAGTATTCGGGTTCGAATCCCCGTCCGGCCATCAAATTTTCAATTTTCCATGGTTTCCCGAAATCACTTTAGGTGGATGCCGGGATGGTTTCTCAAAATGTCACAGTAGAATTCCTTCCCATACCTCACCCCCACGCTTTCCCCGCCTCCAGTGACCTCGACGTCAACAAGGCGTAAAATCATAAGAAGAAAAAAAATTAACTAGAATAATATGAAGACTGAGACTAAAAAAGCAAACGAGATTTTTATTCGAATTTTACCCTGTGTAGAGAATGGAAACCTGTTGTCTGAGTAATGGATGGTTTGCTTTATAAGTCTGCGTTAGTAACAATTTTCCAGCTACGGTCATTGCAGGTAAAGTTGAGTGCGCGAATTTACCTGCGGGCGGACTTACGGTGGGGCTTTAAACCCGGGTTTAAAGGCCGCTGCGATTACGACAGATGCAGGCAACCAGACTACACAATGCCAGATCCCAGCTGCTGCCGCCGGCACAACGGACCGACGCACAAGAAAGGTGTTTTTCAGCGTGTACTACTTTAAAGTAAGCTTTTGGCGATACAATGCGGCTAAATTGAAAAAGAGCACAATAGAACGTGCGGGGGCGGACCTGTGCAAGCAGCCCCCCACCCCCCCCCGCCGAGCAGAGCGCCAGGTAGAGAGACCAGAACTCTGCAGCCGGCCCACTCACTGCAAATAACACTCGTCACCTCAACGCAATAAACTCTATTTCTCCACACAACTTATACAAATGTCAACAAAGTAATTGTTTAACATCATCTTCTCTCCAAACATTAATGTTTTGAAATAAAAATGCTTTAGTCGTTTTCCCTGCTGAAATATGACACACAGCATCCCCCGGGTTTCTGCTATATGGCTTCATAATATACATTGGTATTATAAATGCGAAAGTAACTCTGTCTCTTTCTGTGTTTGTTATGTTTTCACGACTAAGCTGCTAAGCCGATCTTGACGAAATTAGTCAAGGAAATACTATGTATCATTAGGTAGGACACAGGATACGTTTTTTCAGGATAAATAACATATTTAGTGATGAAATTTTAAATACTAAATAGACAGACGGGTAGTATGTGCCTCTGTAATGTTACTCATATATTAGTCGTTCAGACTTTGTTTCTCTCGCAGTCAGGTTTCTGGACGCCTTTTACGTAACTTATAGCTTTTTATATCCATTTCTAGCAATAAAACTCTGAGTCCGTGCCTACGAATTCGCGGGTAACAGTAAGCAATAGTAATAATAATTTTGTTTGGTCTCAATGACCTGGTGACATAGTTTCTAATCGGCTGCACAATCCGCCTGTATCGTAGGCACCTATGGTAATCCGGTAATCTAGAAGGAATCTACAGTTCAACGTTCAAGTTCCAACCGCGGAAGCATTCTCGCGTAATTCACAAAACAAACTTTGCGAGAGATGAAGTACGGGTTAAGAGTCTTTGAAAATCTCCCCTCTGCTTCTTTAAAGGATAGGAATGTGTTCGATATCGGAGTTAAAAGTTATTCGTCACGAAAGGATATGTTGGGCACAAAAATTTATAACATAACATCTTTACAGTATCTGCTTCGTAATTTCAATGGCTAGAAATGTGTTTTATATCGGACTAAAAAAATTACTAGCCTCAAAAAGGTGTTTCCTTCAGAATAATCCATGACTATACATAGTTGGATCTGACTTGAGGAAACATTAGTACAAATACTGGTCGCCAAAAATCGCACTTATAACGGCGATAGGACGAAACTGACCGATGCAGGGCTTTGTTTTATACTCCCTAAGAATTACCCTACGCCGAAGATGGTGCGATTGATTTCATCAGTTTCGTTCCAAGAGCAGAAATTCTCGCACTAGTGAGTGAGATATCACCGATGTTTTGGACAGCTCCACACGTTTAGTTTCGATAGTTGAACCCAGCTGGTTCCATCTACTGAGATTCACGCCAGGGCAATCGGAAATTGTAGAACTGCAAAACAATTTGTGTAATACTACTTTGGTTGTAAACTATTTCTCCGTAACTGTTGGACGGTAGATTTTATAAATAAAATCCATTTACCAATAATTGTTGTGGTGAACATTTTTTTAACCCCCAGACGGGTTTCGACCTTACTGTAAGGGGCATCATGTGTGGCAGATTTCTTCAACATTTTTAATTACATTAATCCAATCAGGTTTGGTGGTGCAACTGTAAAACAATATTCTTCAGAGATAAAGGTAATGGAAACTGTAGGTCTACGTAAATCTGTTTTTGAATTTTCTGCTGCCGCAGGTTCAGGAAAGACAAAATTCTCCTGTTATTCTTTTTACACAGGTACTGTGATAGGCACCAGTTTTGTTCCTGTAGGTGAACTCCGTGTGTCATCGCGCAGTATCTACTGCTAATCCATAAAAATAGCTTTTTTGAAGAAGTTTTGGAGAACTTAACAACGCGTACTTTAATTTTTTTTTTTTTTAAGGCTGTACGCCTTATCGACATTGAGGTAATTAGAGGCGTGAAAGGAGTGGGGGCAAGGAACGAGAAGGAATTCTGCACAACTGCATTTGCCTTTTGCAGAAATTAACCTGGAAACCGTGAAAAATCGAACTCTAGGTGATCGGAAGGAGATTCGAACAGGTGACCTCCTGATTGGGAACCCAAAGCGTTATCTCTCTGCTCCGTCAAGCTCTTTAAAGTAGTTATTTCAGACAAAATGCAACGGAAGTCGAATCAATAGTGCTTTAATTCTCGTTGGCGAAAGGATGATTTGAGGTGGCAGAGGACTGTATACAAGATGCGGAAAAATAACTTGGCCTTTATGTTCAGAATATTCAAATTAAGTGCTTCGACAAAACGACGGAAAACAGAAATTTGGTGGAGAAGACTGGAGATCGAATATCCAGTTACCAGGCACTGTGCTACAGCGTGAGAGCAAGTGTTAGAGGCTGGCTGCGAGATGTTTACCAGGCGAGAGCGCTGTGCAACCGTTTCCTGTTATCTCGCAGAAATGCGCATTGCGTTAGGTTTTGCAGTCCTTTGTATCGTCAACTTCGAGAATCCAAAAGAGAAAGTAGAGGGGAACGGTAAATTCCACTGTGTGGCTTATCAACACTGAAAAACATAGCACCTCATACACCGTGCAGTAACAGACGACTGGAAATAAACACGAGAAAGAGCTGCGCCGATAAGAAAAGAGTTGTAGAAATACTGCAATCTAAACAGAACTTTCTGCGAATCCCATTTACAGTGATAACGATTAAATATTGAACGTTTGGTAGGAATATTGTATTTCTTCTTACTATTAAACGAGACAGCTTGACTTTCAAGGAACATAGAACAAAACGGTGGAATGACTAACTCATACCGAGAATGCACTACTCCAATTATTATTCGACATTCTTTAGTAACGTTCTTTGTTATGATGCATTTATATACATTTCCAGGGTTCAGGCCGTTAATTTTTTTCTAAGAAAGCTACTCTCAACAAGTTATCAGTACTAATAAAAGGTCAGCTAGATCACGACGCTGTCACGGCATGACGTCACACGCCCAGCTTCGTCATCGGACTAACAACGGCCATAGATGTTAATATAAAATCGGGATTATGGTCATTATTTAATAACAACTATATTCAGTTATAAGCAATTGAGAAAAAACTGATTGCCAGAACACTGAAAGAAAGTATGTACTTCTTTCAAAGCTGCATATTAATTATTAGTTGCTTGTTGTTTACTTATATTCGTTTGATGTGGATGTCTTCTTATACTCTCTGTCCAGAGATAGTGCTATTACAGTAAGCCAACAAACAGCACTTCATTTTTAAGGTTATGAGCGTTGTTTAATAACAACTGTCTTTAGTTAAGCAACTGCCAAGAAATGAATTGCCAAAAAAGCTAGTTTATAATAATAGACTTTCTTTTTTCCTGATTAATATGAGGAAGAAAAAAAAGCGATACAAACGATTCATTCTAATAAGTGTTAGATATCGTTTTGCAGTGTGACACATAGGTTAAAAAAACTGTGTAATATGAATTACACAACGGACTGGTTGTTTTGAAATATAGTTCGCCAGATCTGTTACGTAGCCCACCGCACGGGAAGGAGCCCGATGAGGGACTACCAACCCTCATGGGATATGCGCTGTCATTATTTATTAACTCGTTCAAATCTTTTCTTTATAATTGCCTTGATGCATGCTCAGGAAACGAAAATTACAAAATTTATGTTTTTCGGTATCACGATGAAATTTGTAACTTGTCAGGATAAAAAGTATCCTACATCTTGACCGACAACATAATCTATCACAGTATGTGGTTCCGATAAATCTTTCGTTAGTTCTTCCGTGACACGTAATCAGACAACCGGAAAAACAGACCAAAATTTCCCTCTCTACCATCAGTTGTGTACATTGCAATTATACTTTCTGAAATAAATTTCATCTAAAGTCACAACTTTTCCAAAACTTTATCATATTTAAAGATTAAAATAGATATGAGCCATAATGAAAGTGCTGATTCTCATCCCGCCCTTCTTATTATTAGCCTTTATTTTTAGAAAAAATATTTTATTCAAAATATTTTAGAACCTCTTAAGAGGTTTTTGGTATTAAGAACAGGAAAAACAGGGCAGATGATATCGTTGACAGATATCCAGCTGATACCACAAATATTGACCAGGAACCTAACATAACGTATTACTCAAATAGCAGATCTGGAATTAATGAAACAGGCGAGATTCTCTTATTTTTATTCAGTCATGTAATATGGTATAACGTTATGGGAAAACTCTTCACGAAGTAAAAAAGTTTTCATACTGCACAATAGAGCTAAAAATTTTAAAGAATATCGAGATAGAAGAATACTTTACAAAACTGTAGAGAATCACGTGGCTACAATCAAAGAAGACAATCATGAGAAACACACATCAGTTAAAAACGGTATGAGACAAGTTTGTCGTCTATCCGCATTAATCTTCACCTTATATATAGATATAAAAGTGCATTTAAAGACAAATGAGAGATTATCTTATTGGTATTTCCTTCTTCTCCATGCAATAATTTGTAGAAAAGAACTAATTGTATCTAACATGCATTCTGCTAAATTCAGATGTTGATTTTAATAACTAATTTTTATTTTGTTTGTTTAGTTGTTTGTAACAAATAATTCTTTTTCAGTATAATTATTATTCATCTTGTACGTACAGATATTAAACAAGGCATGTTCCGCATAGTAGAGGTTCTTCGTTAGCATGTATCCATGGGACAATGATTAAAAAATGTAGATAGGCTTTGTCGTGGGCCTTTGAGAAAGAGGTGACAGTTCGTCTTGATTCACAGGGCGTGTGCATTGCAGGGCAGCCTACTACTCATGTCTCGCGCTTGGTTGTCAGCCATTATTCATTAAGCAGTGAAATGGAAAATTATTGTTTAAAAGTGTTTTGTAACAGAAAAATCCTACAAGGAATAACTTAACTGTTGGAACAACTCACTCGTTGCTGCTATCAGTTCTGCAGCGATACATGTGTGCTGTAGTCTGATACAATAACGCATATAACCTCAACTAAACACACTCGACAATCAACAAGAAGGGAAAGACCGGGTGTGCAGCAAAGTTGCTAGCGTGCGCTCCGTCGCAGTTATATTAAATCGAAATTCTCAGGTTTACTCACTGGTCTTTTCCGTTGTAAACCACTTTCTGCACATTCAGTAAAACTTTAAAACAATAAAATAAAAAGTATCAAACACTCCAGTGAGTGTGAAACGGAAATCATCGACAAATCCTCTTTATTTTCAGTGTTGAGAGTTTACATTATTTACAGTCCGTAATTTTATGAATTTAAATTGTGAAAAGTCACATCACAGTCAAATTATTCCAAAACTGGTAGTACTGCACTTGAATGTTTTCACTGCAGCCCTTTAAAAACGACTGGTATAATAAGGTAGCATTTCGTCATTCCTGTTGCGTTAAGTAATTTCATAGGTTCATTGCATGTGATGGCATGCTACTAGTGCAAACGATTAATATTTCATTCAAACACGATAATTACTGCGAGACGCAATTAAATCATCAGAGAATACATAAATTACTCTTAAACCTTCAAAAGAATGATACACTGAAGAGAAACATAGTTTTTGTCTCCTTACGCTCCGTCGATGTCGAGGTCATTAGAGGAAGGAAAGGACTATTGACAAGGAATGGGAATGGCATTTTGAAGGAAGCATCCCGACATCTGAGGAAACCATGGAAACTCGAAACCTGGATGGACGGACGGGGATTCGAACCTGCGACCTACGGAATGCCAGGCCCGCGCACTTCCGCTTACGCACCTTGGTTGCTAAGAAACATTTTTCATGGCTATCAAAAATTTCGTAAACGTATCAGCTCTTATATAGTAGCGACCAGTAATTAAACTCACACGTGATTTAATTTAATTGCATTACAATAGTGAAAAGGATTTTTATTCCAGTCAACCCCGATAATTTGGACGAGACATAATTACACCATCAGAGCTTTGATAAACTACTTTGAAAACTCCTGTGAACCCCTAATCGTTCGTGATGAGAAACAACAATTTTCACGGCTATCCAAAATATCGTAACCTCAGCAACTCATGTTTAGCAGTTATTTAAACGCTGTAGCAAACCGTGCTTATGCTGCTCAAACTCGACCTTATATTTAAACCTACCGTACGTAAATTTCTGCTTGCTTTCGTCAGATTGCTTCCGAATTCTAGAAAAAGTAATGGTATAACTGATCGAGGAGTGGTTTGCTAGTTCAGTGATTCGTACTTGCTTCGGCAGCAGAAAACCTGGAACGGTACAGAAAATATTACCATAGCTCCTCCGAAAAGATGACAGAAAGAGTAGTGGATATGACTGTCCCGCAAATCACGGTGCGGCCAGGAGTTTTTACGGCATTCGGTTTGTTCATAAGATCTGTGCCGTGGTTCCAGATTCCACGTTGAGCTGTGCGTCCCGAAGGAAAGGAATCGGCCATCCTACCTCTGACCCAATGGCCGAATATGCTTCCTTTAGGAGTATCCAACCAACATTCGGTTTGTGAAATGATTTAACTAATGGGGATAAGCGGTCTAGAGCCTCGATGTGTATTGAAAGTTCCCGGGTAGCAATCCCACCCGACAAATACCAGACCTCGGACTGTTGCGTGAAATTTGCTGTAACGCTGAATTTTTCCTGTTACGACACAGGCCAATTGAACTACTATTTGCGACAATGTAACGGAATAAAGTCCTTAGAGGACATATGACAATTAATATCTACACCAACATTCTGCAATTCGAAAAATTACAGGTGGTAGAATGAAGAAAGATTTCAAACAAGGATCCGTACGCGTAATTTCCCTGACCTAACCTCTCTTGTAATTTGAAACCAAATAGCTTGGAAAAAGCATTTCGTCGCACACGTAAATGAAAGGTGTTAATCGCATGATACCACTAAATTGAATCGAAACCTACGTCGTCAGACTATCCCAGCTCAATCTACGTATCGATTCTGTGAGGCTCTCTAAGAATCGAGGCAAGCAGTGGTGAATCGAGCAGTTCATCTCTATACTTTCTGTATACTATCAATCAGTCCCTTGCGACAGTGATCCCAAACGGCACAGCAATGGTCTAAATGTGGACGGACGATGTTTTAGCATGCTGTCTCGTTTGTATGAGCGTTGAGTTCTCCAAAATTCTAGCTATGAATCGCAGCATTGAATTGTCTCTACCTGCGACCGAAGTTTTGTGCATTTCATGTTGCTTTTTACTGTCATGCCGAAATACTTCAGCACAAGTAAAATAGCAATCAGCAGACAGACAAATGTCATAGTGAAAATATTGAAAACGGTGTTAGGAGAGCTGTGAGCGCTGTTAGGCCTGCGAGCTGCCAGGCACAAGGCGAGGGACTCGGCGTGGGTGGCGACCACACACGCCACCAGGCTAACACACAACACATAAGGCATTGTCTCAGCTTCAACGTCAGTTTTATGCTTTCCTCACGAGTTCTAGTTTACATGTGAGAGTACAGACGTTCACGGTGTAATGCTGCAATCGCAATGCATTGTTCGCTGGTGACCAGCCGGATTGTGTCGTGAAAACATGTCGTTTCCACAGCTGACTCTGCTGTCTTCTTCCGTTTATAAATGGGTAACTTTGTTTACAAGACTACTCTTGAGGTAGACATTCTTGAAGACTGGGTTCTAGTTTACAGATAGTGACTTTCGTTTTCTTCATCTACTACAGCATAGAAAATATTCAGAAGAATTTAAATAACGAAAATTTCGTACAAAGTGATCCGTTTAGTGTGTAGGTAGAATTGGCGTGACGTATCGCCTAGAAATGACCTTCCATTCAGATCACATACATAAACATCTTGTGTTGTTCTCTTAGGGCGCGTCCATTAATTACGTGGGCAGTATTTCTTAACATGTAATTGTTCTGCCGCATTACACCTCTGGCCAAGAGCTTTTATTACACATAGCATGAATTGAATCCGAATTTTAAAATTGGTGGCCTTGCCTTGTTAGTCAGTTTTCGTACAGTGTGCCTTTGATTAGGAAAAATGGGGCTATGGGAGCGTGCATAAACCACGTAGCTCCATTTTGGTCTCCTGTGAACCCCCCTCCCTCCCCCACGTAGCCCTACGTGGCTTTAGTCTACCCCCCCCCCCCCCCCATGTAGCACGTAGCTTTTTTCCCTTTTGTTTCCAGAAGACATTTTGTACTGTTTTCTCCTGTCAGACTATTGTAAATTACATGCGGAGATAATTAAACTGAGGGAAATAAGTATTTACATGCTGTTGTGTGTTCTGTTCCTCATTTTAACTGTGAAAAATGTTATAAAAGAAAGCTACGTAGCCTGGCTCGGTAACCCCCCCCCCCTCCCCCCACGTAGCTCAGCGTAGCCTTCCAGCCAACCCCTCCTCCCCCCACGTAGCTCAGCGTAGCCTTCCAGCCAACCCCCCCCCCTCCCCTCGACCGGGCCACGCAGTTTGTGCACGCTCCCTATCCCAGCGTTCGCGTTGCCAAAAATCCGTAACCATGATGGCCGGTACATCACGTCCAATATGGTGCAATCCACAAGTTAACGAATACTATCTCAGATATATTTATCAATGCTTTAACTATTTTGGTTTCGTCGCTCTAGATTAGGGTTACCAGACGTCCCCGTTTGCCGGGGACAGTCCCCGTATTTAGCTCTCTGTCCCCGGACAAATTTAGTTCCCGCAATGTCCCCGGATTTTTACTGGTTTCCCCAATTTTTTTTTTTTTTAATACAAATAAATACTAGGTTACAGTAAAATTACGCGGCTTTCTCTTCTATGAGTTATCAGAAGAATATGTGAAATCTATCCTGCTCTCAAATCGTTCTTCCGATCTGAAGATAAATGCCCAGTAATGCTTAAGAAGTAGTCTGATGATCTCTGCACCTTCTCGTGGATGAATTTTGCAAACTCAACTTTGCCCCTTTTTCAGGATGCAATAATACTGGCAGAAGGCACTGATGTCACAGCAATTGAGTCTTCCATGATACTGAATAATTTAGTGAAGAAGCCATTGAAATTTTGTTGAAAATGTGGGCTGAGATAGACGCCTTCGAAATGTCCCACAAGTGTGACATCTTAACGCGAATGGAAACCCGAGAAGAGTTTATTTATATACAACGCCGTGAAAAAATTCGATCTTAAATGATAAATATGTTTCTTTTAAGTTAACCCAACCTTCAATGATATAACTTATAAAAGCGCAACGCGTAATTAGGACAAATGCCGAAAGCGTCCCCGGATTTAGGTGAAAAAGTTCTGAAGCGTCCCCGGATTTAGAGAAAAAATTCTGGTAACCCTACTCTAGATCAATTACAAAGAAGGACAAAATATGTTGTACGAATCCATCAAGTGTTAAGATGATAGACATGCGTTTTATAAACTTGGAGTGAACCATGCGCGCAGCCCAGATCAGCCATTCAAAATGCTAGAAGGAACTGTAGAACCAAAGAACAAAATGAAAATGTAAACGAAATTTAGTACGTTCTTAACTGTATGCTCGTGAATCAAATCAGGGCAAGTTTCGCGTTCTCCACGGTTGCCTATTTCATTATCTCATCATTAACCATTCACTGATAGAAGCTACAACTAAGGAATCACATTTTGTCTTCGCCACGTTTTTCGTAAAAATGTACAAAACTTAGAAAGTTTTATATGTTAGCTGTTTCAAACATTTGATTTATAAAATTGCAGTTGCAGCAGATTATTGTTAGATTTAATTTTATTGTTATGGAGCTCAAGCTACAGTGACACTTTTCCTATACACCCGTTTTCCTCTTTCTTGTGTTTTATTTGATATTCTTTGAGTGTGATTCTTCTGTTCACGAATTTGAATTTTAAATTCTTTCAGTATCTTTGGTAAATTATTCAGCACTTCCCTCGGTGATTTTATGATTTTAAAATTTTCGCAATCCCTTATGTCTGAAATCCTTTGTTATCTTGTGGTCATGGTCATATAGATATATATATATTTTCTAACGGCTTTACGCCTCGTCGATATCGAGGTTATTAGAGGAGAGAAATAACTGGGGCAAGGAAAGGGAAGGAATTTGGTCGTGGCCTTTTTGAAGAAAGCAGTCCTCCCGAAGGCGAGGCCAGAGCGTTACCACTCACCTATCACTCTCTGTGGGTCATCCTTTTACTTCAAAGCACTGCACCTAAGTTTACCACCAATATCGTTCCAGGACTAATCTTCGTTCTCTTCCCCCTCCTCCTGTCGTACTTTAAGCTCCTTTATCATGTCAGTTTACTGACCGAGTTCCGCCATAATTTTACAAACAAATCCTTTGTACCCCTTCCGACTCCTGTATTTGATACCCAAATTCGGGGTCCCACACTATACCTCCATATTCAAGCAATGGACTTAGGGGTGAAGCGTTTTTCCGTAATTTCGGACCTCCTCCCCCCCCCCCCCTCTGGAGAGATTTGGTGAGATCTGGTCGGACCCACCCCCTACCCTAAGATGACGTGATATTTTTCGACGGGAACCCCTTCCTCCTGGTAATCGATCCCGTACTTTTTTGAGACCTTTTTTTTAGCTGTCATTCAAGAATTTCAAAACCTCACTTGAGATTTCCGTCGACCGCCCCCCCCCCTTTCCCCATTTCATCTCACTTCTCTGGTACATCCCCTCATTACTCTTCTCAACAAGTGAATAATTCTGAAACCTTTTCCAAATACCCGTCCAATGTATCCTACCTGGTTGAGGTCAGTATTAAATCTTATGCCAAGCTATTTACATTTCATCTCTTCAACAAACAATTCTTTAGCAACCTCCGCGAAAAGGGCTGATGACCAGACGTAATAAACCTTTTTCCTACCAATTTCCGAAGCCCTGTCAGCTCAGACAAAGTAAACATTCGGGCGGAAGCAAGGTTCTTTGCGCCGTTGGGCTGTGTGCAGGCGGTCGACTTGGCAGGAACACCCTGCAGTGTGTCATTCCACTCAAATAGCTCCCGAGGAATCACTCGCAGCGGAACTGCGCCGCTTGCACAGGTTCCCCCGACACCTGTGAAACCTCGCCAGCTGCGCATTCACCTAATTAACGATGTACCCCGGACGCTCAGATGAGAGTTGTGGAATGTTTGGCGACCAGGCCGCTTTCACGTATTGCCGACACATTCTGATTTCGCCCGACAAGCTGTTCAGACAGATTCCAGAGATGTCATAATAGCGTTAGATACCAGAGATCCCGTTAGCAGTCGGAGGCCACGTGTCTCGTCGTGCATTCCAATCCGCGCACGTCAGTTTGCGTGATTCCTGTGACCGCTAAATAATATATATCTCCACTCATCTCTCTCGTGGTCAGCTGATTACACAGTTCGAGTAATTATTTTGGAAAAAGCCTGTGATGTCGACGTTATAACAGGAAAACTAAATTATTTGGCATAACTCTGTTTATACGCTGTGAAATCATTACGACAAGTAAGCGACGCGTCTCGTGGTGTTGATAGACGAGTATCTGCAAACAAATAAGGGAAGCTTTCTGTCGTAACCGCTCCGCAATTATACCTGAGATTTTAGATGTTTTTTCTTCTGATGTTGCTTTGTGTTACAGTGAGAGATCCGGGATGTAGTTCGGTCGCCTGTTGTGCAGATTGTCAGCCGTCCTGCATCAGCAGTAAGACGCCAAGAAGCAACGGCACGTGTGGGGATAAAATTACATTATCCTTACCATCCACAAGCTCTCCCAATCCACAAGGTACTCAATGCCCTAGCCCACACTCGTCTTAAATCCACAAATCCAGTATGAAATGACATATTTGATTTCAATATCATGGGAAAATGGCGAAAAAACTGGAACCCTGCATCTGTGAAACATCAAGATATTGAAGATCCTACAACTGGACTTCCGGGATTCCATCGGAAGAGAGATCAGTGGATCAAACTAAACCGACTGAGAACAGGCAAAGCCAAATGCAACGCCATGCTCCATAAGTGGGGACTTCAGGATTTTCCTGTCTTTGACTGCGGAGCTCCTTCCTAGAGTGTGGAGCACATCATCAAGGAATGCCCTCTAAGGAAGTACGATGGACCATTTCAAGACGTTTCCAGTGCTACCACTTCCTTCATAACATGGTTGCAACAACTGTACATCGATTTGTGAATGCTACCAACGATCTCTTTGTTGTATATTGTATATGTTTGTATGTTTTACCTTTGTTGCTTAGCCATACGACAAATAAGTAATAAATAACCTGAGATTTTTTTTTATAAAGTTCATGTAAACAATTTTCAGATAGAACTTCGCACTATGCATTGGCCTGTATCGATATAGTCTGCTTTTGTCATATAGTTTACAGCAAATAAATGCATTGACAGAGTAATGAGGAAGACGCTTGTTTCATATGACGCTAGACTACCAAAAACCTCTGTCTCTTCACTACAGTGTTTACGTGTCTGTGAAATAACGTCAGTCACTCCATACGGGCATCAGGTACTCCTAAATGGAGTCATTACAAGCATAGACCAAGACCAGTAGTAAGGGTTAGCCATTCTTTTTATCCTGTGTATCTCGCATGTTTTCGCAGAATAATATTATGGGCGTCTTGTTCTCTGTGGTGTGTCTGTAAAGTGAATAGAATTTAAAAATATAGTATTCGGTCTATTAAGAAATATAGGTAGCTTCACTGGTTTGATTCATATTATCATCACTAGGGTAAAGCACATTACACAATTAATGAAAAGATCTTTTATTTGCGTACCGATAACCTCCTTATAAGCTGTGATTTTATTAAAAAATATTTTTCTACATAGTAAAATCCCGCTTTGCCTTCAGCATATTTGCTGTTTCCTCCACAACATTTAATGGGAGGTAAACAGAAAAGATAATGATTAAAGTAGACTCGCAGTGAGAAAATGAGTATTGCATATCTGCCTAGCATTATAATGTTTTTTTTTATCTCTTCTTTCTATTTTCTTCAACAAGTCCAGTCAAACAGACGGGAATTTTTATCGGTATGAAAAAGTTTCTATGGAATACATAATTTGAAAAATGAACAACGATTTGTTTGATTTATTTTGTTATTTTTTTTACGTTTAGTGTAAACTTTCTCTGAGTTTTTAATAAATTTTCCTGATTCATATCTCGTGTCAAAAAATTATTAGGTTATTTTGTACCCTGGTTCTAGTAACTGTTACAAATAATAGATCTCAAACATCAGATGATCTGCTTAAGTGAATTTATACATTTAATCGCTGTAAATAAAGAAATAACAACTTGCAAATTTAAATAAACGTAAATATATATCTTTGCCCTTCGTATTTGCACGCAGTTATTTCGTCAACAGACATTTCCCTTTTAGCTGGCATCGCATTTACACTTCCTTTTATAAAATCAAATTCAGTTATTTATTTGAAATTTCCTGGTTAGCCAGGCAGCGCTGTGGTGGCAGTCAGTGTAACTAACAGTTCGGGCATAGTCGAGACACGCCGAAGGTTGCCGAACTATTGAGTTTACGTCCAGGCTCCAGTTGCAACACTTTAATAACGTGGATGTGCTTACCATGCTTACCATTTATCTCAAAGCGTTTGGTACAATGTGAGCACGCGACAGCACTAGACACAGGCGACACTTAGGGTCGGATTGGAATTGGTGACCCTCAGCACGCAGAGCCAGGACTCTGGCCTGTTTGCTATTGGAGACGACAAGATTGTCCTGTTACTTTAGTAACGGATGAGCTGTGGTGCAGCGTTGTTTTTGTGCCTCGTCTGAGAGCCTGCCGCATGAATAAAGACGTGCTGAGAGAGGGGAGCCGAGGAAATAGCTGCCTAACGACCGACCCGTCAGCTGATGCGAGGGGTAACCAACACACACTGGCGCCGACACGCCCTAGTTAACATTTATATGCAATATGTCGCAATGACGCCATTATCAGGCCGATTAACGCAGAGGTTAAACTCCATACTCCCATCTTTATTCGCGGTAACAAGTATGAGGCGACGTGGCCGGCGCTTCCTTCCCGAAGAGTTTCCTGAGTGCACCTGGAGACACTTGGCATCGAACAAAAATCATCGCCAGTATCGAGGATCGAATATCTATGGTGCAACCCGTTGTGAGACACTTTGCTGCTCAGATCTCCAGCGCCCAACTGATACAATTGTGAATGAACAATTCCGGTACTGTGCTATTTGATCGTGACGGGCTGAGTGGCTGGGAGGACGTGTCCTGTCGGCATCCCAGCAGCAAGATGTGCTGTCTGCTGGCCTTACACACACCTGTTGCAATGCTCGAGTTCTCATTATGTCGCTCCAATCTCTTTTTATCTACATACTAGCTGGTACCAACGACTTCGTTCGTGATTGTAAAGAATTTGTATTGACAGCTACCGACATCTAACAACCATAGTGCACGATGGGAGACGCGAAGCTATTACCACACACAAATGCCAGTCATCTGCGCTATGTAGTTCAGGCAGCAAAGTAAAATTTACGGACACTCATGTCTTTGGATGAAATACGAAAATATCCTTGATCAGCCACTTTCAACCACCATATCGCCCACACTACCACACTTACTGAAATTCGGCCGATATTGTGATCGAAAGGTGACTCTGTGTTACTACCACACACAAACTTCAGTGATCTGCTATGGATAGTTTTCGCTGAAAAGTGATACACCATGACACATGCGTCTTTGGCAGAAATATGAAATTGCCGCAGGTCGACCACTTTCAACCCCTATTTCTCCCACACCCCCATAGCTACCGACATCTAACAACCATAGTGCACGATAGGAGACACGATTCTACTACCACACACAAACACCAATGGTCTATGCTATGTGGTTATGGCAGAAAAGTGACATATGCGAAGACACATATGTTTCGTCGAAATACGAAAATATCCTTGATCGGCTACTTTCAACCACCATATCTCACACACTCCCACAGTTACCGAAATTCGGCCAACGTTATGATCGATGAGTGATTCTGTGTTACTACCACACACAAACGCCAGTGATCTGCGATAGATAGTTTTCGCTGAAAAGTGATACACCATGGCACATGCGTCTTTGGCAGAAATATGAAATTGCCGCAGGTCGACCACTTTCAACCCCTATTTCTCCCACACCCCCATAGCTACCGACATCTAACAACCATAGTGCACGACAGGAGACACGATTCTACTACCACACACAAACACCAATGGTCTATGCTATGTGGTTATGGCAGAAAAGTGACATATGCGAAGACACATGTATTTCGTCGAAATACGAAAATATCCTTGATCGGCTACTTTCAACCACCATATCTCCCACACTCCCACAGTTACCGAAATTCGGCCAACGTTATGATCGATGAGTGACTCTGTGTTACTACCACACACAAACGCCAGTGATCTGCGATAGATAGTTTTCGATGAAAAGTGATACACCATGACACATGCGTCTTTGGCAGAAATATGAAATTGCCGCAGGTCGACCACTTTCAACCCCTATTTCTCCCACACCCCCATAGCTACCGACATCTAACAACCATAGTGCACGACAGGAGACACGATTCTACTACCACACACAAACACCAATGGTCTATGCTATGTAGTTATGGCAGAAAAGTGACATATGCGGAGACACATGTGTTTCGTCGAAATACGAAAATATCCTTGATCGGCCACTTTCAACCACCATATATCCCACACTACTACACTTACTGAAATTCGGCCGATGTTGTGATCGAAAGGTGACTCTGTGTTACTACCACACACAAACTTCAGTGATCTGCTATAGATATTTTTCGCTGAAAAGTGATATACCATGACACATGCGTCTTTGGCAGAAATATGAAATTGCCGCAGAACGACCACTTTCAACACCCATATCTCCCACACCCTCATAGCTACCGACATCTAACAACCATAGTGCACGACAGGAGACACGATTCTACTATCACACACAAACACCAATGGTCTAAGCTATGTAGTTGTGGCAGGAAAGAGAAGTATAAGAAGACACAAATTTTTGGTCGAAATATGAAAACGCCCTGCATTGACCAACTTTAATCATCATATCTCCCACATCCCCACAGATATCGACATTCGGCCAACGTTATGCACGACAGGAAACTCCATGCTACTTCCACACACAAAGACCAGTGATCTGTGCCTGGTAGTGGTGGCTGAAAAGTGAAATATATGAAAACACACGTCTGTTTTTATATATGTATAAGATTTATTTCAATGCAGTCTTCAAATGCGTGTTCGCAATCTCCCATCTCTGTCCTCCAGGGTGATTAACGAGGAATGATAAATATTGAAGGTTGTGGTAGTGTCAACAATATTGGGTAAAAAAGTTCATTTGGACATGTGTCCGATTTCCATTCGTTTTGGAGATGCAGTGCTGTTACGTTATGCATAAAATAAACCTCAGAAAATGATCAAGAGCACACAAATAACTGATTGAAGTACTTTACTCATGCAGAAACACACTCATTTTCAATTTAAACCCAGCCTAGAAGCGTAGCAACCACAGTCTCTTTTTTCCTGACTGTACATGTCGACTTCAGGCATCAACAAAGTGATTCAATTTGTAAACTGAAGTCGATGGTGGAACGGTAGGACATTGAATTTGAACCGTTGTAAAATATGTGTGTGTTTTTGTATGAATAAAGTACTTCAATATGTTATTTCTGAGGTTTTTTATACATAAAATTTTAGCACCTGTATCTCCAAAACGAATGTAAGTCGGACACATCTTGACGTGAACGTTTTTATTCAGTACTGTTCATACCTACAGCCACCTTCAATATTCACCATTCCTTCTGAATCACCCTGTATATTTTTCCCATTATTGTACTCTGACAAATTAACTAATCCGGTCTGTAGTGAAATATGACTCGCCATACTAGTTGTCGTTTTGTTAGGGTTCTTTCTTAAGCCGGTTCTCCGTATACAATTTCCGGAATGTGTTACTGTTGTCTTTCATAACTCATTTCAGCCTCAACTCATTTTGCAGCTCTATATTGCAAGGAGTTCAGTGTTTTTCTTCCTGGTCTCCCAAATTTCCAAGTTTCACTTCCGCCGTGTGAAGCGCTTTCTAACCGGCTTACGTTTAGCCACGCCTATAATAGTTTACATTATTCCTTATACTTTTCACGTGAGTACAGCGTCCAGTTTCTTACGAACCCGTAATACTGCGAGTATAAACTGAACGGTAATAACTATCAACAGTAATAAAAGGCAAGCTTGCTCGTAGTGTTTTCTTCGGCCAGAGATATTTTTTCTCTCTGTCCATAGATAACGCAGTTATAACAACCCACGAATCAATTTTACCTTTATTTTCTGTAATGGTTCAATATTTTTGTACTACAAACCAACTGTACGTATAAATGTTAATTATTACTTGTTTTTGTTTATTTATATTCTGTCGATGTATATGATTTCGTTATATTCTCTGTCCAGAGATGTCGTTATTATAGCAGGCAAAGTATTTAGGATACCAATTTGTGTTTCTATAGCGGTTCAACACTTTTCTCATTACATTAAAACTTGAAACCAATCATAAAGAAAGGTACCGTAATTATTTAGTTTAAATCTACATGTAAAGATTATTGCACAGTGGAATGAGATGGAGTCGAAATATTTGCAGCATTTCAAAATTAATGTTACGAATTTTATTTAATAACAAATCTATTTAGTTAATAAATTGACAGAAGAGAAGAAAAGCGAGAGAATCATAATTGGTCTCATGTGGATAGCAGTCACGTTGCCCAAACAATCAAAATAAGGAGCGGTCCATTGGCTCCCAGATTAAGGAGTGTTACTGGAGGTCCAAAGGTCGAATCCGAACTCAACCATAATATTCAAAGATTCTTAGCCCGCTCTTCACCTCGGCAGAGCTTAGTGTGTAATGGGAATTACGTCAGAACGATTCCGTTGTTCGGTTTCTACGTTACACTGTAGGTTCCCTACAGCCGTTAACATTACCATAGAGACGGATTACGCAGTTCGTAATACACTCTTCCAGCAGTTTATAATGACGATACGTAATTAAAATTACATACTAACACAATTACGCTAAAATCCCTAACCAAGAGATTGTTACCGCGTAACAAGGCAGAGTGCATAACATGTTCTTGCAACGTGGATAGTAGTGCACACACTGTCATGGACAAATAAAATTAAAGAGTAAGAACATAAAGCCAGGAGTGGCTGGTACCCCACCTCTATTTGTAGTGGCATATCAAGCACACAGTGCGGGAACAAAGAGGACGGAAAGAAGTGTCCAGATCAGCAGACGAGCATCAACTCGAAAGACCTCACTTTAACACAAACGCGAAATCCCCAGAGTTGTATTTTTAAACGAGAATGACGTAATCCTCGTAGATGCCAATTACGGCAGTCTGGCGAGGAGAGTGGCAGAGATGATTAAAGCGCAGAACTCTGTGTAAGGCGCAAGGGCGTCTATTTTTAGACAAAATGCGTCAGTGATTCCAGGAAATAACTCTCATACGTCTAGATCTCTGCAAATTTCCACATGATTTTATTTTGAGTTTTCTTCCTCTTAACTGTATGAAACTATATCCGTTACACCTTGACAACAAAATGAAAGCAACAAAAAAAAATCTTTATTTTCTAGAAAACGTTAAGCGTGTGTAGGAACAGAAATTAGAGTGAAGGAAATAGTTAAACAAATATAATAAGAAATAATTTAATTTAATATAATAGTTTATTTTATTTTTAACTTACATTTATTCAATACAACGTAGTGGTCTGAGAAGTGGGATACACCTGGTTTTTAAATTATTTGAATACGTTTCGGAAGAGTCAGATCTATACAAGTCTGGGTTTGGGTCCGGCTATTTTGTGAGGTCATTCTCTTTAGAATTTTCGGCGCTACACATTCGCGCCCGATTTTTACAATTCTGCTTGTACTTTGCACTCATATATCGCGACATTTCAAGGAAATCGTAAAATTTTCAAACTTTTCGAGATTCACAGCCCTATGTATTTCGAGATACAGACTTGAAGCGCAGTTGCAACTCATACACACTTCTTCAAAGCAACACGTGCCGGCCTCGGAAGCGAAGGGGCGTGTGCCGAAAGTCGCCGGTTCGAGTCCGGCCGAGGGTATGGGTGTTTAAGTGTTGTGTCTGTGAACGTTATGTCCGTCCTGTGGTGTGTCTAATTAGCTGGTAAATATTCATACATGTAATTACTATCGAGCTGACTGTATGGCCTAAGATGCCGAAAGCAATTAAAAAAAAAAAGCAACACTTTGTTCATTAGGACGGAATAATTAGCTTCTGTGTATGTACACTTGTCAAATGCGGAAATTAGAAAATTTTAGGATCACTCTGCGCGCAGGTAGCGATGAAAGACTGTATATCAAAGTAGTACTGGCAGAAACTCATTTTTCTTCAAAACGACACCAAGATGGTGGTGATACGTCATTTTAACCGAGTTGTTGAACTTTGAAATTACTTCGTCAGAAACTGTCGCTCATTTGGTCACGAACGACTCCAGACAGCCGACATCGTTTTTAAAGACATCTCCACATCGCGTTGTAGCTTACAAAAGGTTACAGGAGATTGTCCGCTCATATTTACTGTAGGGGGGCATCCATATATTACGTCACACGTTAAGAGGGAGGTAGGGGATCAACAAAGTGTGACATCGTGTGATAAGTGGCGGGGGGGGGGGGGAATAAGCTTCGTGACGTCATATGTATAATTTGTATCACTTTTTGTCACGTGGCGGCCACGCGAGATCACGCGATGGTGTCGGCTGCCTCTGATATACGCCGAATGGCCATACCGGCTTTGACAAAATATGCTATTATTTAAACGATCGCGTGGCATCTGCGGCCTGCATCTTTTATCATACAAAGCCACTAGCCAAAGCAAGCAATCACATGAGGGGCAACAAGAGGTTTTGCCCATCACGAAGATTTGTCCTAAAAATTCCAACTTAACGTGATAGGGAAGTTCTTTGTTTGTTAAACGATGAGGATGCTATATGGTTGTATGAAGATCATGAAGATGTTGACACATCGAATTTTTCCAACATTATTCAATGCGAGAACAAAGTGACTGCTACGTCAGTCATAAATAATATAAAGGACAGGGTTCAAAGTCCATGGACAGAAGAAGATTAAATTTTTTATCGTTCATTTAATTTGTTATGACTTATCAATTTTCTAAAATTTTTGTTTTATTTTTGATTTTATGAAAAAATATTTTAAACAGAAATACATAAATAATTTTGTAAGTGCTGTTTTAATTTATTAATTTCTAAATTTAGAATTGCCAAAATATGTGATGTCACACCAGGGGAGGCGGGGATGCACACTTGTGACAGGAAGAGGGAGGGGCTCCAACAATCATAAAATTCATATGACGTAATTTATGGACGGCCGCTAGAGGCAACAGACAGCGCATCAGCCTCAACTGAGAAATAAGCCTAAAGGCGCGTTCCCACGATCCCTTGTAACGAAGGCGAGACGGGACGGCACGAGACGAATACTCAACAACACGCCATGGGAACAGAGCCGTCTCTGCTAGCGGAGACGAGACGCAGCTACCCACTCTGTGTCGGTAAACATCACAGGCGTATGTGGCGGTGCGCTTTTGCCATCGGTTTGCAGCAGGAGTGCGCACCCCTTCTGTTGCTGTAAAGTGCTCTGTGGCAAACGACACCAGGCAACATGATGCGGAGGTGGCGGCAAGTTAAGCTAGGACTAACCTGCGGCCCGCGGTCGTCCCTACACTTCGGCTAATGAGGTCCCGTCTCGCCTCGCCTCTCCTACAAGGGATCGTGGGAATGCGCCTTCACACAACTTAATAAAGGTAGCTTGTGTAACCTGCGTTGATATGCAGCTAAAGCCAATAAGTAATTCTCAGTGTAACTTATACAGAGGTCTCCAGCAGAGGAAGAACATAAAAGGCTCAATAAAACTTAAGTTACAATACGCGCATTACAACACCGATAGTTAATAATATTGTTGTGATTAATGTATGAACCAATATTTTCATATCGTTCTTAGTGCCAATTTATTAATTCAAAATTGAATGGAAAATATTATAAAAGCAACTAAATATCTCATTTTACTCTCAAAAGTTACTATAGAGGGCTTCTGAAAAACAAAACATAATGAATGAAAAATTATCTACGAGGAAGTTCAGTTTTTCTCTATTACACAAACTTTAAGGATGGTCGTACTGAATTGATTTTAATTGTGATTAAGTGCATGCTTCTGGGGCAATTTCCCTAGTCATCTAATACCCATTTCTTTTTTTTGTATGTTCATCTTATATAGCTTAAGTGTTAAATTTCTTCTCGCACCTACTTCTGTCATTTACGAATTTTAATTTTGAATTGCTTCAGTGTTCCTCTCAAACTGCTGATCATTTATCTTCGTAATTTATTCCAATCCCTAACATGCTTACTCACAAAAGTAAAATTTCGCCACTTCTTTAAGCATAAAATCGAGTGCGAACTGGTGTCTATGGCCATCTTTTCCTTTGCATGCAGTACTCCTGATTCTTCAACCCACATCTTTCCATGCCTCACCACCAATATACGCCTTGTACACTCCCAGCACTCTCTTCACTTTCTTGATGACTCCCAATGACTCCCAATCCAGCTCCTTTATCATTTCATTTATTGATTGTGTTCTATGGTAATTTTCACAAACAAATCTAGCTGCTCATGTTTGCATGCTCTCCAACTCCTGTTTTTTACACCCAAAAGGTTGATCCCAAATGGTCTGAACAATGTTTTGAAACCCAACTACCTCATATCTCTGGTTTGTATGTCCATCTAACATGATATCTAGATTTGCTTCGGCATAAATCTGAATTTAACAGAATAACATTGGAGGAAAAAGGGTCATTTTAGTTAATACAATAGGAAGGTTTTTACGAAGAATTATTTGCGCTAGTACCCAACCTATGCTTCTGGTACTGAATTTACGAATGTCTTCACCAAGAGTAACACACCTTTACTTGCAGGTGCACAAAACGTCGATCAAACACCAGTTTGCAGCAGCGAGCTAGTAGCGGCGCGATCTCGCTGGTTGCTGTGTTTTTACTTTCCCCTGCGTGGACGCTGCGTGCGGGCCTCCCATTGAGGACCGCTGCATTCCAGACGGTGACGTCACAGCCGTGACCCTGCGGCGAGCGTCTCATTCAACCGCCGCCGTGGGAAACTCCTCCATTCAGTAGATCAGAGTCCTCTCAGGCTAAGTACTCCCCACCGTCGACTGTATCCACTCATAAGAGTAATTACCGAGCTCAGGCATCGGCAATAACCTACGGTGATTTTTTTTTTTTTTGTTTTTTTTTTCGTTTCAGCCATCTATGGACTACGACTACGCAACTTCATTTCCTCTTCTGACTTTCCTTCCTCCGTCGCCAGTGCTCTTTCTTTCTCTCGCTCACTCTTGCTTTTTCTTCCTCTGAAAATTTCCTGCTTTTCCTGGTTGGTTTTTCTTCAGTCAGTCTTCACCTCCGCAATTTTTCCTCTGAATAATTCCCTGTCTTGGATGTCTTCTATGCTGATCCCACATCTTTTCAGATCCTGATGGGCTTGCAACCGGCAGTGGCGGAGTTCCTACAATGATTAATATGAAATTAAATAAACTCTTTTATAACGGACTTCTTGCCTCGCTCAAAACAAATACTGCTTCTTTATATTAATTTACCTAAACCAAGAATGAAACCATTTACTGTAGTTGGCCAAGACTGGATAAAAATCTGTGCACTTATATTTAATAAACAGTTTTAATTTCACTGCATTCTTTTCCGAGTCTTATCAGTTCATCACCATGTCGTTCAATCAAACAAACACTAATAGTAAGGAGCTAGATTACGAGTCACTGCAGGACAGGAAGAGTGTGAAACCGATCGTGGTGGTGTAACGGTTAACGTTCTGGCTTCGCATAAGCGAGGACGTGGGTTTAAATCCCCGTCCGGGCATCCAGATTTGGGTTTTCTATGGTTTCCCCAAATCACTCCAGACGAATGCCGGGATGCTTCCCTTCAAAATGCCATGGCCGAATTACTTCCCGTTCCTTGTCCCCAGTCCCATCCCACCTCTAATGACATTAGCCGCCGACGAGGCGCAAAGCAATAAGTTAAAAAAAAAAGTGTGAAGACGGTACTGGGCGTAAACAAGGCGTATCTTGGTGATGTAACGCAGGGAAGGGAAAAGATGACCATAGGCCACAACTAGCACTCGACTTCATGCTTAAGGGAACGGGAAAATTTTCTTTTATGGGTAAGGGTGTCAGGGATTGAAATAAATTACCAAACAAAGTGATGAGTAATTTACCAAAAACGCTGAAGCAATGTAAAATTAAAATTCGTAAATGGCAAAAGTAGATGGGTAATGGAATTTATACGCAAAGTATAATAATAACTACAATTTAAAAAAGTGGTAAACAGAATGTTGCAATAATTTCTGCTATCACCGACCCAGTTCAGACCCCTGGACGATATTTTCTCAGCTGAATATCCCTTCACACACTGTAATGATCACTGTCAACCTGCCTCTACTCACAAACAGCAGACATGCCAACTTAAAATCACTTAAAACTACCAAATTAACATTAACATTAAAAACTAAGTATATTACTAGTCCGGTTTGACAAAAAATTACACAATCAGTGTTACATAAATATATACATACATTATAACACAAAACGTTTCATGGGTATGTTGAGACGAAGAGATTAGTTTAATATATATAAACCAGTCGATAGACTGGTGACAGAAAAAAAATAATAATATAGCTCAGAAGCTACGCCAAGTAAAGATAACGATTCCCTAAGGAGTTAAACGTTACAAGTCCAACAAAATGAAAGTCCACGTACCCAAAAGCTACACTGGCTGATATAATGAAATGTTGGCTGATTTCTCTCAAGCCAAGGCGATTGCAACAGTAATGCCTTGCTCGTACCGAGTCTGCTGGATGAGTGGTAATACCCGGCCTGGCTTTCGGCAGAACATTGGTTCGAATCCCTGTACGGCAAGGCATATTTCGATTTTCCAAGGTTTCACGGAGTATGCCAATATTTTCTCCAAGTGGCCATGGCCGAATCCTTCCAGTTCCTTGCCATTAGTACTTTCTCGCCTCTAAAGACCTCGACGTCGACCAGGCTTAAAGCTTTGATATTCTTTTAGTAGTCTTGTTTGCAGTACAAACAAATGAAGCTCAGTGGGCTTTCCGCTGTACAAGCGATCTTTTTTCAAGATGACATCTAGTGTGTTAACTGTCCACTCTGACAGGAGCATAGGCAGACTTCAGACATTAATATGACGTCACTCCACAGACCGTAAGGACATTCCCAAACACAAACGGAGGATCGACTATAAAATCTCATAGAAAAACTATTATGAATATAAGATAACAGTACTGCGTCCCAGGGTTAAAACAGTGATTTTTATCAGGTTTTATATGTTCTGTGGGTCTACATTTCGTGACGGCAGTATCGTATATAACCCTAATTCTAATGTGGATGCAGGTATCTTAAATACTGTGATGGTTAGGGGAGCCTTCTGGTTTTGAGTCGTTTTTGCAAATATTGGGAGGACGATGCGAGTGTAAACACTGCTGCGGAGGCAGTTTGTCTCGCTCCCCACTTCCCATGCTCAGCGCTTACAATTAGCTGTGTCCGCCCTACAACTTGGCCTCCGCAGGACGTATCTTGTTCAGGTCCTATTTTTAGCATCACAGTAACGGAGAAGGTACAAACCAAATCTCTATACCGCCATTTCATCCGTTCACACAGAGGACATTTCTTCGCACATAATGCTGTATGGATAACACTTAATTCAAGCAAGGGGCCTTACTTTTTTACTGCCTGTATCTGCGGCAGAATTTATGTATGTTAACAACTACACTGAAAGCGATTCACGATGTAAACCTTAGTGATATTAGTGAGCATTGCTGCGTTGAGACTGACCTGACGTATTTTCGTTGTTTCGAGCATCTAGTCTGTTTATCACATATTTCTAATAACGACAAATTACTGTCACTAATGAGTTGATTTGTCCGAAACTCCGTATAGGAATGCGCATTCGTTAGGTCTCAAAATCATTAGGTTTTGGTGCTATTGTTTCTGTCATCCTGGTCCCTCAGACTACCTTCATTTTGACCTGCCTCAATATTTTATCTTCATCTCTTGAAGAATTTGATCTAAACCGATGACATCAAACAACTTTTGTCCTCTTCTTTCTTCCGCTGTACCTACCAAAGACATTTTTTCAGTACACTTAATATATATATATATTACTTTTTTTTCTCTTGTCTGTCAAACAGGGCTATTTATAGGTTAAGAGCTGACACTCGATCTCATTTCCGGTGCCGTCTGCCAGCTCGGATAATCTGCTAGTAACTCTCGAGCCTTCTTCTGCTCTTCCGACAAAGACTCTGAATGTTTTCTTCACCTTCTTCAAAACTCTGATAGGAATTATTTTTTCCCATTGATACTACAGTGAGATGGCCGAGTGGTTGATAGAAGATTGATGCATTCTGTGGCCCCACTATCTGAATAACTTGATCGGTCTTTGCATCATCCTTGTTTCTTCCGTCTTGGTATTGGCTCTTCCACTTTGACACCAAGGAATACTCTGTAGTCATGGATAATCGTGTGTTGTACCGACAGAGGGAAGGGGTTACTTAATGGAGTCTATGCTACATGGATGAAAGTGAAGTTTCTAGAAAGATCGCACTTTACACAACTCGGAGCCAAGATATCTAGTGTGAAATTGGATCTTTCTATAGTATGTGACAAAATATATCATACAATGGTCTTGTACAAAGCTGAACATATGGAATAGCACCAGGAAGCTTTTTGTCGGGTGAAAGGAAGGAAACAAAGAGAGAGGGTAGGAAATGCGATATCAGGGGATGCGGAAGTGAGCAATGCCACGGGGTGAAGCAGACCACTGCTGTTCATTACTGTAAGCAGTGATTCTGTTCTTGGGTTACAATCATAATTCAGGTTATTTGCTGATGTACTGTAGTGTGTAATAGGATTTAAGGTAAAAATGCACGTAAAATATATGAGAGATTCGCGGGGAATTTTCAACCAAAAATGATAAGACAGTAATAATAACCATTACTGTTACTTACACTAAATTCGTAAGTGTTTTTCTATAGAAGAAAAAGTGATGGCCTACTAGTAACAGGTCATACTAAACCAAGAAATGTACCCTGGTTACTTATAACACCTTGTATCAGGTGGATATCTAAATTAAATATGAATACTTCTTGTGCAACTGTCCTCCCCCCCCCCCCCTTGAGTAGGGAAGCTGTTTTGTCTTTGGTCGACGAATAACTTTAATCATCGCTGGATGTCAAGTCAGACACAGTATGATATTGTTGAACGGATTGAAATGGAATGGACTGCGTGTTATATAGAAACCAGTATTATTCATGATAAAGGTTAAGAAGGATATTAATATGTACTGTTATCTTATGAGGAGAATGAATAAATTGTTGAAACTATAGAGAATGTGGATTGTGATAAATAGATATTGTAATATAAAAGGCAGAAGCATTTGAGTAATGATGGAAAGGGAAGTGCCAATTTAAATATTATTAAATTATATTTTTACTAACGGTTATATACGAGATCAATTTTCAAGATTTTATTTTAGATTTTTAAAATAATATAATATTATAAGGTGTGGTTCAGTTCGCAGAAAATATTACATCCAAATACAAGAGCCTAATAGGAAATTGTGATAAAAGAATAGTAACACCACACACGGTTGGTAATTTGCCACTAAGGTAATTGCGTAATCCGTTTTTAAACAGCACTTCAGTTGGGATCTGAAACCACTGTCGCTGTTCAGAAATGACCTCATCCAAGATACTATCGAGCGGATGCTCCTTACCCTACAGTTAGTGTCAGCTGTGGAGAATATGAAGGGCGCATCAACTCCAACTTGAACTGCGCGACTAACTGAAGCTCAGCCCGAATTATTCTGTTAACAGCGGTCCTCCTTTAAGAATGTTTGGTTGTATCTTTGCTGCAACTCAACATCACAGTGCTGAGGTGGTAAAGACTGTTTGATCGTACAGCAGGCAGTCTATCAAAATGACATCTCCAAAATTTTGGTAAACGGACAGTGTCATCCCAAAAGGTGAAACGTCGCAGTTTGTGTGTGTGGAGGGTGGGGGAGGGGAGGGGAAGCGTTAAGTGACCGTGATCCACTGCATTCCCACTGATCAGAAGTGTCTTATGTTTCTGGATAGTCTCGCTGTTATCCATTCATACCATTCGGCTAAAACGTCTTCCTCATCCATCTCACAGCAACGTATATATTGCTGCTTTTTCTAGATTCTTTATTGTCACTGTCTCAAAACGAAAAGTTTAGCTTACGCTAGTATTCCAGACTCGTAACAAATACCAAGCCCAGAGAATTTAACGATATCGCCTTTTTGGGAACATTCTAATCTTACGGCTGAATTTCTACTGTCTCTCAATTAAAAGTCGCAAAAACGAAAAAAAAAAGTTTTGGTAGACTATCTTGGTGGCTTGCGACGTTGCTAGAAAGAGCAAATCCGCCTGTGATATATCATCAGATCTAAAATAAATTTTTCTTTTATGCTGTCCACCCTTTTAGGTTTGTTTCCAGATTAAGATTTAAATTTTCTTTTCATACACATGATTCCTCGTACAATAAACGCAGTATGTAGGTTAAATTTAAAGTTTAGGAGGTTAGAATGAAGCAGAATCGTGGCAACGAGAAGTGTACACACTTTCGATGTTTGCTGTGAGAAAGGAAGTTCTGTTCGAGAAGAAGCTTCCTCGGAGCGGCCACAATTAACTTAAGAGGAACAAAAAGTGACCAAAGTGGAGGAGGGAGCAGCAGATCGAGTTAGGGGCAATGAGGAAGCCGGAAGGATGCGTCACGGCGTAATATTCTTATCGAGAGGGTGGCCTCAGCTATATCGCTCAACCAGCCACAAATCATATCGTCCGTCGTTCATTTTCCGGCCGAACCTCACTACTGTTGAAACGAATCGCTTTTCCTAGATATCTTAGTTGAAACATATTCAAGTTCACAAGTGTCCACACCCTCACGGTTTATTTGCGTAAATAAAATTCGGCTCCAGCCATAAGTAAAACTCATTTCATAGGTTTACGCCCTACTCTGGACTGGTGCAAATGCTATCTAGGCTGGCCAGCGTGATCTCTGCGAGCCAAATGCAGCATATTCAGTGGAGCGGACCGAGCCTTGACGTAGGCTCGAGTCTGACAGTAGGCTCGGCCTGTTAAGGCCCGGATACAATAAGGGACAAATCTGACGCGCAACACTGAGTCTGGGTGGCGCTGCAACGTTCCCCGATGTCCCACAATGTTATGTGCGACAATTTGCGCGACATCTACGTGCCGCGGGGCATGTTGTGTGTTGCCGCTTCCAGAGCGAAAACATCGCGCGTCATTTGTACCCGAGTGCAGTCGTGTGCGCAGTGTGCCATGTGGGCAAACGAAATGGTGCTTCAACCAATCGAGCTGTGTCAGTTTTATGGGTTGTTGTGGGACACTTCAAACCGTGATTACCTGATTCTACTGGTACAGTGCTAAAATAGTTTTTATATGCTAGGGTGGATGATTTTTTTTTTCTTTCTCATAATTATGTTTAAAAATTATTCTGCCAGGAAACCCTTCCTTGTTCACTTAAAAAATATTCGGAAAAATTGTTTCTTATTTCCATAGCAGATTCAGAATAACGTCTTCCTCTAGCGTCAACATAGGGAAAAGATGACCATGACCACAAGCTGGCACTCGATTTCAGGCACAAGGGTGTGGGAAGATTCTCTTTTTTAGGTAAGGGTGTCAGGGATTGGAATGAGTTACCAAGAGAAATGATGAATAATTTACCGAAAACTTTGAAAGAATTTAAAGATAAAATTTGTAGAGGACAAATGTAGGTGGGTGCAGGATAGGGGGAAGATGGGTGTATAGGGAAATTGCCACCGGAGCCTGTGCTCCATTGCAATTAAATTAAATTAAAATTAAACATATTATGACATCCAATTTCTCTGCGCCATGATCCTTCTACAATTTCGTGATCCATCTTTTCAGAATCAAAGGTTCCATGTGGGGTGTACAATGATCTGGACTGGCTATTTCGCCTTAAAAAATTATGTAGGTTTACACACGCCATTTGCAGGCTGGAGGGCTATTGGTGTACGGAATATACGAAATACGACACATAAGATTTCAAACACATTTTCTACAACTCTTCTTGCTCTTGATAGTCTGTAGTTGAAAAAGCGCTTTGTAGTACCCACATCGCGATTACATCATCATATGTTCGGTCAATGCAAAAGCACTGTCTCCTACCAATACGAAGCCATATTTGGTCCACCTTATCGTATTGGCTCTGGATCTGGCCACTTAAGTTGATTAGCAGCCAGAGCTATATTAAAACGCAGTCTCTTCGAACACTCCACAGTCAGAAGATTTTTCTTTTGCACTACAATTTGCATAAATAAAATGATAACCGGCATACACAATAGCCAATAGGACAATAGTAAATTGTTCGTTGTAGTTATAATAGTCGCTGCCGGAATTGGAAAGAGCCTGAATCAAAACGTGTTTGCCATCAATAGATCGAAGGCAATGTGTGGAATTTCCAAAATATGTGATAATCACAACCCTTTTCCTTACATTCATTTGCAGTAGCTGGAACTTGAAACAGCATAAATAATTATTAATATAATAGTTTGTAAGGAAACATATAAATTTTAAGTTTCCTTGCTCTGCGCAACAGTGTATTGTCTAAGAATATATATTGATTTTGTGGACGCCTGTCGGCTGTCTAGGATCGCAGCTGTGAGCCGGCAGGAAGTAACGCCGAGGTGTGACAGAGAGGACAGTAGGCCACTGGCAATTTAAAACTAGTTAAAAGCACGGCTTTGTGGTGGCTCGCGAAGTTTTATCATAAAATAATATTGAATACAATTAAAGAAATTAAATAAAATCATGGGAATTTTAATATTTAAACCTCAAGAACTATCATCAAAATCCGTGTTTTTAGTTTGTTGAAAAAAAAGGCACATTTATAATAAGACGCAATCCTTAAATATTAAAATATATATTTATTTAATTTGTTTTTAATCAAATACAAAATTTCTCATTCGAGTCTCTGTTTTCTACGTCTTGACATATTTGATTTTCTAATGTTAATAGGTAATTCTATTATATGCGTATCGAACACGCGTCCTACGAAACTGAACTACTTGATATAAGTATGTACGCAGCACTAACCAACGCAACCACCTCGGGCAACATTTCTGCAACAACTGACTAGTGTGTCCGCTAAATATTCCGCGGCAGGGTTCCAGGGTGTTGTCCAGCGACATGCCGCGCGGCATGTTGTTCCATTTGTCGCCTAGTGTCCCCTTAAACACTGTGGTATAGATTCTCTTCTTCTTATTGTTATTTACTACGTGTTCTTGTATTATTTTATAAGACTGTATACGTTTACATCAAGAAAATTCGGATTCTTAAAGATTGGGCACTACGCCACCTTAATGAAAAAGTAATAAAATTGGGAGGTTGCACCACATTTCAACATATCTGTGGCGATTGTTCAGCTATCCACGTATGTTCCTGCAGTAGATAGAACAGCTGTAATAACCACATCAGAACGATTGGGATATGTATTTTATCCTTCTTACGCATATTTAACTATGTATTTGTGTGCTTATAATTTGAGATGTGACCTCCAATCCAAATCAACTTGAAGTAAACGCTTCCTGTCCTCCAAATATAAAACGGAAAGTTTAATTTCTTAAATACAGAAGAGCGAATGTTAGTAGAGAAAAGAAGGACGAAGAAGTCACATGCTTTCGAAGCCTCTGTATAAATCATAATGCACTAAATGTGGACTCAAAGTATACTTTAAGTACATCAGCAGCTGTTGAATACTTATATTATCTTTTTCATTACATTGTGTTGTGATTTCACCGTTTCTAATATTTTCGTTATATATGTTTATGAAATACAATTATATCTACGACGACTCAGTTGATAGAACATACTAAAAATCTTGATAGTAGTCATTGATATACTGAATATATACTGTAGATTCGATAGTGGACCTGTCGTACCATCTTTCTCAGATTCCCACCCTTGTTGCGCGTCACGCGCGAGGAAAACACTGTGCGTCATTTCTACATAGGCGACTCTTCGCAACATTTTGTCAGAGAGAGACGTTGTGGCAGAATATACAATGCTCTCCAAACTATTGGAACAACCAATCAGATTTGGGGAGTACTTCAGAATACAACCGGAGACATTTGTTTATGTTTTGGGAGGAACCCAACTGACTGTAAAAAAAAAAAATCCAATTTGGGTGCATCCATAAATTACGTGAGGTGTTTTTCTGGATTTACAAACCCCACTCCCTGCCTCTGGTGAGACTTTGTGAAATATGGTCCTACCACCCCCCTCCCCACCCCTCTGGTGAGATCTGGTCCGGTGAGACGCCCCCCCCCCTCACCCTTCCAAAGCCGGTTACACCCTCACTTTTCGACGAAAAACCCCCCCTAAAATTGACTTCTTTCGCGTCACTTGCAAACCTTTTTTTTTTTTTTTTTTTTAAGTCTACAGTCCAACTAAAATTTCAAAGACCTCACGTCAGATTTCCGTTGACCCCCCCCACCCCCTTGGTGAGATTTCGCCGACTCCCCCCTCCCCCTATTTCACTTCACGTAATTTATGGACGCTCCCTTTCAGGAAATGTACCTCTCCAGAACAAAGATTGCTGTAACGTTACGGTATAGTACCCATGTAGATTTTATTTAATGCAATTATTTTAATCCAATTTTTTATTTAATACAATTACTTTCCTTAGTTTTCTACTAATATCTCTGATTTGATACTATTTTGACGACGTATCGCACAATGGTTTTCTCTCTTACACCAACATGAACAACTCAAAATCCATGACGATTGACAATGCATAAAGTAGAGGAAAAGCAAGCACAGTAGTGAAGACAGGCAAAAGTAGCGGAATCAGATATCATAACAAAACAGATGATACGAGACAAGCGCATTCGGCCGAATAAAACAAAATTGTTTGGTCAGTGACGACAGTCGGTAGAGCTTGGCAGAGTAACCACGGGAATCCGTACTGTTGTTTGTTTGGCGGATATCGGCCGTATTCGGCAGAGCGAAAAGTCAGCCAAAGTCGGTTCCAGTGTCTACGAAACCTAAGAGTGCTTCCCTGATCAGTCTAGGCAAGGTTTCAGACAGGAACGTTTAAGCGATCACCACGGCCGCCACAAAGTAAGAGCTGTGCTATAAATCTGAGAGATGGCGGCCAGCTGCTGCTATTCCTCCGATGTCGAAATGGCACGTTCTGAATGTATTATAGTCATCTGGTGCTCACAAGAACCATTAGAGGTTCTCTGATAGTTTTCTGCCTGTTTCATTAGCCAGGAGATAAATACAGAAATATTGACTGCAAATCGTTCCGGCGTTATCCATGTTGCAGTAGCCATCATACAGAAACTGCCGATCATCTGCTACACAATCTGGACTGATAGCAGAGATCGAATGAAAAATTTGAATCTCTTGATTTCAGGCCCTAAACCAGGAAGGCAAGAAGTCTATTAGTGTTCAACTGGTAGCTAAACGATTCACTGCATGGGAAGCTAGGTTTCTCCCCAAATTTAATACCAAAAACTTGGTCTTTAAAACATGCACCATCTTCGTAAGAATAGATCTCCTCAACCAAACTATACGGTGCACCGTTATGAATTTTCGTTTGTTTAGCGAGGGTTTTCGCTAGAATCGTAGTACATGAAGGTTGGTTGTTTGTTAGCAGCAGTTCAAATGAACTCCAAGAAGCCCTGATCAAATCTTTTGATAGTTTTTTTTTTCTTTTTTTGTGGTGGTACTTGAAAGAATACCGAGTAGATATTGTTCTAGTTTCTCGTAATAGTCAGAGTGAACATTTATAAATTTTTGGAACTTAATGCTGTTTTTTGATTGTTGTAACTTTTTTCGTTTTGTAAATTTAGCCTTTCAGAACCAGAGTATTCTTTGCCAGTCAACATGAACGATTGTTGGGTCTTCAGAATACTTTCAGGAGAAAGCGAAACTTAAAAACTCTGTAAAGAAATATTGGAAACAAATAATTTTTTTGTTGAAAATATCATCCGGCGGAAAACCCGTGAAGAATTTGTGACAAAGATACGCCGGGAAAGCCTTGTTTCTCATATTAAAAATTTTCTAGATCCTCTCGACAAATAAGAAATTGCTACGGTGAACGAAGCGTATAAAACTGAACAAAACTGCAGTATTCATCCATAATTTCTCATTCATGTCGACACACTTCTACCCGAACATTTCAGAAACTCGTAACCTAGCAACAGAGTTAAAAAAAAGAATTGCATAATGAAGAAGGGATAACTATTATAGTTCCTCGACCATAGACCTACGGGTAGTTCTCGGCTCCATCGTTAAGTTAATGTTTCTTTTTGTTAAACGACTACAGCGTTGACAATTAACGTAAGTCAACGTTTCTGGTAGAAAAAAGGAGTTAGGAATAAATCCAAGATTCAACTTCAAAACAAATAACAGCATAAATCACTGAGAAAGTATATTTTTAAGAGTGATTAGTGGATGCAAGATCTAATAACTGTTCGCTTTAAAATATTGCGGAGGTACGTGGACTAAGGAATCTATATTGTATGATTGTTCGTGCAAGACTGAATCAGTTCCTCTAGATCTCTAGAAGCAAGCATGCCATCAGAGCTGATGCTACAGATATCGCAGAGTAAATGCCTGATATCAAGAAATCGACAGACATGTATAACTCATGTTCATATGAAGACAAATTTTCCACATCATTGTCTTCCCTTCTCGCTTTGCGCCTCGTCGACATCGCGATCGTTAGAGGCGGGAAAAATGTTTTCCATAAGTTTCAGAAGGAACCTTCCCGGCATTAGTTTGGAGTCATTTCGGGAAACCATGGAAAAAATGAAATCTGGATGTCCCAACAGGGATTTAAACTCACGTCCTCCTGAGCGTTACCGCACACCCACCAAGCTCTTTTACAATAATTGTTGGTAACTTTACCATCCGCTACCCGTAAGAAGCGAAAGATTTCAACTACGATGCTCCTCCATCCAGCATGTATGCGCCACGGCAGCAAGCTATTAGTGGGAAGTTTGCGAATGTAATTAGTATTGTAGCTGTGCGCCTAATACAGCATATATACAAATATAATTTCCTGAAAAAACGTAAAAATGTAAAATTTTGCATTTTTATATGATCATTTGAATACTGGTGCCAAAACGGTCGCGACTGTCATGTCGTCTCTTGTGACGTCACGTCTCTGGTCGTGCCGCTGTAAGCAAAGCGGCGGTTTGCTTATTTTGTTGATAAAACGAATTTATACTTTGTATATAGTGACTTCGTGTGTAATCAAATAATTTTAAAAGCAAAAAAAATAAAAGAAATAGCTAAAGCTCGCACGATGCGACTCAACAATTTTTCTACGAAGTTTTCAAAATATATTTTTGTGAAGACTGCTTTTACATAAGTTTTTACTTAATATTTAATTGTTCAATAAGCTATGTACCTCAATATTTTACTCTTTCATAAACTTAAATTTTTATCATTAAATGAATAATCACTTTCGAAGTTGAGTATCGTGTGCTCCCATAAACACATACCCTGTTGAAATTAATAATACATCGTCTACATGAACTGATACATAATTTAAATTAATGCAAGTAAAAAACTCATCTAGAAAATTACTTATTCTTTCCATTACATGTCCGTAATTTTCGTAAAGTAGCTGCTGTTTAGAGTCCGCTGTTCATCGTTAACAACGTCTGCAATTTATAGAACATCTTCTAATAGCCTGTGGCTAATACAGATACAGGTACATTCTTATAGGCTTAGCTATAATTTATCATCACAATTAACATATCACCTCATCTGAATGTTGGTGATTGTCGCGAAGAATGATTGCTGCTAGTTCATTGTCTACTTATGTGCTCAGCAATTAAGCTATTTTATACTTAACTACTGCCTCTGCTAATATTGGTCCTATAAAACAATATTTAGCTTACAACAAAATTCTTTGTAGGCTAAATGAGTTTCTGAAATCTATACTCTAAACCCTAATATTCAAACACAACGCCAAGAAAGACTTCAAACTTATATAACTTTTATTAATCATGCGACAATATTTGCACTTTACAGTGCAGTTTCAGTTTTTGAGTACGTTTATTTTGAGGTATTTGGCATTACAGAATTTTGCTGTGCAACAATCAGTGTTTTATGCGAAAAACTTTCCCAGCGTCGTCACATCGATTTTGGTAAAAAAAATGAGAGCTGTTTGCTTTGGTAAATCCAGTTCCAATGCAAATATTATTTGTTCTATGGATTGATAATGAGAACTAAGTAATCGATTGACTTAAAGCCTTAAATATACGGCGCACAGATTGTCGATAGACGCTGATTACACGGAGCAAAACTGGTACGAACAGAGAAGTGACGTCGCGTTCTTTGATTGTTTTTTCACGTCACATCAGTTTTCTGCATTTTTTTTCCTTCTTCTTCTCTTCGATATCGGGCATCTAAGGACCACGAAAAGTAATCCCGTGCATTCATTTCAATTCTTCTTTTCTTGACTTCCAATAGATCTTCATCCTTTCATTTTGATGTTTCCTTTCGTCCATATGTTACTACATTTCCTCTTCTTCTTCTCCTGGAAACCCTTTTTGGACCAGTGTCCAAAAGTTGCTCTATCTTGTTTTAGTATTTATTTTATTAAAAATAATATGTTTTTAACTGTTATCGAACTAGTAAAGTTGATATTCGGTATTCTCACAACTTGCTGTACAGTTTCACAGTTTTGTTTTTAGTGTCATGTACCCTGCTCACTGTAGCAAGCACGAATCTCCCTCCTTCCACACGAACAGGATTTCACAGTGTGGCGATACGATTAATGGCCGTAGTATTGTGCTCAGAGCGGTGTTTCGACAGAAATAAAAAATGGAATCTCAGAATTAACTAGGGTATTTGCTGTGTTCATGCTGATGGTGTGTATTTTGACAGCCAGGTCAAGGAGCCGTCAGGAGACACCTGCGACCTGAATTGCCGAAAAGGTCGGCCCTGGTGTTGGGCCAGACCAGTCACGCTGCACTTCTGTCACTCAGCGTCCGATACGATCCTAGCCGTCCGTAGTTGCTGATTCACTCTATTAGATACGTGCGAAGGTCTCCTTTCACACACTCCTGTTCAGCTCGGCCGACTAACAGGTGGCAGGCCAACCACAGTGCGGACACACAAATTCGACTATTATGACCTGTTATCTTGCAAGTCAACAGCAACATAAATATCACTGCATGGAAATTTTTTAACGTTTCCTGCTTTTATGTTGTCCTTGCCATGTTTCCACTTCTTCTCTATGCGTCTACCTTCGATCTTCTCTGCCTAAATTTATACTGTCCTTCTCGAGCAGTTCCCTCTATTCTTCGCTTGATTTTACATAGGACAAGTTGTTTTGTATACTTTTAACTGTGTGATGCCCCTGTAGTTCTTACAGTTTGATATACTCCCTTTTTATGTGCTACAGCCCAAGTCCTCTAACCGGGCGTGGCGGGTGAGCGGTTGACGTTCTGGCCTCGCATTCGGGAGGACGCCGGTTCGAATCCTCGTCCGGGCATCCAGATTTTGGTTTTCCATGGTTTCCCCAAATCACTCCAGGTGAATGCCGGGATGCTTCTTTCAAAAGGCCGAATTCCTTCCCGTTCCTTGTCCCCAGTCCCATCCCGCCTCTAATGACCTCGACGTCGACGAGCCGTAAAGCCATAAGTAAAAAAGAAACATGCCTACTATTTCTCTGGTATTTTCCCTCTTTTCCAAACTTATCGCCTAACTGAATTCCCATTGATCCTGCTGCTTTTATCATTTCTGCTGTCATTTGCTCTATTCCTTGCGATTTCCCATTTAGTAGTTCTTTCACTGCCATCTCTAGCTCCATCGTGTTAAAGCTGTTGTTTCTCTCCGCTATTTTTTTGTACTGTCTTCAATACTTCAAGGGTTTCTCTCAGTTTCTTCCGACACGTCTTTGAAGTATTCTTTCCATATTATCACTTACTCAGTAATGGAGGTAGAATATTTTGGAGACAGTGAATAGAGGAAGAGAATGTGCTGGGCGGAAACGTCAAATTATGATGATATTACTGATATGAAGGACTTTAGAGGTAACTTTAATATCCACGACCCTGTCACAAAACCTAAATGTACATACCTGGTATATGAAACGTTACAGGGTTTTACTTAAAAGGTTAAGTTAAAACTAAGCCGAGGGCGAGGAGTGGGAAGGAATTCGACCTTGGCATTCGCCTGGAGTGATTTCGCAAAACCATGGAAAATCGAAATGTGGATGGTCGGATGGGGATTCGAACCCATTTCCTACCGCATGCGAGGCCAGAGCGTTACTGCTCACCCACCGCGCTTTGTCGTGTAGCTATATCATTTTCTGTTTACAGACAGATAACATTGTGCATGTTAATACTCATCTCCAGCAGTTACTCAAGCAGAATAATTAGTCCCTGCAGTTAGGAAACATCATCTAATGAGAGTGAATTGGACATGACTGGCTGTTAATAAACTCTTTCCTTGTAAAAAAACATTAATTTCTGCCACTGAAGTTTCAAGATGCACTTAGGGGCAATATTATTGCGACGGAATAATGACACAGTGTGGGCAACAGGTTGGTAGTTCACGCTGTGACAAACGGAAGGGATCGTAAGTACAAGCAACAGCCGTCTGAGACAATACCGTGAAATGAAATGATTGATTTTCGCCCATATAAAAATTATAAAGTGCTATTTATGGGCTTTTACAGTTTTTTTCCATACGTATTGCAGCAATTTAATGAATTACTGTTGGTATCTCCTCTCCGGTACGTGGAATTGTGCTGACAATCCCTTTTCCAAATCATCAGTTTCGGTTTTAATAACAACAATAAGTGGTTTCCTGCAATGTTTTAACCAATGATTTTGCAGGAATGTTTCTAGAATCCTACAGTCTACTTTTTAGGGTTTCTACCCACAGCGAAACGGAGCCCTATTACTATCTGCCCGTCTGTCACAGACCTCCAGCACAAACGAAATAAGTTTCACACTTTAAATTTGTTATGTGTTTACTTAACCAAAAATCAATACCGTCATTAAACCTGGATAGTAGCACAGTGATATTTCCCTAGGTAATTAACTAACTCGTCCTGTCATCAATTAATGATGATTTCCTTTAATTACTTTGTCCTACAATTTACAGTTCACTGACGTTTGTCGCCAGAGTTTAACCAACTAATGATTTTTAATGGATTAAATAGTACCGTGAAATGAAAACACAGACGAATCACTTTCCACTTCATATTTATTTCTCCGTGAGCTTCATACTATATTACACGCGGATAAGGCAATGGACTCGTCCAAAGATACTAAACCAATACTGAACAAATACTCCAGCGTTTAGATCCACAAACGACTGCTTCACGAACCACAAACAAAAGTTCTGACAACGGACAACGGACTCTGCTCCGCATCTCCGCGCGCTACAGAAACATCCAGAAGGCAATAGAGAGATACTACAGGCGTTTCTCGAATTATAACAATACTTTGACAATTAAATTCATACAAATACAATCACAGCTTGTTCAAAATCACTTACGATAATTTGGAAAACATCATAAAATAAAATTTAATACTTTTACATGCAATTACACACAAAATTATCGAAATAAACCAGTCCAAACTGTTGAGAATTGTCCTCCAAACATCGTGGCTCATATCAACACTTACGGATATAATAACTTTTAATTAATGTTTCATACATAATCCTGTCCTTGATCGTATTACATATCATTTAGATAATTGCAAAGAAAGGGAATATGACTCATTACGCACCAAAGTTGAAGGCAGCGACGAGAGAAGAACATATTTCACGAACACACAAATAAACTCAATATTTCGTTTATTAAACCTTATTCATGACGGAGAAAATGAGTCATGAGGCTCGGGAGGCGTGCACACGCCGAGGGTTTCTACATGACTGGGTGGATTATCAATATGGCGGTGGGACTGAGATATTGTATATAAATATGTAAATCGCAGATGGTGGTAGAAATAATAATATACAAAAAAAGGGGAGGGGGGAATTAAGTAAATAAATATGGACGGATAAATTTTGAAAAATAAAAAAGGTAATTAGTTAAATAATGCTACTACTAATCCTATTAACACTGAGTGATGCGTCAAGGAAAGGAATTTTATCTGTGGTTGAGGCCGGGTGGGTGTCTGGTATCTGGTGTCTGGTATCTAGGATGTTTTGGTAAGCAAGTTCCCATCTGCGAAGTTCTGAGGCGGCGGTGGTTTCGGGGAAAACTCTGATTGCTCTCACGGAGAAACAGTTGTTGGAGTTGTGGTAGTTAGCATGTTCTGGTATGGGAAGATATAAATTGCGGGTGTGAACTGTTTGTCTGTGGCTATTCATTCTGGTCGAGAGTTGTTGTGTAGTCAGGCCTATATAAGAACTCGAGCAATGGCGACAAGTTAGCTGGTATATGATGTGCGCAGTGAAGCATGTGGCATGTCCGGTGATGGGAAAGGTTTCCCCTGTGACAGGGTTGGAAAATGTAGTAGTGGGAGGATGCATGTTGCAAGTTTTGCAGTGAGGTCTATTATAGGGAAAAGATCCATAAGGTGTTTTGGGAGAGTCAGATGGAGGGTTTTTGTGAACATATTTAAAAACAGAATAACAAACGAAGGTGAGAGGATGTAAAAGGGGGGTGTTTAACTGAGGGCAGCAAAAACAATTCTTAAAAGAATTTGCTTCAACAGCAGACCACGCTCAAAACATTAATAAGCAACCGCTTTAACCACTGAGCTACCACAAGGCTACACCGGAAGGTACCATGCGTCTGTCTATAGCCGTTCAGTAATTTTTCAAAATTATATCACAATGTGTATTATTTACACAGAAAAAAGTGTCCTGTGTCCATCCTAATGTCAAATAGCATCCCCTTGTCAAATTATTACGATCGGATTAGTCGTTTAGTCCAAGAAACGCAACAAACAGAGAGACAGAGCCACTATCGCATTTATAATATTAGTACAGATTACCATCACCGTGGTGTTATTCGAGCAAAAACACTGAATAAATACAGGAATATATTTAAATATTAATTCATAACTTCTTGACCACCTTTTCCCAACATTTTGCCTTCGATGAGACGAATTTGGAGATTTGGTTTTCCGGCCGCAAGCCATTCGGGGTCGTCCATTAATGACGTAAGGTGTTTTTCCGGAATTCTGGAACCCCCCCCCTTTGCTGAGACTTCATGAGATCTGGTCGGACCCCCACCCCTATAAAATGGAGACCCACCCCCTACTAATCGACCTCGAAACTTTTTGAGACACCTTTTTTTTTTTTAGGTCTCATGCTTCCAAGGGCGATTATGCCCCCATAAAGCGTCATTTTATTTTCTTTAGCTCCTATGGTGATGTGAGATTCATCCCCTAGCCCCCTTGCTGACGACCCCATGATTTTGGAGATCTTTTTTTGGCTCTCCTATTTTTTTAAAGGTGGTGATAACCTGAGAAACACTCCCCTCCTAACGTTATCGCACACCCCATAATAGAGGAAGTGTCAGGTGCTGCCACCCACCTGTGTAACTATGATTTGTGTGTGATAAGTGTAGTTTATGAGGCGCGGATCGGGAATTGTCCGGTCTGAATATTAGCACATGACTTCTCAAGTTTAACACTAGAGATTGTCGGCAATATACATGACCAATGTGGAGCGCGGACATTAACCGCTCACACGCCATGCTCGGTCCGTACAGGGAGGCACGGGCAGTGCAGGGCATGCTTAACGTTCAGAGCGTCGCCGGTTCGAGTCCAGACCGCAGCATTGGCTTGTTTTCATTAAATGTTTGTCTTTTACATTCGCTTTTAATTATAGCAAACACTTTGAAATCAATTATACGCACATGCTGTTAATATAAATTAAAACACTAGAGCTCTCTGAATGCCATATTTAATTAAAAATACGGACAGGTAGGCCTATTTCTCTCCTCAAGGACTGAAAGTATCAAAGTTGTTACAACTCCTCAGAAGTTTCTATCCCGCGTACAATGAACCGGGATATCATATTCAAGAAAAATAATGCTAACTGTTAACAGCAACTAAATTATAATACCACAATTAATAGAATTGCAATAAAAATAGCGTAATTATAATAATTCAGATTATGGCACAATTTAAAACTTTTTGATGTAATACTCCATCTCTTCCTATCTTGCGCTAACCTCTTCATCTTAACATACCCCTTACAACCCTCAATTATCTACTTCATATAGGCTATTCTAATATCTGTCTTTCTCTACAGTTGTTACCTTTGACTGTTGCCTCCGTTAACCAATCCCCCATGTCTTAAAATATCGCCGACCCATCATCCTGTCTCTTCTTTCTTTAGCACTGTTCCACAAACGTCTTTCCTCACCCATCATTTCACAAACACGTTCATTTCGTACTTTATCTGTCCACTTGATTTTCGACATCTTTCTGTTAGTGTCACATTTCAGATTCTTCTTTCTTGTATTCCATGCTTCGCCACCGCAAGGTGCCGTGTTACCGACATAGAGTTTTAAAATTTTCTTCCCGAGTCCTAAATAAATATTTAAACTAATATATTTCTTTTTTTAAGTAGGCTCTTTTCGCTAGCTTTTAAGATCATTCCTGATTCGGCCACTGGTTGTATTTTACTTCCTAAGTAGCAGAATCCACTTACGTTTGAGGTTGCTTGAAGTTTAATGGCAGTGTTATTTCCATAATACATTGCTGCCAATATTTCTCCCGGGTGGATAGAAGCGTGTTAACGCGTTGAGGTATTCCAGTTGATAGCTGAGAGCAGGACATAACTTTCCTGTTTCGCTGTCGGCTGACGACGCACCGACCGCAAACAGGTCCGGCCACCAACATTCCAGACAAGAGCGTAAATTAAAGCGCTTTTTGCAGCAGCGCCAGGTGACGGGTCAAGCAGTTCTCGAGAGGAAAACTACCGTCGCACGAGAGGATGCACCGAAGCAATTGAACTGCACTCTCAAGCTGTATCATCTCAAGGAAACATAACATGGTTTGGCTGTGAAAAGCATTTTTAGATTGTTTGCTGACGATGCGGTTATTTATAGGGAAGTAAGGAATTGGGGCGATTGCTTAAAAATTCAGCGTGATCTGGATGTTATTTGGCATGGTGCGCTGAGTGGCAACTTACACTAAATTGTTAAAAGTGCAAGACAATGAGCATAACTAACAAAAAGAATCCAGTTGTTCAGAAATACGAGTTAAACAATTCCATTATTGATATGGTCGATTCCATGAAATATTTGGGAGTAACAGTACAAAGGAACATGAGTTGGGACATACATATTAATTCGTTAGTAGGTAGAGCTAATTCTAGGCTGTGATTCCTAGGTCGATTCTTGAAAAATTGTAATGAACAAAGGAGATGGCGTACAAATCTCTTATGCGTCCACATTTGGACTATTGTTGTGCCATTTGGGATCTGTTTCGTAAGGGGTTGATTGACAGTATAGAGAAACCACAGAGAAGAGGCGCTCGATTCGTGACCGCTTGCTACAGTCCTTATGAAAGCGTCACAGAACTGATTAGTAGACTAGGCTGGGAGTCTCTGGTAGATAGACGACGCACGTTTCCTTCAAACTTATTGGTAAACATGTGTAATCCCACTTTCACTAACGACCGTAGTGAAATACTTCGTCCACCAACCTAATTGAGTCGGGGTGACAGGAAAGATAAGATTAGAGGAATAAGGTGCCGCACTGATTCTTATATGAATTCTTTTTTCCCTCGTACCATCAGGGATTGGAATGCACAACAAAGAGATTAGCTTTGGTGCTGAGCACCCTCTGCCACCCACAATTTTGTGAATTGCAGAGTATATATGTAGATGTAGATGTAGAAGTTCCTTAAAAAGTGGATAGGAAGACGAGATCCTTTTTTGTGGCCATCCGATTTTTTTCTTGTGCGATCATATGAAAAGTGTTGAGTACCGTACACCTGTGAATACTGCAGAGGACCTGCTGGGAATATTTCTCGGTGCCTGTGGCTTCGTTATAAATTACGAAGGAGCCGACCCCGGCAGCGTAGGGATAGCGAACCTGCTTCGCGTTGCAGGGGTCACCGATTCGAGTCCGGCCTAGGGCATGGGAGGTTTTAACTATGTGTCGTGTCCGTCTTGTGTTTTCCTTACCAGATAGAAAAAAAGTAATAACGAATATAATACGATATGCACACATCGGAAAATCACGAATACATTGTGCTGGCAGTATGGCTAACAAGCCCAAATGTGATTTAATAATAATAATAAAATAAAAACTTACCAAGAACTTAGGTCCAATATAAACCAGGTTTCTGCACGTATTATAAATTAGTAGTTTCTACTTTTTATTATAGTACTTTCGAAACTAACTTGAAGTACATGGAAAAAAACTGTCGTCATTGCTCCAAGTCGGGTGGTGTTTATCTCTGTTGCTCCTTAACGAATATCCCGTCATGTGTCTTATTCTCTCTCGGCTTGATTAACCTTGCATTGCACAATTATACGGCTTTCGACAGAATTCTGATAGTTGATACACACCAGACATATTCAAAGGAACCCTATAGACCTTAATCTCGATCGTCTACTGCAACTCTCGCTCCAAATATCAATAACTTACATTTCTGTCCTATTTCTAGAGCGATCAATGTGTTAACGAGGCACTCGGTAAACAATTCATAAATTATGAATTATAACGTGGCTTAGGTTTGCTTTATGAATGATAAGTTAAACGGAAGTTAAGGCACGATTTCAGCGTTGTCTTCCGGTAGGGGGAGGACCTTTGAGATTCCAGCGGCGAACGCTTTAACGGAAACAAATCTGGGAGCAGGAGGTGACTGTAAAAGCGTAGGCAGCGGTCGTAGAATTAGAGATGAGTTATTCATGGCGAATGGCGCGCAGGATGGCGACGGGGACTAAATATTTGAAGAGCGCGGCCACGTGCGATGTCGCCGACCCGAGCAATCGCCGCACTTTTAACGGCCACCGCTCTCTGGGGCCCGCCAGTGCTCCGAATCCAATCACCAAGTATAATACAACGCCACTGTGGTGGTAATGGCCGGCCTTGTCCGACGCATGGAGGAAGGAAACAGTGGAGGCGAAATACCGCTATGTGAAGCCTCCTGTAAACACTCGGCTCCTACTACGCATGCGCGGCGGCCATAGCAGATTACCCAAAACATTGCGCGGTTTGCCCTGTGTTTGCTGCTGTGAATATTACATTTTCTAATATTTCAAAGCTGCATACGGTTGCTCAAACAGACCAGATAGGAAAGAGGGCGTTCATTAAAAACGTGAGGTGTTTTTCCGGAATTTCGGACCCCCTCCCCCCTCTGGTGACATTTGGTCGGACCGCCTCCCCCCCTACGAATGGACCTCACAACTTTTTATAAGATTTTTTTTTAGCTCTACCATTCTACAAGAGAACCTCACGTGAGATTTCGGTTAACCCCGCCCCCCACCACACACCCTTGATGATATTTCGTCGGGCCCCACCCCCCTATTTCACCTTACGTATTTAATGGACGCCCCCAAACAACCTGGAATATCGTTTCATATTAGTTAGTCATATTGTAATTATTGTTCTTAAAGTGCTTAATAGGTATCTGCAAGAGCAGGGCCTATCATTATAGATTTATTTATTTCTCTCAGTAGGCTGACGTTGTTCTCAAATATTTGTTGGTGTATTGTAGACAATCAGCATATCTTACTACTTTGCACATAATAGGCTAGCCTTATTGTAAACGAGTGTTGAAAGTCTGTAGTTCGCAATGAATTTTATGTGTTGAGGTAGGCAGCACTATAATAACCTTGGCGATCCACTTTGATTGATTCTGATGTAAATCGACGAGACTGATCGAAAATCAGGAGTAAATTTTTTATATATATCTCCCTTAGTTCTCGAAATATCGACTATCAAAAATTAGTTATAGACATAGTTCCATGTGGCTTTAGATACTTTTTTTCTGTTCCAGGTCGCGTTTAAATTTGATAGCATGGGGGTTTATTTTTTGGTCCAGGCCGCATCCCAGCCTAACCAGCTCAATTTGGAGACAGTATATCTCGAGAACGAAGCGAGATATCGAAAAATTTCATTCTCTACTTTTGATTTGTCTCGTTGTGTTACATAAGAACCTATCATCAAATTTTTATTTGTCTCTTCGAGTTACATAGTAATCCATCATCACGGTTATCGTATCATCCCCTTGAGGTGTTTGCGCATATTCCGCCTGTTTCTAGGGGAATCCAATATGGTGACCTCCCACCCTCGTGGTGAATGTCCCTTGCGTCGTCTCCACTTTTTCCTTTCTCTGTGGTTTGACAGACCAAAGACGGCCAAAAATGTTTTCGATCTCTGTCCAGAGATAACAAGCTAAGAAGGAAGAGTACCTATTCATGTCTGCGTGATTGTTTAATAGTTTTACCTTAAAACTAAAATGGCAAAGAAAGGTACCGATATGTATTTCGTTTAAATCGATATATTAATTACTAAGATGCTTGTGAGGTTACATGGCTATCCCCTTGCGCAAATCTTTCGATAATAATTATTAAGCATTAGTGTAGTAAATTCCATTTGCTTTTGTGGGACTAGCCCTGCTTTCAACGATGTTTTATTTCCAAGTAAGTGGATTTTTTTTTACTAACATGACGCATGCTAAAAGTGTAAAATATTATATTAATGTAGTATGTATAGTTATATGGTGTCACTTGTTCGAATTATCTATGAATGACATTGCGTGATTCATGGTGGATTAAAGAGACTCTTTGTAGTACAAAAGAGAGACGAATGTTTTTATGCTAAGATTGAAATTGTTACATTGATGAAAAAGGAGAAATAAATCTCAATTTCAAAAGCTTATAATTCTGATGCTTTGTGAGTACTTCCATATATATGAAGTTTATTCTATTGCAGGTGATTTTCTGCTATCGTCGATAAGCCAGGGTGGGTGCAGGCTTAACGATAGGTAGAAGGATGAGTGATAAAAATATACATTAATACCACCAATCTTACATGCTCGGCCATTTTGGAATTAGGAGAGGTGCACAGAAGTAAAAAGATGGCCACGACCACAAAGTGGTACTCGATTACAGACAAAAATGCTGAAAGAATTTGAAGTTGAAATTAGTAGGGAACAAAGGTAGGCGCGAAACGGAAAAATGGGTGAGTAGGAATTTCTTTTTATGGTTCCACGCTTCGTCAACGTCGAGGTCATGAGAGGCAGGAAAGGGCGTCAAGGAACGGGAAGGAATTCGGCCATGGCCTTTTGAAGGAACAATCCTAGCATATGCCTGGAATTATTTGGGGAAACCATGGAAAATCCAAATCTGGATGCCCCGACGGGGATTCGTACCCGCGTCTTCTCGAATGCGAGGCCAGAGCGTTAACCGCTCACCCACCACGCTCGGTCGAATCTTTTTGCTATCGCTTTGTCTGTAGAGAGCGCTGTGATATTTCTGTAATGATTACACCCTGTATAATGATTTAGTATGTTTGAACTTTGCAATCCAGCCATGAAGAAAGAGATGTATTTCGTTTAAATCTACATGGCACTTATTAGATTTTGTTAGGCTCTATTCTCTGTACCAGTTATTCGAAAAAAAGATACAAAAAGTTAAAAAAAAAGCTTTTGATCTATGATAAGAAACCACGAAGTTTATTAAATTAAATTAAATTAAATAAAATACAAATTTTACAGGAAACATAGGTCAATAAGTATGCGATAAAGGCGTGCAAATTAGTCTTTCTTATTTCTCCTGTTCTCACTGACATTGAAGACAGTATTCTATTTAGTTTTATATTTTAAATCAACTTCAGAGAACTAAAAGTTGCGCCTGCACCGTGACATATAAGTTTTAATCAAAAAGAGGAAACGGAAGGGTAATCTGGCTCTTGGTCTTACTCTTAAATGGTCAACGTCATTAAAGTGATGGAGAAGTGAGAAAGTAAGGACAATATTCAATTAACAAAAACTAAAAAAAAAAAGCTTTAACAGTTAGAAACTCAAAGATCAAATATTCATTTGGCGCTAGCTTGATTAAAATAAAATCTCTCCACTAGAATGCAGAATATAATGGAAGAACATTAAAATGTGATTTGACGTAGACGGCCATGTTGCACTGAAATTACCAACCAAATCTGGCTGAAATAAGTGGCTGATTACGTATGATGAGTATAGACGATCTGCTGTACAATAAATGCAGTGTCTCTCCCAAACTAGTCTCTAGTTTTCAATTGGAGTTCCTGGAATGTTTTAACGATAATGATTGGTAGTTCGCTGAGGAGGCATTGCAGTATTAATATCTACCAAGGTAAAGCTGGAAAGACAATGCAGACGTCATAGTTACCAACTGTTGAGTGTTAAATCTCTTAACAACTTAGCGAGAAAAAAACCTGAAACCTTGCTGAGATATTCGATTTTTTAAGCTAATAAAATTCATTTTAAGGATCTTAATCCTATTTTTTTTTAGTATGGATAGCTACATTTGAAATTAATTCAGGGGAGTATATACTTATTATTTCTTTTCGATTTTCGCTTCAAGAAATGATTTAAAACTAATAGATTTAACCATCTAATAAATATGACGTTGAGGTATTAATTTGTCGATAACTAGGAACACTATATGTTCTTTATCCCTTAAGGAAGAAACGTGAAATATTTTCTTAATGTTTTTGCGAGAGAGTCTGCCATGAATGATGTGTTTATCGAGCCACTATTTAGCCTCCCAGCCTAACAGGGACCTCGATCCAGCCAATCAGCAATCGACCTGCTGCTTTCCATACCGAACGCATCGCGAGCTTCGTTATATACACAAATTAGAGTTTTGGAGTAATTACATTACAGATTTGGTTACAAACTCAGTTATATTACCGCTGTGATTGTCGATTAGAAAATTACAGTTTTGTTTTGTTTTGTTTAAAAAAAAATCCTGTGTCCAGGACTTGACAACACAAGCTAAAACAAATAAAATTAATTGATTAATTAATGTCAAACTTGGAATGCGTAGACCAGAATTCTGGAATACTGGTGGCCTTCTCATTTAGGGCTTTCAGTTAGGTTTCTGTATTCCAGTAAGAGTTGTGGGTCCTCCTGCATCTCACCACATTCACATAATTCGCGTGCAGTAGTGTACACCCATTTGTTGGTGTTGGATCTGCATCGGGACACTTCAGTTGTCAGTCTATTTTTTGTGTCTTCCGTGTAGCATATCACTGATCGCGCCCCGCGGCCGGTGCCTCTTTGACATTCCTCCAATGTCATTCAGGTAACGAATTTCGTTATAGTTCTACACGGCAAGCTCCAGGTAAAGATGTTATGCTGTAGTTGTCTGTATTAGCATTAGCGTGACGCGTGGACAGACAGTCAAAAATTTTAAATTTAGTTATTTTTTTTATCCATGTAGCATTACGCCTCATCGACGTCAAAGCAAAAAAGAACAACGGTAAGTGTTCGACCATGGCCTTTTGAAGGAAGCATCCTACTATTCGCCTGGAGTGATTTGAGAAAACCGTGGAAAACCCATATCTGTGTGGCCGGACAGGGGTTGGAACCCGTGTCCTCTGGAATGGTCTTTATATGATTGGGAACTACGTCTGAATTGTCCAAAATGCTCTTCACACCAAGTTACCAGGTGGCCTAGAAGCTAAAGCGTCTGGCTGGAAATCGAAAGGACCTCGGTTCGAATCCCTGTTTAGGTGTGGATATTCATAGGCCCTTCACTCCTCACACAGCTTGCTGTGTAATCCGAAGTAAGCCAGAAAGCTTCTGTGGTCTAGATTCCACGTTAAACTGTAAGTTCTTTACCCGGTGGGATTACCGCGGTTGTTTAGATAAGGAGGAAAGGAACTGCCCACCCTACCTTCAATACCTTCCATCAGAAGGGTCCAACCAACCTTCGGGTTGAATACCAAGCAAGCTAAGCTCTTCAAACCAATCGTGCATAATACGAGTCTCATAAAACTGCAAATTATAATCCTTGAACTATCTATTATTATAGGGTTACGAGAAGTCCATCAAGGGTTGCAAGTGGTCCCGAGGCGGCTGAGTATACTGGTGTTCTGTTACGGACCTGTCCGATTTCACCAGAGGATCCAATCCGTGCCTGATAACACGTTCCCCACCATTGTGTAACCACCATTACCTTGCCTAATGCCTTGCTGACAAGCTTGATCCATGGCCTCGTACCGTTTGCGCCACACCCAAATATCACCATTGTAGTGTACCAACTGCAATCGTAATTCATCAGGCCACACTAGGGTCTCCCAGGCGCTAAGGATCCAGGTTCTTTGTTCGCAAGCTAAAATTGAAAGTCTTACACCGATGCTGTGTTAAGAGTAGGTCTATAGGCACCTGAGTTGGTCTGCTGTGGCCATATCCCATCAACGCCAAGTGTCGCTTGAAGTAACGAACAGTAGCGTCTGTAGCGCATACCTGATTGGCTGGCAGTCAGTTCATACAGTGAGTTTCTGTAGTCACGGACGAATCTGCTCATTCGTTGCAGACCTCGATCATTGAGTAGGCGTGACTGGCCATTGCGCTGAGCCATAAGGCACTCAATATACCGAGCACGGGGTACTCTCGGTGCTGCCTTGACACTGTGGAACGCGAATTCATAAATTTCTCAGTCACTTCATAAATCCTGTGCCCATCACAAACTATCACTCCGCTTTCAAGTTCCACTAATTCCCCTTTCGAGTAGCCATCATCACGTGTGAACCGTTATGTGTTCTGACCAGCAATCGCGATGATGACACCAGAAATGTATAGTGACTTGCGTTGCGTGCTGGTAAGCAAATTTCACTTCTGAGCACCAAAAATATGTAGGGCTAATAGGTGGAGGGGTGATTTATCTCTTTTGATCAACCAGATCTTAGTTTTAATAGCAAACTGGATTTACGTTTAAATTACTAAGGCCAACTTACCTGTACTTCACACAGTACCTACCAGGATAAACCAATGTTAGAAGAGCATTATAAACTAAATTGACTCATTTATGATGGGAGGAATCATTAATTTTATTTGTAAACTAGCTCGTACCCGCGACTTCGTACGCGTGGATCAATAATTTTTTTTGCCAGCATTGAATATAGAAAGTTGTTGGTAACAAAGGATTGGTCCCAAACAATATCGAGTCGGAATAATATGACAGGAAAGCTATCACTGTATCATTGTACTGTCGAACCTGTCTCATGAAGAGAATCAATTTCCAACATATTTCTGTCACCATTCGATAAGGTCTCAAAATTTCGTGACTACAACTGTTAATCATACTGGAAAAAATATCCTGTGCCCTTCATACAGATTTCCTTATAAAATTCCATCACAACGATATAGCCATTTAGTCGTCAAAACGTAACAAAAAGACAGAGACTTACTTCCGTATTTATAATAATATTACTGTGGTTCACACTCACACACTGACTGCGAACAACACCTGAGGGATCATTATAACGTAAAAAAGTGTACGCCTACAACATTGCAAGACTACCTACGATTTGCCTCGCATTGCACCCCTAACTTTCTAATATCTACAGTTTAACATTCAATCCGAATAACCGACGGCCCAGGTGTGACTCTTACGATCAAAAACAATTTTTAAAAATCTTAGCCTCCACGGAGATTTCAACGGGAGACCACGACCCAAACATTAGTAAACCAGTGCTTTAGCCACTGAGCTACATGACCGCTACACGGAAAAACAGTAGAGAGACCTTCATATCCAACGCGTTTGTCTATCGCCGTTCAGTAGTATTTCGAAATTATGAGGCAACATGTATTATTTATACAGATAATTTTTCAATCAAATGTAGACAGTATTTTTCTCCTTGTTTCAAAGGATAAGTGTGTAACGTTTCATCGAGATCGGATGAAACCTGTGGATTTGTATGAAGAACAAACAAACTAACAAACATACATTCATCTTTATATATATATATAGATTGCTCTTTTACTTACATGACTAGAAAAGCAGTTAATTCGCTGCACGGATGCGTATTGTGGTAGGAGCCTTGGTGGTCATGGTTAAATATATAAATTAATTATTAATATAAATAAATTGGGATTTTGATTTTAATTTTTATGAAGAGTGAAAATATGGATTCGGGCAACAATCTCGACGTTATTTGGAATACAGGAAAACTGTCACAATATGACATTTATTTTGTTATCATTGGCGATTACAAGTCTGAGCGAAGTTACCGTTAACATTAACACAAATTGGCAAAATCATAATAGCAACGATCAGAGGTACAATTAGCCGACATGAACAAGCAAACAATTGTGTATTTACTTTTAAATCCATCTCAGAATTAATACGCAAGGAATAATGATATTTGGAAACAATGTACAATACAAGTTATGACGACCTCAGACATAGGTATCATAATACTGTGATTTTACAGTTCAAAAAATCATGGGCACCACAAATGAACAATATACCATTCGAAAATAACTAGTTCTGGCAAATTACGCCGCTAGCTCAGGGGTTTTTCAGTAATAAAGTTAGAGCATGGATCAATACTATCAAAGATGCTTAACTGTTCAGTTTCACGGAATGCACAATCAGATGGCTTGGTCGTAATAATTTACCATAGTAGTTCTGCGTCTGATGTCTGCGGTGTTCGGAGATGACCCACGGTATGTGAGACTGTCTCACAAGGCGGCTACAGGCACGTCCTAGTGGTAATGCTCATCATCGCATTACTGGCTGTGTCGCCGTGCGGAAGCCACTCCATCAAAGCCGGCAGCGTCAGTTTTCTGACACCAGGAGTAGGACTCAGCAGTTAGCGAGAGAAGCCAACTTTCGGAGTCCACCACTGACTAGCATAGAATGAAGCTCGTCGCTCTTCGATCTGCGAGGAAATTTCTGGCTCCGCCCCTTGCAGTCTCGAAGATCACATTTAATAGAAAATTCCCAGGATTTTAAGTTATATGCTCATTTGGATTGGATCTTCAGGTTGGCACCTAGTGTCACGTGATATCCCCGATACCTTATTTGCCCCGCGTATATCACAGAGGTCGGACATATTCGGCTAAGTTCGGGGAGACCCTGTGCTCAGGCGGCAGGCATTTCCCGTCAGGTGAGTGACCTTGTTGACCTCCCCAGGGAGCAGAATGTGTCGTCCGGCAAAACCCTTTCTCCGCGACTTCTTGTCGCCGTGGTTCGGGAAGGCCACGATTAGCTTCAAGCCTACACAGCTCAATAATTCTTTAATATTCGTTGCAACAATATACACTGAATGTTCATCATTGCATTACAGTCCTCACTTGGAATCTTGCGTACTTAAGGAAATTACAAAATCTATCTAGGTGGTCACCCAGGATTTATGAAAATTACTCTAACATTATGATTTACATAACGTGGCGGCAGCGTTACGTTATAATATAAATGATGAAGTATTTTCCTGAAACCAGGGCGAGTTTTTGGTTAACCTGAATTGACCATAACAGAAAATGATAGCATGTGTTCGTATGGCTTGAGAACATTGTAACAGCCCTAATACCTGAATTTTGAATAGCATTGTACTGTATGAAGTATTTGTAATTAGCTAATGTTTGGTTGAAAGTGATTTGATATGTTTGTTTTGTAATTTCTTGTAAATCAGTGTATATAGACTTTGTTTTAGGTAAGAAAATTATTCAAAGGCCATTTAATATGTTTAAGAACCGAATGATGCAAGAGAATTTCTTAAATGTTTGTAATTCCATGTATTAATGTAAATTACGATGTCTACAGGACAATTTTCTACTGTTTGAAAGGATTTCTGTAAATAATTTTGTATTTAAGTATCTATAATTACCATTTCTGATCATTTTGTAATGTTGTTAATTAATTTTGTATTAATTCCGATTGTTTTTAATATGTTAGATTGTTTGAGTGATTGTTAATGATCGAGAAATATCGGGCGGATGCCTTTGAAGAATTCTCGTAATTTCGATAAAGACTATATAAACAGATCGCCTGGACAGAGACATTCATTCATTCATTCAGTTAGTAAGTCAGTTTAGTTGACAGTATTCAGTGTTACAGAGAGTTTCAATCATTCAGTTGAGTTTGCGACTGTGCATCTCTGTATTGTACCTATACTCGTGAATATCGCTGACTTGTTGTTTTGAATCACAATAAAACAGCTCTTCAAACTTAACCTGTTTGGTGGATTTTATTAATTAATGCAGTTCTTAAACCACCAAAAGAACCCTAACATGGCGACTGTTGACAGGACGAGAAGTTCTTAAACATCTGTGGGATGTTTATCTTCTAAAAAGAATCTGCAGAAAATTGCGACGAATTATCGGCGATAAGCGAACATAACCTGCGAGAAAATTTCGACCGGCTACGGCACGTAGAGGTTATACAGGCGACACGGATTTGACGGCAGAGGATCTTCTTCGGCCTAAGGCGGAGATTTCCATCGGGAATCGGCTGTAATCTTCCGACGACGAGTGGATTTTCTTCGGCCTCAAAATCGTCTTCCTACAGTGAATTGTGAAAAGTGTGGTTAAGTTTTTGAAGTCAGTGTGGTGTTTAATGGTTAAATAAGTGCTTCTAAGTGAAATTTAATGTGATACAAAATTGAGGAATAACTGTAAGTACTGCATTGAATATTCAAGTGATTTCTTTTGCATGTTATTGTGTGGCAGATAGGAAAGATTTTAATTTTTCTTAATTTTGTTTTTATGCTAATTACTAAAAATGGCTGATAATCAGAACCTGCAAGCTTTTCTAGAATCATTTGTAGCCAATTTTAATGCAAAATTTTCTGAACTTGATGGTAAATTTGACAACAAATTTTCTGAATTTAGAAATGAGTTAAAGAGTGATAATGATAGCAAATTTTCTGAATTTAAAAATGAGTTAAATCTCCATAGGAAATTCTCTGAAATGAATAGTAAGTTTGATAGTAAGTTTTCTGAAATTGATAATAAATTTGACAGTAAGTTTTCTGAAATTGATAATAAATTTGACAGTAAGTTTTCTGAGTTCAAAAAGGGAATTGGATTTTGAGAACAAATTCTCTGAGTTGGCTGATTGTTTTGATAAGAAAATCTGTATGCAATTTCAAGGTTTTAGTTCTAAATTTAAGGAGGATGTCAATAATTTAAATTCGAAACTGGAACAAGCTGTTGTAGAGTGTCAGGAGAATTTTGTGAAGGTTAACCAAATTTGTAGAGACACTAAAGATGCTTGTGTTGATTTAATTAATGAAGTAGACTGTAAATATAGCAAGGAGATGAAGGGAGTCAGAGAAGAATGTAATATGATGAAGGAGGAATATGTGAGTTTGTTCGAAACCAGTGACAGTAAATCTGCTCAAAGGGTCAACGAGTTGGGACAAAATGTTAATGCGTTGACACGTCAGCAGGAACAGCTTACCCAGGAGTTGGAGGGTACCCAATCTAACGTTAATCAGTTAGAGAAAAGGGTTACTAGGTTGCAGATTCAGTTAAGTCAGGTTCCCTTAACAGGTAATCCAAATTTCAGTGTCGATGTTAAAGAAGAATTTGAATTCTATGATGATAGTGGGAGGCTTCACCCTATTGAATTTATAGATAATTTTGTGACTTTTTTCATAAATGTTGGATCCGTTGTAAGTATTTAGACCATCCTTATGGAGAGGAGGAATTCATTAATTTGATAGGAGCTAGGCTACCTCAGCAAACAAGAAATTTAATTGCCTCTTTGGATGTAGTAAATGTGGATAGAGTTTCTGAATTGTTGAGACGCTTGGATGCCCAGGAGTCATTCAATGAACAAGATTACCACCATCAACACCATAGGAGGGGCAGCAGGAGTCCCCTAGAAGGGGTAATGGGTCAAGGGATGGTAGATCTAGGGGACGGGATCGTGATAATTACGCAAGAAGGAATGATAATGGGGAAGTGAGAGAACAGAACCATCAATCTGAAAGGGAAAGGCAGCATGGGGGGCAGACAAACTAAAGACCACCCCTGTGATGAGCCCCGCAGTGGTGGACAAGAATGTGGGTCCAGGTACCAACTGCTATAGCGTTAATACCATTTTTATGAATAATCCCCGAGAAGATTTATTGGAAGAGGTGGGGGTAGCAGCAAGTGAATTTCAGGATAAGGTTATGATAGATGTAATTAATGATGTTGATGATGTAAAGGTTGATAATAAGATAAAGCGGGAAGGGGACCACCATAGTACCTTATCACTAGAATCAGTGTGCGAATGTAATAATTTTCATGTAGAAGATTTTCGAAATGGTCACAGCTTAATTACAAAAAGGGGCGCAGAATTTATAGTGCATACTACAGTGTGGCTATCGGAAACTTGTAAGATCCAGAATGGCATAGTTGGGACTATGTGGGCTTGTATAAGTGGTAATGAAGTTTGTAGAAGTGCTGAAGTCGAGGAGTTTCTCAGATATCTTGAAGATGAAGGTGATACAGTGGTGTGGATAGGAGACCCAGATGAGGAGGAGAATTGTAAGTCAAAGTATTTGTCTTCTGAAGAGAGAGAGAGGTTGAAAAGCCTTATGTACCAATCCCTAAGTTGGAAAAATGTCCTAAGTTTGACCTAGCTGATACATTATTTAGCTCTGTATTTGGTGTAGATAATGATAATGAAGAAATGGGTGGGAGTAAGGATTTATCTGAACCAGTTTCTTATCTGGAAAATTGTACAGAATGTGACTTAGATGACACTATGCTTTGTACCCTCTTTAATATGGAAGCTAATAGTGAAGTAGTAGTTGCTGAGAAAAATAATTATTTTGTAGAGGAAGTCAGTAAGCCAGATGTTAAAACAGTTTTAGGTACTGATTCAGATAAATTGGTAAGTTTAAAGTAGTAATCAGATGATGAAAAGTGGGGTTGGGAGTAATGATGGACTAAACTGCAGTAGTGAGAATAATAAATTTGTATTACCAGTTGAGTCAGCAACATTGCTTTTAAGTGACAATCAATTTGCTAAAACAGAACCATTTTATGTCTCAGCTGTTGTGTGGTTGTACCAAAGTCTGTTGTCTGAGATGATTGGAAGTTTCTGTCTGTATATAATGAAGCTTTGTGTAAATAGAAATGTAATATTAGATGTGTATACAAAAGTTGAAGAAAACTGGAAGGTTAGGAAAAAGTAACTTACATGGTTCTGGGTTTCCAGGGAAATCCTGGAACCCACTTATCAGAATTAATTGAAATGCATGGTTTGGGGAGGGGTTAACAACCTGTAAATATCTAATTTTGTAAATAAGTTTGTCAATTGATGCATGTAAACAGTTTGTGGGAGTACTTAAGTTCAGATGCAAATGTAATAATACTGAATGTTTAAGATGTGAACATTTCACTGTATAATTTGTGACAGTTTCGTGTAGAAACTTTTGGGGTTTTCATGATGTTGTGACTTTCTACATTGTGTTGACAAATTATCAGCTGTAAAATGTAAACAGACTGTTGTCATTAACAAGCCGATATCAAGTGTGTAATTTGGTGTGAAAATAATTGTGACTTAAGGTGATGACATTGAACGTTTGTTGTGTAAAAACAGTAACTGAAAAAATGATTGGATCTGAGAAAAGACAATTATTGTAAACAAAATCAGTGTCATGGACTATGTGCAGATGTTGTATGAAGAATTGTATTTGTTCATTGTAAAGTCATTATGGTTGATTGATTCTAACCTGTTTGTGTTGGCATTATGTGTACATTCAACCTGCTCAGATTCGTGACGGATTCAATCAATTTTAACTATGTAAAATTAAGTGAATCCTGGGGAGGGGTTGTAACAGCCCTAATACCTGAATTTTGAATAGCATTGTACTGTATGAAGTATTTGTAATTAGCTAATGTTTGGTTGAAAAAGATTTGATATGTTTGTTTTGTAATTTCTTGTAAATCAGTGTATATAGAATTTGTTTTAGGTAAGAAAATTATTCAAAGGCCATTTAATATGTTTAAGAACCGAATGATGCAAGAGAATTTCTTAAATGTTTGTAATTCCATGTATTAATGTAAATTACGATGTCTACAGGACAATTTTCTACTGTTTGAAAGGATTTCTGTAAATAATTTTGTATTTAAGTATCTATAATTACCATTTCTGATCATTTTGTAATGTTGTTAATTAATTTTGTATTAATTCCGATTGTTTTTAATATGTTAGATTGTTTGAGTGATTGTTAATGATCGAGAAATATCGGGCGGATGCCTTTGAAGAATTCTCGTAATTTCGATAAAGACTATATAAACAGATCGCCTGGACAGAGACATTCATTCATTCATTCAGTTAGTAAGTCAGTTTAGTTGACAGTATTCAGTGTTACAGAGAGTTTCAATCATTCAGTTGAGTTTGCGACTGTGCATCTCTGTATTGTACCTATACTCGTGAATATCGCTGACTTGTTGTTTTGAATCACAATAAAACAGCTCTTCAAACTTAACCTGTTTGGCGGATTTTTTTAATTAATCAGCAATTTAAACAACTATAAAGAACCTTAACAACATGACTCAGGATACAAATTAGTTAAGGTTTTTTTCCCAAAGCTTATCTTTATCTATCATTCGAAAAATATCTACATTATGATAGGTTGAGAAAAATCACACGACGACTGAAGTGTCAGTATTCGTAGCAAAAACTTAACTGACCATAGATAATGCTTCTAACATGAAGCAAGTGGCTGGCAGGAAGAATTACAGTTGTTTCACTTGTAGCGGAGGCTAGGTATTCTGTTTGTACTACATCTCTCTGGCTACACAGAACAATAGAGAATCCCTAATAAATACTTTGGTTCCTTACGCACAATAGCAAACTTTTCACAGGGCACTCAGATATCCAACTGAATGCGTTGACAACTTTCTGCCTTATATCTATGTCCTTCTGAACCGATAGGACCACCTTATACAGTTATTACATAAATTTTTACATATCAGTCAATGAAATGAGACACACCAACTGTTGCCGCCATTTTATTTTTTATAGCTAAGGCTCTACGATTTACTGACGGTTGTGTCACTATTTTCAGAAGGAAACTGGTGATGGTGTATATTAGATACCATCTCGTGGCATTGGTCTACTGATTTAGGGAAACAATGTAAAATGGAATGTCGGTATTCGGACTATGATTCTCCCAAATGCCAAATCGCAACACCAGTGTACAGGCATCATGTTCTGTTTACCAACTTCGCTTGACATGTATCACATTAATCGTTCAATAAACTTAAAAATAAAAAGCGTTAGCAGTAGTGGCAATTTTTATTGCTTATCGTTTGTTTAGTCAGTACGTGGCGAAGATGTACATTATGTATCAGTGGTGCGGACCAGCACTGAAGTAGAAGTTCCCTCGTTGTGGAATCCGTCCGCGACTTGTAGGAAGAGGTTCCAGTTGGCAGTGCTTCCAGCCTTGGATTCTGAAACCCGTTCTGCATCACGCAGTGGCGATCTCCTCTGCTTGAATATGCAGAGCTCTGGAACACCAATTCCTAATTAGGGTCAATATCCCAGAAATACTAATAACTTAATCAAAAGAAAGATGGAGACTAATAAATAATATGTTGTTAGCATAACTAAATTTTTGATTTAAATGATATGAGAGATAAATTAGAACCGAAAACGGCAAGTGGCCAAGGAGCTGTTGCTAGCTCTCCTCGTGATCCGGATCCTGTTTCGGATAACCGGTTGCTGGACGGCGGATTTCAGCCTCGGCTCCAAGTGTTCAGACGCGCCATCGAGTATTCGCTCGGCATCACGTATCTGTCTGTGGCTCCTTACAGTTCACAGCTTACTCTGCAGCTAACACGAAACACTACCTTAATCGACAGCGTACTACACGCTATACCTAGATAACAGCAAGGTCGTAATCATTCCATTGTCTATACACTCCCGACTGCCACAAGGCTTTCTACCACTGCTTCAGTTATTTTTAAGAGAAATTTGATGTAAACTCACAATAACTTGGCTCTCTACTGCTAATCATTTAATTCAGAACAAACTTCGCCTTCAAATCTTTTGTCTAAACCACCGGAAACGTGGTACTTGAAAGAATATAGAAAATATGTAATCAGATAAAATATGAAATAAACATGTTTCGAAATGATAGGTTTGGAATAACTTTGTGGAAGAGTCTCACAGCAAAAATGATAGGATGGTGCTTCAAAAATAGAAAATGGAGCATTCGTTAATTATTAATGGAAGGAATGCAGGAAGATAACTGTAGTAGAAGGCAGACAAAGGTTGGAATATATGATTTAAATAACCGGGAGCGTGCGTTGTAATCTGCATGGAAATGAGGAGAGTAGCTTTTGGTAGGAACTGATGCAGTTATGGATCTTACTAGTCGAGAGACTAAAGATAAAAATAAAAAAGAGTATCCCACATGTAATAACCTCATGTGTGTAATTTCCAATCGAGTGAGCTGATGTTACTAGTGTAATTTGGTAAGCAGTATTTTCACACATATCTCAGATTTATGAGTTTCTTCTGTTAGCTGAAGCCAATTATAACATCAGAACAAATCCATCATGGAAAAACCAAAACATAGCGAACCTTTATCAAAAGAACAGGATGTGAAACCAATTTCTTTGCCACCTATAGAACCTAAGGCTGTAGTTCAGTCCTTTTTTTCTTCTCTTACCTAAACTTCTTCATCCGCACGCTGATTGCCTCCCCCACTCATTTAAAATTCTCTCTCTTCGGTTCTCATTTTGGTCTCTTAGGCCTCGAGATCTGCAGTTCACATGTTCAAATCGACATCCCACCTCACTGGTTTAGGCTTTCCATGGATTCCGAAATCACTCCAAGCGAATACTAGGATGGTTCTTTCAAGACGCAATGACCAAATTCCTTCCGATTCCGAGGACCGCAAATTTTACGGCGTCGGACCAGTCTTCAAACCACTTCTCCGTCGATAATGATCTATTCTGTGATCTTGAGTCTTTCGAGATCCCTTATTAGACATTCTGTGATTTTTTTTTTTATTTAAATTTTGGAATCAAATTTAATATGTTTCTCCGTCAACCAACAAATATCCACTCTGTATAACTGTCCATACAATATTATTCTTCTTCGTGTTATTAGGACTGTAATTTCTTTCTATATTCCGGGATTAATCTTCATTTTTCGTCTTCCTCCAAACGTTACCTTTGTTCTTTTGTGGCAGCATGTTTAGGAGGCACCTCACATCCCTCGTGGGCGACGCTTGTCTTCACAGCCGACGTTACGCGGGACTCCAAGTGACGTAAGACCTTCCGCAACAGGCGAGCTTCCCGGACAAGTTGTCGGGGCGCGAGGTGGAAGGCATAACTGAAGGCAGTAAACTACTCCACCAACTCACAGTTCAAGAGGCTTCCGAAACCCTTTCATGACTGATGTAGTAAGGATAATTTAACGCTTGCACGCTATTTATTTACCACTGTTCTAATTGAGCGAGTAGTTTCGAAACACCTCGCTCGCTCCGCTGCTAATAGAAGCTTCTTGAGGGACAAACGCAGGGTGGAGTTTGTCGCTTCACGAAACATCGATCCTTGCCCGCTATTGTGAAGGTTCTATTTGTGTCTACAACCGTTAAACCTCCGACAAGTTTAAGCAAGTTTGCAGCGATTATTTCACTGTCTTAATGACTGCAATTGTGAAATCTACATTGCTGAAACAAGACTGTTAGTCCAGGAGCCTCCGAAGAATTTATTTCCGTGCCATTAAACTTGTCCGGCGAGTCTGTAACTTTTACAGTCGCAAGTTACATTAAATGCGAGAGCAAACTAGTGCTGCCAGCCACTTGACTTTGAATATCCGTAGCTGGCCGCTAAAATATCCGTAGATGGGGTACAAAATCCCGGAGACTCGCTAACTGAAAGACTGAAACAGAAATGATTGAAAACAGAGTCAGTATTAAGAATACTCTTTATTTCCAGGTCTTTAAAATTCGAAATACAAAGTAATATTCTACACTGAAAATAAGAAATATCTCTGAACATGGTTTATACAGCGTCACTTTCATCAATGATCCCTGCTGCTGTGCGTAACCGCCCCGATTTTTTTTGTTGCCAAAAATATGAGTACTTTGTATGTTGGCTTTGACTTGTACCCAACCTCTGGATGCAAATCAGTAATCATTTTCAATACTGAAACTCAACAAATTGCATGTTGACACACAACAGGACAGATAATTCGACCAGAAATCTGTAAGCAGCAACGGCAATATTATTGCACGTTGCTCCAACAACCGCGTCTTTACATACCATAGTTAACCAAAAGAACTCTACGTCTATTGTAAACACTAAACACTGAGTCTATTGTGACTTTTTTTTAAAAAAAATATATGTATTAATCACAACAGATATTTTACTTTGTGATCAGGAAATAAAGTTGGCCACAGAGAAGTCTGAATTCTTAATAACAAGGTACTGTGCCCGACGCTATTTTAATGCTCAACAAATTCAATAAATAAATCATAAGTCTCTAAAAAATACCCGTAAAAATTCACCTAAAATTATAAAGTCCCTAAAAAAATCCCAACCCGCCTGGAGATCCCCCCCAATTTAGGGGGAAACCCCCCAAGTTGGCACCCTTGAGGCCCGTGACTGGAAGAGCAGCTGCCTGCGGTTCATTGTTGACCAAGTGTTGCGCCGCGCACGTGTGACTGTCGGCCGGTGTTTGTCCGCTTGCGGGCTGCTGGCAGATAAGAAGAGCATTGTTGGCCAAATGGAGGGAGGACACGCCGCCCAGACTAATAAAACTGTCAGGCGGCTTCTGTTGGCTTCCATATGTGGTAACAGTCAGCGAATTCATGGAGTGGCGTCTATTACTCCCAGGTGTTTTTTTCAATCAACGTGAAGTGGTATCGCTGACATGCCACGGACACCATGTGGCGGAGGAAAGGAAGATTTCCTGTGGGCTGTGCGGGTGGAAAGAAAGAAGAGAAGGTGTCTGGGCGCCAGAGAGTGAGGTCTTGAACAGAGGACTTCTGCCTGCCAGTGGCTGACCCTGGACTTGGCTCTATGCATCCATCACCTGTGTGAATAAGCCTCGGCTAGGCTCGCCAACACAGTTCGCCCGTCGACCAGCCGATATTGGGTAATGTGAACAGATGGAAAGACATTTGCAGCATCTCAAAATCCCAAAAGCAACCCTGACACTCAAGTCAGAGCTTGTCATCCATACGTTTGGGTGTCGATCACATATTTACTGTGTATTTGTGAACTTTAAATGTCAACCATTTAAACTCCGTGAATAGATTCAAATATCATTTATTGTGAGCCTATTTCTTTTATGTAATCCCCTGAGATATGCCATGACGGAATCTAACAGTAATCACATTTAACCAACTTAGCACCGTACATGGTGCTTATGAAATCAAGTATTTACCACCCCCACTTAAAGATTATTAAAGCTGTATGGACTAAATAGCCGAATACCACTGGAAGAAAAGGAAAAGAAAAACATCCGATATTAAGTAAATCACAATTTGATAATTAAGAATAACAGATAAAATATTAAGACCACTGGGAACCAACCTGCTGCAGGAATAAACGTTAAAAAAATAAAAACAGAAGAAAATCCGCAGAAAACGTGAAATTCGTGAACGAATGAACAGTAATGAATCAACTGAATTTCGGAATGACAGTAAACACACATATTTTTTTTTAACTGCTTTACGTCTCTCAACAGCGAGATCTTTAGAGACGGGAAACACATGTTGCTACAGCAACATTCATATATTGGAATGATCGCGAAAATAAGATAAGAGAATTCAGGGCCAGAACCGATTCATTTCTGTACTCATTTTTTTCCACGAGCGCTTAGGGAGTGGAATAGAAAGGATTTACCGGGCGAGTAAACATAAAATTTAGGAGTAGCTATCGATAAAGTACTCCGGCCATCCTGATCTGGGTTTTCCATGGTTTCCCCAGATCGCTCCATGCGAATGCTGGGATGGTTCCTCACAATAGCCCATGGGCGCCTCCTGCCATATTCCGTATATCCCTTCCAAACCATTACCTTCCCGGATAGGTGCAATGCACCCTCCGCCACACACCTTTAATGAATCGCGGAGTAATAGTAATATTAATAGTAACTGAAAGGTAAGCAGAGAGACAGCAAGTAACCACGAAGCCAAAAAACTTAATTGTGGTGTAAACCTTGGAGCACAGAGGAAACAACGAATCGTATAAACGGGGAAAGGAAGTAGGAACGTTGATAATGGACGTAGGAATGAAGCAGCAGTCAAAATTCGCTCCAAGTACAACAAAGGCAAATAAAGCTGGCGGCAAGTGCGAAGAGGTAGAGGTAGAAATCACTATTGGCTTGGACATGAACATCAGTGCGCAAATGTAAGATATTAATTGCGTGAACGAAAATACCAAGGCATTATTTATAACTACATACAAACGAGTTTATAAGAACCCGTATGACAGAGTAAGCAGGATGCGTTGACTTCGATTAAGAGTGAAATTTAACGCAAGGTTTAAACAAAGTATCACACAAAAATTGCATAGCTTATACTTGGCAGAAGAAGCAATTAAAAACTAAAAATAAATTGACATACAATGGAGCATTTTTTTTAATAGCCCTTACACGCTCCAGTATTATTAAACTTGATAAAAACGGTCAGATGTTGTCTAGTAGAAACAGGGAGGTCCCCAGTTCGAATCTGACCCTCGGGTGGAAATTTTACAGTTCTTAAATTGACCATCATCTTTAGCAAAGTTTAGATTTACTAGACGCGAGAAACGCTCGTAATACTGTAAACATTCTTTAGCGGGCGTCCATTACTGACGTGAGGTGAAATGGGGGGGGGAGGGAGGTCCGGCGAAATCTCACGAAACCTCACCAAGGGGAGGAGGTGTCAACAGAAATCTCACGTGAGGTTTTCATATTGTAGGATGGTAGAGCTAAAACTTGCGGGGTCGATTAGTAGGGGGGGGGGGGTCTCCGTCAAAATCTCACGTCATTTTAGAGGGGGTTCCGACCAAATCTCATCAAAGGGGGGATTCCGGAAAAACACCGCACGTAATTAAGGGACGCCCCCTTAGCGTATAGCGTTACTGAGTTATTTTATGGTAGCAGCGCCTTATGTGGCGATACTACAGTAACACTGAATGGAAGACAAAATAGTAAATACATGACAAAGACAATTTCGACTAAGAGAAAACGGTTAGTACTTAGTAGTTAGTACAGAAACAATTTTTTGGTTAATTTCGTAATTCAAATGACATTTGAAGAAAAATTAGATGTTAAAGAAAGTTTCTGGTAACGTGAAAAATGGCGAGATTTTTAAAACTTCAAAGAAATCTAAAATAATCTTTTTTTTTTTTCAGTCTTTAGACTGGCTGATGCAATCCTCCATCCCTTCCTATCCTGTGCTAACCTCTTCATTTCTGCATACCCCTTACAACCCACGTCCTCAATTATCTGCTTCATATATTCTAATCTCTGTCTTCCTCTATAGTTCTTACCTTCGACTGTTCCCTGCACTAACAAATTAACCAATCCAGCATGCCTCAAAATATGACCTACCAGCCTGTCTCTTCTTCCTGTAAGCTTTTTCCATAAACTTCTTTTCTCACCCATCATTTCCAAAACTCGTTCATTTCTTACTTTGTCTGTGACCTAATTTTCAGCATTCTTTTGTAGCACCACATTTCAAATGCTTCAAGTTTCTTTTTTTCCGGTATTCCTAAATTCCATGTTTCGCTACCGTAAAGTGCTCCACACATAGAGTTTTAAAAAGTTCTTTCTAATTCCTAGATCAATATTTGAAACTAAAAGGTTTCTCTTTTTCATGAAGGCTCTTTTTGCTAGTGCTATTCTGCTTTTAACATCATTCCTGCTTCATCCAAGTAACAGAACTCACTCACTTCTCCTATAGCATCCGATCCTATTTTTATATTTAATCTGCTACTATTGGTATCATTTCTGCTACATTTCATCACTTTTGTCTTACTTTGATTTATATTCAGTCCGAAATCTTCCTTCAGTATTTTGTTCATGCCATTCAATAACTTCTCAATATCCTCAGCCCTCTCTGCTAACAAGACAATGTCATCAGCAAATCGTAGCATACTGAGTTTTTCTCCCTGAAAATTTATGCCACCTGGAAATTTTCTTTGACTTTCTTCATTGCTTCTTCTACATACAAGTTGAATATTAACGGGGATAGACTACAACCTTGTCTCACACCCTTTTTAACTGATACATGTCTCTCGTGATTCTCTACTTTTAGTACAGCCACTTGATTCTTATATAGTTCATAGAGTATTCTTCTATGTCGATACTTTAGACCTGACTTCTTTAAAATTTTGAACATCTTGTCCACCTAACATTATCAAAAGCTTTTTCTAAATCAACAAATGCCATAAAAGTGTCATTGTTTTTCTTGATCCGCCCTTCAAGTATTAATCTTAAAGACAGAATTGCTTCCCTTGTACCGCGATAACCATATGATAGAATTACTAACAATATAGAGAAGCACTAGACAAACTAAATGGCTAAATATATTACAGTAGAACTCCAATTGTCCGAATCAATTGGGACCGGACCCCATTCCGATAATCAAAAATTCGGATAATTGTTTTTTTCGAAAAGGGTCTATTTTAATTTATTACTGTATGTATTTTGAAAATGAGAGAATACACTACTTTAAAGAAAAAGAGCTTTTAATTACCTTAAATGAATAGGCAGCACTTTTACATGTTATCCGTACTTACAAGTGTTCTACATTAGTACAGTATGGACGTACCGTACTGTAAACAAAAGTCATTGCTTTCTGAATATTTCCGTCTTAATTAAAAAATCGATTCGGGTAATCAGCGATTTGGATATTCGGAGTTCGATAGTTGGAGTTCTACTGTATTGTGTATTTGCTGGAGATGCTGACATACCATCAAATATAAGCTAGACTGCAGAGGAATTAATTAATCGAATCAATACATATCGAGAGAGAAAATCAAAACATGCAACAGAGCAGCAATCGCAGAAATCTCTTAGAATTGCTACAGATATTCGAAATTCTGAAATCGACTATCGAAATATGGTAGGTTATTTAATTGAAAGCTGGGCACTGGGGAAGGCAGAAATAAGAGAAACAGAAGTTTTTGGAATAAGATGCTATAGAAAATTAAGAAAATCGATAAATTTTTAAAAGAATTACGTTTGCATATGTTTGTATATGAATTCAACAAAAGAAACGCTGGAATAATGAGTCACTTCTAGGCCCCACATGAACGGAAAGTAATACCGCAGATGAAGACATAGATTACTGTATGCGAAACGTATAATTGACCACATGGATTGCATAACCGCTATACGGGACTTTAAGAGCTTGATAGAGGTTAGGCAATGTCGAGGATTCAGTTAAACTGGTTGAAAAGCTGTTGCCAGGAAAAATAAAAGAAGTTTCGTGGATATCCTGCTTTTGTTGCTCAGCTCGGATATTTAGCGCCTCTTTCTCCCGAGCATGATATAACGGGATTTGTCAAGATGAGAGACTTTTGGTTACAGTGAAAACATCCTGTTATTATATTTAAGACATTCTCAAACATACGCTGAGCAACACTTTTCTACTAACTACAAAATTAAAAAGTGGTTAAAAACAGCTGCTGAGTGTTTTTTTAACTGCTTTAACGTCTCTCAACAGCGAGGTCTTTAGAGACGGGAAAGGATGGGGGCAAGGAATGGGAAGGAATTCGGCCATGGCATTTTAAGGAAGCATCCCGGCATTTGCTTGGAGTGATTTGGGAAATCATGGAAAAACCGAAATCTGGATGCCCGGTCGGGGATTCGAACCGCCGTCCTTCCCGAATGCGAGGCCAGAACGCTACTGAGTGGTTGTCTCGAGGCCTATGTGGAAATGGGTACGAGCAAAATTAAACTGAATATCCAGTGGAGATCCTTTAACGGACACAACACTTGTCAGATGTGATTTCAAACTGTTCCCGGCCGCCAAAACACAAGCTGTTGTCTCGATAATTACACATTTTGTGACATATATAACAATTAACCAGAATTCAACACTCGAAAAATTAAAAAATATCCTCTGGATTGAAAGATGGAAATTAGAAACCGTAAAACACATTGATAAAAATTACGATCCACATTTGTATGACCTCGTTTAATAATACAGTACTACAGATACGTGTTGCTGTTTTTGTGGCTTAAGGGCGCGTCGACAGCGAGTTCATTAGCGCCCTACTACAGATACAGAGCACCTTACACTCTGGCACTGCATCGGCTACCACGGCTTCTAAGGTAAGCTTCCGCTAGAATCTCATTAAAGCATGATAAACAGTAGGTCAGTTATGATTTGACCATGGCAACAATAATTTATCAAATTGTAAATTTGTAATTCTTGGAATAAAATAGTTAATTAAAAAAAGTAGTTAAGACACTTGCATTCAAAAGTTCCTGCTTCGGTCCCGGGTTCAAATCCCGGCGGAAGCAGGCACTTTTCAGAGTTGTGTTTGATCACATAAACTACGATAGGACGTTCCGTGGTTCAGATTCCACGTTAATCTGTCTCTCAGGAAAAAAACTGGCCTTCCTACCTCTGACTCAACATGTTAATTAGCCTCTTTCGGGAGGATCCAACCAACCTTCGGGTTGTGGATTACATTTAAAAAAAACTCTTATCTACGAATCAGCGAAATGTTGTGTGGCGAGAGTTGTGATACTTGCGTGTTCGTGTGGTACAGATGTCATTCACTATTCAAGGCAGAGCAATAAAAGGCCCCCAGCAGTGATATCCCCTCCCCTGCCATTCACGTCACGCGCGACAGACAATGGCCACCCCACACACATGAGCGCACCCTCCAGGACTAATTATCGTGTCATGCGACGATTAACAAACAGATGCATAACATTACAACAAATTTAGGAACGTGATTGACGAGAGCAATGAGAAAGTTTACATGCTTTCTTTAGACGATATCGTAAAGTTTCTACACATTTTGATACGCTGAACATGAAAACCGTCGTATTCGGGTAATTCATTATCTAAAACAAAACAACTAAGCAATTGCTCGAATATTGTTAAATTCGGACGCGTTTCGCCTCTCTTTGAGGTATCGTTGGAGATTTGTTTCAAAACAATTAGAATTGTATTTATTTATATACGAGGTGTACTGTCATAAGGTCTGGTAACTGATGAGCTATGCCTTCAGCCAGCATGGAACTTCCAATGTTATTATCAGCGTTTCTCAGCTTCTTTCAATCTGAGGACCACTAAAATGCCAAAAATAAGCCTATGCAGAACTAACTCATACGGGACTAATTTCTTATTATCATCACCATCAGTTTTCTGCCCTGGGGCAGGTTTTCACTTGGCTGCTCTCCATGCTCTTCTATCTTCTGCGTTTCTCTTAAGGTCCATGTATCTGCCGTTTTCCTCGCTTTTGTCTGCAATTTTGTATCTCCTTCTTCCTGTTATTCTCCTCCCACAAACTAGATTTTCGAAGCGTCTTTTATCAGGCACTCCCCTCTCAGCAAGTGTCCAATCCAGTTCTTCTTTCTCTCTTTTATGACTTGGAGTATTTTCTTCTTTCACTAACCCTATCCAGGACTTTAGCATTACTTATTTTATGTTAGGTGGGACAAGACGTTCAAAATTTTAAAGAAGTCAGGTCTAAAGTATCAAGATAGAAGAATACTTTATAAACTATATAAGAATCAAGTGGCTGTAATAAAATTAGAGAATCATGAAAGACAAGCAACAGTTAAAAAGGGCGTGAGACAAGGTTGTAGTCTACCCCCGTTAATTTTCAACTTGTATGTAGAGGAAGCAATAAAGAAAGTAAAAAAATATTTTCATGTGGCATAAGTGTGCAGTGAGAAACAATTAGTATGCTACGATTTGCTGCTGACACTGTCTTGTTAGCAGAGAGGGCTGAGTACATTGAGAAATTACTTAATGGCACGAACAAAATAATGAAGGAAGATTTTGGCCTGAATAAATCAAAGCAAGACTAAAGTGATGAAATGTAGCAGAAATGATACCAATACTAGTAGATTAAATATAAAAATAGGATCGGATGAAATAGGAGAAGTAAGTGAATTCTGTTACTTAGGAAGTAAAATTACAACCGATGGCCGAAGCAAGAACGATGTTAAAAGCAGAATAGCACTAGCAAAAAGAGCCTTCATGAAAAAGAGAAATCTTTTAGTTTCAAATACTTATCTAGGAATTAGAAAAAACTTTTTAAAACTCTATGTGTGGAGCACAGCCCTTTATGGTAGCGAAACATGGACTTTAGGAATACCTGAAAGAAAGAAGATTGAAGCATTTGAAATGTGGTGCTACAGAAGAATGTTGAAAATTAAGTGAACAGACAAAGTAAGAAATGAACTAGTTTTGGAAATGATGAGTGAGGAAAGAAGTTTATGGAAGAAGCTTACAGAAAGAAGAGACAGGTTGGTAGGTCATATTTTGAGACATGCTGGATTGGTTAATTTGCTGGTGGAGGGAACAGTCGAAGGTAAGAACTGTAGAGGAAGACAGAGATTAGAATAAATGAAGCAGATAATTGAGGACGTGGGTTGCATGGGATATGTAGAGATGAAGAGGTTAGCACAAGATAGGAAGGGATGGAGGATTGCATCAAACCAGTCGCAAGACTGACGACAGCAAAAAAAAAAAAAAAAAAAAAAAATTATCCACCCAGCTTATCCTCTCCATTCTCCTCCACATTCACATCTAAAAAAGCTTCTAACCGTTTTTTATCTTCTCGCCTCAGTGTTCACGTTTCCGCCCCATAAAGAGCCGATTTCTTACCAACACTAACAATCGTTATGATGTACCACGGTCCCTGAAGACCTATTCCTACAGCAAGATTCTCATAAAACGTCCTAACTCAACGCTTTAAGCAGCGCCACTCTCTCAGGGGCGTCCACTAACTACGGGGGCTCAAAATTGGGGGAGGGGGGAAGAAAGTACTGCAAAATTTCATTTAAAGGAAGGGGACGGGATCGATAAAAATCTCAACTTTTTATTTGAGGTCGCCGTACTTCCAAAAGCAGTAGAAGTAAAAAAAAAAAGGTCTTCAAAATTTCCAGGTCAGTCTCACGTTAAGCGTTAAGGAGAGGGGTGTCCTACTAGATCTCACCACGAGGGAGGGGGGGGGGGTAAAAATTTATGAAAAAACACCTCTCGTAATTATTGGACGCCCCCTCTGATGCCTAGTGGAAACATATTTAGTGAGAATACTACAGTATTATAGGAACGTTGCAGTCTTATCCAGAAATACCATCTTTTTATTGATTATTGAAATATTTATCGCTTTTAGAAAGCTAATACCTGCTCATACCGTTATACAATACGAATACGTTATCCATTTTAAGTGAACAGTTTTTACTTTTTTTTTGTTATAATGTCTTTAATTCAGGTACAATAACATTTTTAATAATCTGCCTGCGAAACACCTCTCCGTCTCCGCGGAGCGCTGGTCGAGCTTTGCTGTTATAGATGATTGGAGTAAACGGAGACCGAGCGTGGTGGTGTAACGGTTAGCGTTCTGGCCTCGCATTCGGGGGGACGGCGGTTCGAATCTCCGTCCGGACATCCAGATTTGGGTTTTCCACGGTTTCCCAAATCATTCCAGGCATATGCCGGGCTGCTTGCTTCAAAAGGCCATGGTCGAATTCCTTCCCATTTCTTGCCCCCCCCCCCCTCCATCTTTTCTGTCTCTAAAGACCTCGCTGTTAGAGAGACGTTAAACAGATTAAAAAAAAGTAAAGAAGAATCAGTTACGACTACGTCAATCACGTCACTTCTATACTGCACTGTTTTATATGAGTTTCACAACGACCGCATGCAAGTTACTCGAGCGCGTTGCTGTTGTTCGGTTGTTTAGTGTTCGCAGACACTCCAGACAGACTTGATGAGCCATTGTAAGCGAGCGTCTCCCGACAAAATGAATTTTCTTTTGGCGTGTTTCTCGTTACAGTGTTTGCAATAAAGAATTTTTTCAGTATTCCCTTGGGTGATTGTCAGTATCGCATTCAACCGAACCGTCGTGCCCAACCTGTCACGTGATTAGATACGAAAGGAAAATGTGAAAATGCGAGTTAAACTCGGTGCGACTAGGTTGAGTGCTCGTGGACAGCGTGCTCATCTCCGCACACCTACATTCTGAGTGACAGGTTAATCGAACGTGGCGTGAAATAGATGTCTCCGTCTTTTTCCCCCGGCGAATTTTACAGCATGGGTCTGTGATTTTATCAACAACGTTCGACTCCTACGCTTTAAGGCTGTTGTGAGTGTTGTACATGTGACAGGTACATCACACAGTTGATAGAAAAAAAGTTTTATTATGAAATACCTTCTGGTATAAAATTGAACTGGGTAAAATGGAGAACCCTCAATCGTATAACAACAGCAGAGTTCCAATGGGATCTGACAACAGATGACCGACGTGAATGTGGAGAACAGCAGATCATGGATCACCTCTTTGCTTGCAAACAGGGCCAGTTTTCAACACTCGAAGACCTAAGGACAAGAAGAGATGGCGACAACTTTCTCCAACATTGGACAAACGATAATGTCCGGACACGGAAAAGTAAGTAACAGATACAATCGTACCAAACATAGTAACAAAGAGGTGGTCAGATACGCAAATGAGTCGCTGTTGACACACATATCACGGGCTGCCGTGTTGATAGGTTGACTTTCCGTGATGGCCGCCTGTCGTGGGTGGAGGTCCTTGCGCTCACTACTTGTTGCCCCCACGCGCTGGCCTACATCTCGCTGACAATCCGTCACCGCGTCCGCCTGTCACTGATTGTATTTAAATAACACAACTAGTGGCGCGAGGACAGTCAGCCAACACACGACACACACCGAGTAAACAATAACACGTCACACGAATTGCGCACTAGACGTATCCTTGGTGTGCGAGTTACTCTCGTACGCTATAGGTTCCTAGACAGATAATTCTCTAAAAGAAACGTAAACAGTTCAAATTTCGAAACTGAGAAACTGACCTTCAGATGGTAGGTTCGATAGCTCAAACACACAAACACAAGAAAAACAATTATAGCGGCTCCAATGAAAAATTTTGAAAATATTCAATAAACTTATTTCCACGACGCATCTGTTAATCGGTTTTTTTTTTCTTCGGGCTTTATGCCTCGTGACGTTGGTTGACGTCATTAGAGGCCAGGAAGTAATTCCTCCATTGCTTTTTGAAAGACTGTACTCCAATAAGAACCATATCATGATTTCGCAGCCCATCTTCTTTAATTTTCCTTAATTTATCCTAATTTTCTTTAACTTATCTTAAATTTCCTTAATTTTCTCCTACTTCTACTTCCCATCGAAATAAACGAAATACTCAAAAGCCATTATATATAACCTGTCCATTGTGACCTGTACTGTTGACATTATTGACTAATCTCAGAGTTTATGTTTTGTACCTTTCCCCAGGAATTTAGATTCGACAATTCTTACAGACTTCTTTTACTCTAACCCGACCAGCGCAACTAATTCTCTCCGAAGCTGCTCTGTATCGTCATTATACTATTGCTTGTTTAATAGTAGAGTATGTATGTTTGAACAGATGGTAACATATTTTAACACGCGATAAATTGAAGAATGGTGACTTCCAAAGAGAGATCGGAGATTTCGGTCAAGCCAATTTTAGGGAGCGTCTGTGAAATACGGGGCTCCGTTTCGGCCTGTTTTGAACCCCCACCACGTAACGCGACGTGTCTTTTGTTTTGACACCCCCTCCACTCGTATGGAAGGTAGCTTTTCTTGGTTATTAATTCCAGAAGATATTTTTTGTTGTTTTTTTCTTGCTACACTGTCGTTAAAATAATTGAATACATAATAAACATGGCCGATATTTCCTTTATGTACTTTTCTATGATTACAAATATTCTGAATGAAATGGTGACACTAGCCATTACTGAAAGTGATCAATTACTGGGAAAATCTCTTTCTAAGGTACAGTTCGGGATCCTTTTCATCTTGAGATCTTACTTAAAACATTCTCCTCATCTCATTCACAATTATTTATTAATTGATAAAATAGAACCAGTGGTGTAGCTAGGTCAACAGGGCCCCGGTGCAAATTTTTTATTTTGGGCCCTCTGGCCAGATGGGTAACTTTTTTTTGTAGGGGCCTCCTGAGCTGAGGCTAGGGGCCCCTTGAGCAGTAAAGGCCCTTAGTGAGGAGCTTCCTGTGTTTTATACTTCTTAGGCGACGGTAGAGCAAAGAAAAGGTCGCCAATTTGGCCGTGAAGGCCCGTAGGCCCTCTGAACTGCGGTTGAGGGCCCCCTGAGGACGCTTGGGGGCCCCCGCCTAGCCCCTGAATAGAAAAAAGTATAATTGCCATAGCTCACTGATGTCGTTTTGGATATTTAAAACTCGCTGGAAAACCTTTTTGTTAAGCCTCGTAAAGTTTATTGCACGGCGCCATTTCGCACCACACTTTGAACTTGAAACAGCGAGCTCTATAATTGAAGTTGCACTGAAATTCAATTTAAAGAAGAAAATTGGACTAATTTTATTAACGAGTTGTACTGTAACATGCGGGCGACTCGAATTAAAAAAAAAAAAAAAAAAAAAAAAAAAAAAAAAAAAAAAAAAAAAAAAAAATTCGAGACATCCAAACATTACGAACTGTCACTGGCGTGGCAAATCCCGTGTGACGTCTGTAAGCGACTTTAAGTCTAGGCACCGCGTGTCTAAAGTTTTTGGGCTCGTGAAGTGCTGTCGCTTAGCAGTTAGTTTATATCCGCCGGCCACATGCGACCCGAACACTATGACTTCAGGTCACAACCATATACGTTACCGGTATCTAAAATAGCGAGATGATTAAAGGACAGAAATAAATACCCACATGCTATTGTCTGTTCTATACCCTATTTTAACTGTTACAAATAAAATGAATGAAAAGCTATGTTGTTCGGCTCGGACGCCCCCCCCCCTCCCCTCCAAAGAAGCCCAGCGTAGCTTTCTACCCAACCTCTCCCTCCCCTCGCCCTTGATCGAGTCTCGTTGTTTATGGACGCTCTCTTATTACTCATACCCTAGTGAGAATTTAACAATTTCGCGATTTGGATCCACATTTCTGCATTGATAAAGAGGCTGTAGCTAAATTTAATTCATAGGATAGGGTAGCTAGGTTTTGATTGGCGTAATTATTGGTCTTTATGCTTATGTTGTGTAAAGCATTCTTAATATTTGTTTCTTCTTTAATTTGCAGCAGCCGCCGAGTAACCTGTGCGACGGAAAAGGCCTGTCTGCGCTGACTGCTTCAGAAGATTAACAGTCACACCTCTGGAAATACGCGTGGCAACTTGTTAACTAAGCATGGTGTGGGAGCGGTTAACGCTCTGGACTCACATTCGGCAGGACGTCGGTTCGAATCCCCATCCAGGCATCCCGATTTGCGTTTTCCCTGATTTCCCCAAATCACTCCAGGCGAATACTGGGATGTTTCCATTGACGAATTCCTTCCCGTTCCTTGTCACCAGTCCCATCCCTCCCCTAATGACCTCGACGTCGACGAGGCATTAAGCCAAAAAAACCTGGTTACTTAATACTTCAAGAAAGATTAATACAATAATGAGAAATATTTTATACAGACAGGCAAAACGTGGGCATAATATCTGAATTCAAGCACTCTAATTTTCCCAGCAACTAATAGACACGTTAATAGATATTTTAACAAAATGAATTCTTATGCATTGACTAAACAAAATTTTTAGACTTCGGATTGCTATACAGCTGCGCAAAAACATTATCAGAAATTACAGATATGTGATGATTAAGAGAATTTTCATAAAGGCAAATTTTTATTTAAAAAAATCCGATTTTCGCCTTCGCATCTTCAATGATTCGTTACCAAATGAAATGTCATTCCTGTATGAGTGCAAGCGCAAACAACCGTGTGAGCAGTATTGTTATGTAGCGGTCCCTGCCGCCCGGGGGCAAACATGTGGCTGGAATGTCGGAGCCTAGCAGTCTGCCACCACTTACAACACAGCTCCGAGCAAGAAACCCTCAAGTCCGTAGGCTCCTCGGTCTAGCATCCATATCGAGTACATTGCTCACACAACCTGTCACAAAATGAGTTGCTGATACTCGATCGTATTCCCCCTTAGCAACTACTTTCTTTTCTTATCATCATCAGCACTAATAAAAGACATATTAACATATTAATCACTAGTTGTTTTCTGCTTATTTATATTCGTTCATGTATATTCTCTGATCGCCGGTGTAATAAGCTTAGAAATATGCGCTCACTAGTGTTAGAATCTGTAGGACAAGTCATATTTTTTACCTGCCTTCTTTTTGAGTGGCAGTGGTGAATTAAACGCTGATTAAACTTTTATAATTGTATTTAAATGTATTTTATATAACTTATAACTGCATATTCAAGCCATTTTCTTTGTTTTGGTCATATTACAATAATATTTATGGTCATATTTTGAGGAAAATCTGGTAATTTTCTTAATAGCATAGGGAATTCATTATAAGGTAAAGATAAGAAATTAAGACAATTATTCGCAGATATGTACTCCTTTTATACATTGGACGAAAAAACAAAACTAATTGTCAATGAATTGATCAGAATTCAACAGTCAAGTGTCATATTCTAAACTTTACTGTTCCTCCCGCCCTTTAATCTTGATAGTACAGCAGCAGCATGCCTTTGTCGACCAGCGTCAATTAAATGTCCCTCTGTCACCAATACTTTTGAAAATAATCGTCAGTCAGTGTTAAATCTGCAGTGGATCAGCGAGTACCGTCATGCCAAAAGAATGATGTTAAAAGCAGAATAGCACTAGCAAAAAGAGCCTTCATGAAAAAGAGAAATCTTTTAGTTTCAAATATTGATCTAGGAATTAGAAAAAACTATTTAAAACTCTATGTGTGGAGCACAGCAATTTACGGAAGGAAAACATGGACTTTAGGATTACCGGAAAGAAGGAAAATTGAAGCATTTTAAATGTGATGCTACAGAAGAATGCTGAAAATTAAGAGGACAGACAAAGTAATAAATTAACGAGTTTTGGAAATGCTGGGTGAGGAAAGAAGTTTATGGAAGAAGCTTACAGAAAGAAGAGACAAGCTGGTAGGTCATATTTTGAGACATGCTGGATTGGTTAATTTGCTGGTGGAGGGAACAGTCGAAGGTAAGAACCGTATAGGAAGACAGAGATTAGAATATATGAAGCAGATAATTGAGGACGTGGGTTGTAAGGGATATGTAGAGATGAAGAGGTTAGCACAAGATAGGAAGGGATGGAGGATTGCATCAAACCAGTCGAGAGACTGATGACAAAAAAAAGTTGCGAGTTATTCATTCGCTCTCACGGTCGCTGTGTGACCGAGGTCAATGTTTCACACGCTGGTAAGAAGTTCAAACTGCAGACATTGTAGTAGGGTTCCGAATCGCATGTTTAAAAAAAAAAAAATAAGAAGGCGTGAAGATTGAGGATCATATTTATGTCATGATTCATGATGTTACTAACATGCGATACAATAAATGTTTTAATGCGCGTGACGATAGAAACTTTGCTTTTCTAGCGGTAATATAGCGGGGTTTGTGGATAGGTTGAAATGCAATCTGGATCAGCATGACAACTGAAATTTTTTGTTACACCGTAAAGTACGAGGAACTGCATTAAGCGCTGTTGTATAACAATTCTATCTAGTTAAGCAACTGCAAAGACATGACTGGCCAGAACACTCCGTCATTTTAGACTGGTTTTGAGGCAACTTTAAAAATAAAATATAAAGAAGGTACACTAACGGCAGAGAAAGGCAACAGTCATTTTTAGTTGTCGCTTAACGAAGACCGTCTCGTGTTGTCACCGAACCTTGTTTTAATTTAATTTAATTACGGAGCACAGGCTCCGGTGGCAATTTCCCTACACACCCATCTTCCCGCTCCCTTTACTGCAGCCACTTACATTTGTCCTCTCCAAATTTTAGCTTTAAATTCTTTCAATGTTTTTGGTAAATTATTCATCGTTTCCCTTGCTAACTTATTCCAAACTCTGACACCCTTACCTAAAAAAGAGAATCTTCCCACACTCTTGTGCCTGAAATCCAGTGCCAGTTTGTAGTGATGGTCATCTTTTCCGTTCCATGCAATACTTTTCATACCTACAGCAATATCTTTCCATACCTCATCACCAGTACTCGCCTTGTACACTCCCAACACCTTCTTCACCCTCCTCCTGTCTTGGAGAGCGGGGTAGGATTGGATTCTTAACACTGACCTTACATTTTTCTTAGGTAGGAAGGTGTGCAGCTGCTGTGAGTCGTTTCCATTAAAGCGTAAAAGTGAGCTACGATATAAACTAAATAAAAGATTTTTCGTAACGTCATCTCCGTCAGTAAAATAGCTTTCCTTAAAAGGTGAACAAACGGAAACTATACTTACCAGGGGGAGAAACGTAGAAGAAAATAAATTTTAAAAAAAGAGAAAAGGACTTTCTCGACTTAAAAAAAAAAATCCCTGCATTCCTTTGCTGCTTTACAAACCGAATAAAGGACGGATATTTTTTTTTTGGTCCATGGCTTTATGGATCGTGGACATCGGGATGATTAATACAGATACAGGACTGATGGCAAGAAGGAATTCGGCAATGACGTTTTTTGGAGAAAGCATCCCGACATTCTCCAGAATATGTTCTGGTCGAATTTCATATTGTTTAAGGAAACTGTAGTAAACTGAAACTGAAATCTTGGACAGTAGATCGACGTCCTTTCCCTCGAAGTAACAGAGACGGAAGTTAACCGCCCCCCCCCCCCTGACTCGATGAATGAGGAAAGAACCAGTGGCGTAGCTAAGGGGGGGAGGGGGCGGTGGGGGCGGTCCGCCCCGGGTGTCACCCGCAATTCATGATACGAAATAATCGAAAATAATGTGATACAAAAAAGGATATTTTTTATATCCTTTATTGTCCAACTACTACTTATATCGTTTTAAATTCTTTTTAGTTGATCTAGCATTTTTTTTTTTCAATTTTTTTTTCAAATGCAATTCAGTGCGCTGTGTGCTTTGGTTACAGTGAAGTTCAATTTTTGACCGCTCTGTCGCTGCAGAAATCACAGGACATCGTCCTTGCCGTTAGGTTACTGTTATTTGGTTTGATAGAGGTGGCGTTGGCTATAAGTTTTCTTGGACGATTATTTATGAAACGAGATAGTTTTGAATTTAAAGGAAAGATATTAAAATAAATGGAAGTAGATAGTTAAATTGTAACTTCTCGTAATTATTTACCGAAAAATATTGTATTTTCTTCTGAAACTAAATGAAAAAATCATACGTCGGTAAGTACTTTAACTCTCGGTGTATGTAAGTTAGCTTTGCTTTCTACTGAACCACAATATGCAAATGTGATCACAATAAAATAAATAAACGTATGATTCCGTAGTATAGACGAGAAGAATATTTCTATCATGGAAATCTCTCTGTCGGATATAGGTACCTAAATCCTTACGTGTTGCTTAAATCGACATTGGTTTAGAACTTACGTTCCTCAATAAAAATTGGGCATTAATCGTAAACTAAACGAATCTTCGAGCCGTTTACAACATTTCTTTATGTGCTCTGGCGTGGCGTTAAGGACCTAAAATTTACGCGTGATGTCGGTTTTCGTACATACGATACCATATTAAGGAGCATATTATGTCCGAGACAGGTAGCGAAATACATCACTTGCTTAATACTCCGTGTAAACCCGGATGATATTGAAAAGGCATGTTTTATACGAACTCACACGCTGTTTATTATTTTTTAATCAAGCTATTTTTATAGTTTATTTAGCCTTATTTTTTATGAAGGAATTTAATGTAGAGTTTCTTCTCTGATACTATCCCCCACAGACTCACGACTTGTGGGACCCAAATACTGAATTTGCACCCATGCGACCTCATCTGGGTATGAAATTGTTTCGTGTTGCACCTCGCCACTTCTGTTAACTTTCATCTCTATGTCCTTTGGTGAAATTTTGTTCTTTTCTGATCCTGATGGCATTTTATGGTTATGGAAAGGGTATCGACTATAGGAGCAAAGTTTGTCGACTTTGGGAGCCTATCTAATTTATTGTCGACTATTGGAGTTGGTTCACTAGTTCATTTTTTAAATAATTTATAGTATGTGTTAGCATTCACAATTTTCCAACAACTGTTATACCGCTAAAGATAAAATAGAAATACTGAAGAAATAGAAAATGACTTTAAAATGCATAGTTATTAAATAGTATGGTGTGAGACTTCAAAAATGGGCAAAAATTCTTAGCGTGTCGACAATTGGTGCACCTACCTTTTCTGTCAAATGATTAAAAAAAATAATACAAAATACTTCTAGGTGCTTATGAATATAATTTTCAATGTTAATTCTTGACTATTTAAAGATAAAATTTCTATTGGCTGCGCATTCCGCCCCTATCGTAGCCACCTTAACCTAACCCGACAATCCTACCGTGCACAGGAGACCTTCAGTTTAACGTGGAATCCAAACCACAGAAGCGTTCTGGTGTACTTTACTTTACACAGCAAGCTGTGCCAGAGGTGAAGGTCGGGTTGAGTACCTTTGAAAATCCCCGCCCAGACAGGGATTCGAACCGGGGACTTTTCGATCTCCAGTCAGATGCCTTAACCACTAAGCCACCAGACCACTCGAAACAATAGGTGACGCACCCTGGACATCAACTGATACTGAACAGCAGAAGTGGAAAGTTTTTTTTTTTTTAATTTAAATAGTCGTATATTAGCCTAGTGAAGAACATGACTATAAAAATATCGACAGTTTCCTAGATCTGATCCAACCTCTTTTAAAATATAATGTAGTGCCGAAAGAGCACATCTTGGATTTGGAACGTAATCTCGTAAATACCTGCTACCAGATACACAAAATGAATCCACAAGCGTTCGATCAAACCACGTAAAATCTGAGCTCGTTAACGAAATTAAATCGGTAAAATATTTTAGTATTATGTTTGATAGCACACCAAACATTTCATACATTGATAAAATGTGTGAAGGGAATCGTTTTATGAAAACTAACAGAAAAGTCAAAGAAATATTCGTTGGATTTTTTTCCTGTAAGGGAAAGAAAGTGGTTGATTTAAGAAATGAAATTTATGAGAAGCTTTATTGTGACTGTTTAGATTATGTGATGAGTCGTTCTCAAGGTTATGGAAATGCAGATAATAATAGCGGCATACGTGGATGAGAAAAAAAACCATTATTAAAGCAAAAAGACACAAAGCCGTTTTCGTTAGATGTGCTGTTCCTTTAATTAAATTACGTAACCAACATTCATTTTCACAAAATGCATCTTAAGTAACGTTTTACGGAACCGCAGAAACTATTTTTACAATTTTCTTTGTGTCCTTCTGCCGCTGGATAGTGCTTACTAAACACAGCAAATCATTTATTAAAAAATTCTCAGCAACGTGGTGGAGTGCTAATTATACTGCAGTAAAAGTGCTAACAGAAAATTTTTGTTATGTTATGGTTGTAATTAAAGAATTATGTGATCAACAAGAAAATTTAGACAATAGAGGTGCTGCTGATAATCTTATACCTATAGTTTATAATTTTACTTTTCTTTGTTACCTATTCTTTTGAAATATTGTACTAAGGGAAGTAAATTGTCACATTGGATTGCAAAATAAAACCTTGAGTTTTGAACAATGAATGATAAAATTAAAGGAATTTCATCTTTATATTCAAGACAAGCGGTGTCATGTTACATAAGGAGCAACAGATCTTGCTACGAAAAACCGCAGGACTGCGACATTCCAACACAACCAAGAACTCTTTGTAAAAAATAATTGACCCGTGAAATAGCCACTGCTGCTGGACTCGCAATGAGAACTGAAAATCAAAAGGACATGTTGGACTGTCTTGACCGACCGAACTGCGAATTAGATCAAAATCAGTTCGAGATTTAGTTTCATTTTTTGAGGTTGTACATAAAAATAATTTGCTTTCGGCGATCATGGAAGAATTAAAAATAGCTGTTTACAAACTTAGTGGTTTTCACGATGAATTATGAGAATCAGAAACTCTGGAAGGATGAGAAGGCATTTTTCTTTGCTAGCTACGCCACTGGGAAGAACAACTGGTTTAAATAGTACATTTACGCAAAAAACATTATAAAGTACGAAAAAACGTGACTGGTGAAATGGTTAATGGTGGGTATATATTTTATTATTGTATTTACGTCTCTCAACATCGAGGTCTTTAGAGACGGGAAAGGATGTGGGGCAAGGATGGGGGCAAGGAATGGGAAGGAATTCGGCCATGGCCTTTTGAAGGAAGCATCCCGGCATTTGCCTGGAGTGATTTGGGAAACCATGGAAAACCCAAATCTGGATGCCCGGACGGGGATCGAACCGCCGTCCTCCCGAATGCGAGGCGAGAACGCTATCCGTTACACCGCCGCGCTCGGTGTTAATGGTGGGAACTGGTGGGCAGGAAAGACTTTTCTAGAAGAGTCTCTCAGAAAGAGGGGACATAATGGTGGGCCACATTTTAATTTGTTAGTGGATTGAAGACTCGATAAAAAGAAGTGTACAGGACCACTATGGCAAGACTATATAAAGCAGGTAACTGAGGACGTAGATCCTAATAAGTAGGGTTCCGATCTTTAGGACAAGTCATATTTTTTTTCCTGCCTTCTTTTCGAACTGAAATGCTGAATTAAACACTGATTCAATGCTTCTGATAGTATTTAAAAGTATTTTATATAGCATATAATGGCATTTTCAGACCATTTTCCTAGTTTTGGTCATATTTCGATAATATTTATGGTCATATGGTCACATTTTGAGGAAAAATCTGGTAGTTTTTTAATAGTACCGCGAATTCAATAGATACAGATGAGAATAAATTAAGATAATTATTCACAGAACTGCACTTCTTCTATACAGGTTAGGAAAACATTTAATTTTGACTTTAGTCAGAATTCACCATTCAAGAATTAAAGTTATGCATTATTGTCACTCTCTAAACGTAATGTTCCGCCTGCCTTTTAATCTCGACAAGAAGCATGCCTGTGTCGATCCTCGTCAATCAATATCTCAATGAAATATCCTCAGTCATCGTTTAATCTGCAGTGGATCAGTGAGTAGACCTACCACCATGCCGAAATAAAATTATTGAAAGTGCGAAGTTACGTAAGAGAATTCAGAGAGGACTATTTTAGTACAGATGGAAGAGGTCTATTCTATAAATTATCTGAAATTAAAGTGATTTCAACAAAACGATTTAAAATTTAGTTTCTCAATGGTGCAGCGCGTGCACCGAAGCCAATTATGCCGTCTACATGAAAGCAAGATAAAATAAATGATGCACTCGATTTCAGGCACAAGGGTGTGGGAAGATTTTCTTTTTTAGGTAAGGGTGTCAGGGATTGGAATGAGTTACCAAGGGAAATGATGAATAACTTACCGAAAACGTTAAAATAATTTAAAGTTAAAATTTGTAGAGGGCAATTGTAGGTGGGTGCAGGATAGGGGGAAGATGAGTGTGAGTGTGTAGGGAAATTGCTACCGGACCGTGCGCTCCATTGCAAATAAATTAAATTAAAAATTGAGCATATTTTGATGTATAGAATAGCACTTGCAAAAAGAGCCTTCATGAAGAAGAGAAACCTTTTAGTTTCAAATATTGATGTAGGAATTAGAAAGAACTTTTTAAAACTCTTTGTGTAGAGCACAGCAGTTTATAGTTGCGAAACATGGACTCTAGGAATACCGGAAATAAAGAAAATTGAAGCATTTGAAATGTGGTGTTACAGAAGAATGCTGAAAATTAAGTGGACAGACAAAGTGTTAAATGAACGAGTTTTGGAAATGATGGGTGAGAAAAGAAGTTTGTGGAAAAAGCTTACGGAAAGAAAAGACAGGCTGGTAGGTCATATTTTGAGACATGCTGGATTGGTTAATTTGTTACTGGAGAGAACAGTCGAAGACAGAGATTAGAATATATGAAGCAGATAATTGAGGACGTGGGCTGTAAGGGGTATGTAGAAATGAAGAGGTTAGCACAGGATAGGAAGGGATGGAGGATTGCATCAAACCAGTCTAAAGACTGACGACAGCAAAAAAAAAAAAAAAAAAAAATTGTTTGTTTGGTCATATTTTGTCATTTTTAGGTCATATTTAACCATTTTAAGGTCATATTTTCGTGCATATTTCTTAATTTTTTTGGTCCTAAAAATTTGGACCTTAGTAATAAGTATGTTGAGGAGAAGAGCTTAGCTTAAGAAAGGAAGATACAGAATTGCATCAAACCAGTCGAGAACTTGATGACAAGATATCGCGCGGTCGCATAAAATACTCATTAGCATTACCTCTGCTTTCGGAAGGTTTTATCGCTTAGTGGCTGAAGACCAGCCTGAGGAATAGCTGGAGATTTCCCGCGGGGATACACAGCCGACAGTAAATCCTGTCCAAGGACAGACGCGCCCTGGAGAGCTGCTTCCAGGAAGCGGACCCTCATTTTGCAACAACAGGGCTCCAGGCCCTAATGCACCGTTACATTCCACAGCAACCGACAACACGTTTCGAATTTAGACAAAAATAACCTTCACAACAGACAATGGACTCTGTTAAGTCCGCTACTATTAACTTCCACCCTCTAGTGCAGGGATTCTCAAACTCATAGCTCCGCGTACCCCCACGAAATTTCCCGAACAATGGCGAAGCCCCCCCAAAAATTATCTTATTGTTTATTTATTTTTTTAAATAATAATTTTTGTCTAAAAAAAAGTAATACAGTCACAAAGAGCAATATGTTATTAATTTATTTGATGGATGGATTTGTTTCTTGCCGCAAGAAGAATCGATTGTAAGAGCAATTTTGCTAATTTTCAATCTCAATTCAGGATGTTGCGTGTTGTTCTCTCGAGATACCCAGTCAGCCACCATAATGTAAATCTTGTCGCGAATCCCCTACATTGAATTGCTTAACGCCTAAGGGTTCGCGAACCCCACTTTCAGAAACCCTGTTCTAGTGCAAACTAAAGAAAATTAACATAACTCTTCGACCAGTAACAGCCAAGACCTGTTCATTTGATAGATGTTAAGAAAATATATATACATATATCTTATACTCAGTTCAGTAAAGATACAAACGTTTAATGACGCTAAAAATTATCAGCGTTATGTTACTGAGAACGCGTAGTTAGCTCAGCGATGTGACTGAAGATGTAATCTCCAAATATCACACCGAGCGTCGTACGTGAGCGGTTAACGTTCTGGCCTCGCATTCGGGACGACGGCGGTTCGAATCCCCGTCCGGGCATCCAGATTTGGGTTTTCCATGGTTTTCCCAAATCACTCCAGGCGAATGGCGGGATGCTTCCTTCAAAAGGCCATGGTCGAATTCTTTCCCGTTCCTTGTCCTCACTCCCATTGCGCTTCTAATGATCTCGACGTCGACGAGGCATAAACTAAAAAAAAAATCATCAGTTAAATATTGGGCGTGAATATACTAACTTTTTTCAATAAAATCCTTATTTTTGAAACAAACCTTTTTTCAAGAATTTAATATTAACTAATCGTATACAACAAATTTTTCTGATCAGTGATGAAAATTAAAACTCGCTACTTCCTAGTACCACTTCAATAACGAAGCCTGAGTAGACTATAATAATATAATAACATTATAAAAACACAATTACATTTCACATTAATGGCAATATCATAATTTCTGATGGAAAATGAAGATTTGCTGATGGTTCGTTGTCATTAACATGATGATAATATTTCTATCTCACATCTGTAACCCATAATACGTAATAATTATAGATAATTTCTTCTGCAGCTGCTGATTAAAATCTGAATTATTATTTAATGAAACATGCCCAAGGAATTGTTGTCGGAAGTTTTGTTTATTTTGGACTCGTTTCGTTACGTTTCTGTCTTGAGGTGTGGTAGCTAATTGTCTCTGCTTTCAACCAGCACGCCACGCGCAGTGTTGCATATGATTAGGGACACTTAATGATTCATGCCTTCGACAGTCACCACCAAGCTTCCGCTCACTGACAGAGTGGCCATCAGTTTCCATTCCGGAAGTCCAGATTTTGGATTTCCATGGTATCCCAAAATCAATCCAGGCGAATGTACAGATGGTTCCTTCAAAAGACCGTGGCAGATTTCCTTTCCGTTATTTGCCCAGTCCTCCGAATTCCTTCCCGTTCCTTGCCCATTCCTTTCCCGCGTCTAATGACCTCGACAATTCGACGAGGCGTAAAGCCATAACCAAACATAAGTGCCGATTTGCGACTGTAGTGCATATATTTATTAGTTATGACTTTACGCTTCGTCGACATCGTGGTCATTAGACGCGGGAAAAGACAAGGAGCAAGGGGGCATCCATGAATTACGTGAGGTTATACAGGGGGGGGGTCCAGCGAAATCTCACCAGGGGGGGGGGGGAGATCTACGGAAATCTCACGTGAGGTTTTGTGAAAAAATAATAGGACCGTAGAGCTAAAAAAAAGATCTACAAAATGCATGAAGGTCGATTCTAGGCGGGTTTTTTCGTCGAAAAGTAGGAATGTAACCGGATTTTGAAGGGTGAGACCTAAAAAAAAAAGGTCTCCAAAAGTTTCGAAGACGAGTTGTAGGGGGATGGGGGGGGCTCTCACGGACCAGAACTCACCAGAAAAGGGGGGGGGGGTCTGGAAATCCGGAAAATCACCTCACGTCATTTATGGATGCCCCCAAGGAACGGGACGAATTCGGCCATAGCCTTTTGAAGGAAGTATCCCGGCCTACGCCAGGAGTGATTTAGGAAAGCCTTGGAAAACCCAAATCTGGATGCCCAGATGGGGACTCGAATCCATGTCCTCCCGAATGCGAGGCCAGAGCGTTAACCGCTCATACACCACGGTCGGTGTGTAGTGTATCAGATGCCGTTGACTACCTGTGTTTTGCCGTTCGCATTCGTTTACTACAAGCGGTAGGGATGCAAGATAAAATCAGTATTGACAAATATATTGGTATTTATATCTATGTCAGGCAGATATATATAGTCGATAATATCGGCTGCATCATATCGATATTTTGCGATATTTGTATATATTATTTTAGAAATAAGTATTTGAATCAAAATCAGGTAACAAGTTTCAGGTAGTTTATTGACAAAAAATTTGGTCTGCAAATATTAAGCGCCAGCAGATCCTGAAAACATAGTTTGCTTAACCTTTTCTCATGAAGTCCATTCCTAGTTTGAGTGACAGCGGTTCCTGCCTGGTAGAAAAGGCGTTCAGAAGCTACCGACGAGGCTACTTTGACTAAATGATTAGTTGCAATTTTGAAAATATCTTAATCCAACTAAGATACCAATCATGATTTCAATTTTCCAGTTTAATGTACCGTAATCTCCAATAGTCAGTGTTATTCTATACGTAACAATAAAAAATGCTTCACACTTTTCAACTCCTCATTCACAACTTTCGAAATATTTTCATATTTTTGTTTCAATAGTTCCACGAAAAGGGACTTTGTATAACGGTGCTAACTTCTTCAATAAAACCTAAACCTTTGCCTTCAACGGCATTAAAAGGTCTATTATCAACATTGATGAAATAAGCAATTGTATCGGTCAGGCCGTCATATTTTTTACCCTCTTTAGAATATTCTAATGCGTCCCAGAAAGAACAAGAAATAACGAATGCAAACGTAACGCAACACATTAAGCAATAAAAGCATGAACTTAAATGAATGGGGAACTAATAAAGCGCATGAAAAGAAATGGAACCCTCGTAAATCAGAGTTTAGAATAGTCAAGTTTTATCCCTTTCATCCATACATTTATATGCAGTTTTTTTTTTTTTTTTTTTTTTTTTTTTAGAGCGAATGGTGTTTGTAGTTTTTATATTTCACTGCATCATATCGATATTATCGTATCGACTATTTAAAAATATCGATATAAATAAACTATCGATATTTTTGTACCTATATTATCTGTGGACCGATATATCGTTGCAACGATAGTTGGAAAACTGCTGCATATTTCTCTCGCAGTCAGAAGTTGCCCAGGTAAATTCAAATCATCCTGTCACAAGTTTGATTCCAAACTATCTAGTAAAGAAAGCGGGGAGCTATGCAGGGAAGGTTAATCGAGTGCTGGGTGCACGAAGAGACAAGCTTCGGAATGTACGGGCCCTCGAGATCGGTTGCGGGAGCGCACGCGTGGCCATTGTGGCTGGGAGCCATTACACACTGCTGCCAGGCCAGGCAAATCGCCCGCAGTTGTTTTGTGTGTCGCTATTGTCTTCCCTCCCCCGACTCAGGCATTACCACAAAAGCCAGTCACTATCGGACATATCGATTGCCACCGACTTGTCTCAGCGTCGCGTCAAAAGCTACCTTTATCGAGAACGGCACGTGCACCAAACGATTTACTAACCACTAGCGGGTGAATGTGTACGTACTGTTGAAATCAGTTACATGTACATCTGCTTGACAAGCATACAATGTAGAATTATTTTGAGATGTGGCGAGATTTTAATATTGTGCTCGGAGTAGGTTTGTTGTCCTAATATTCACTCTACAGATCAGTTTACTTGTCTACTTTACATCTGCCGTGTAACATATACAGTTAAACCACGTTGTATGAGTTGTTTATGTATTACAAATAATGGAATTAACAGCTAAAATGGTAGTATTTGCGCAATAAATTTTCTTATATAACAGTAAACGAAAAAATTAATATCTTTTAACGCCAAGATACGACGTTACTGTGCAGTAATACGACCGAAAGAGAAATTTTAAATAAAAGAAAGGCAGATCTTAAGGAAAATCCTAGGTGCAATCAAAGGAAATTGTGAATTCAGAAGACGACACAATCATAAACTCTACACGCATGTAGAAGAGATCGCCGACACATTCCTAGGAGGAGAATTGTTTTCTGTAGCCACGTTCCCCGTATGAACCCTACAAGGCTGAGTCTTGAAATACTTTGTCAACAAAAAACCGAGGTGGGGTGGTTTACCGGGATAGAGAAAGACTTGCAAGAAGTGGGGCAAGCCAGAGAATCGCTTTCTGCTCGAGAAGAAACGCCAAGAACACCGTAGACTCCAAGAAAAGCTGATACTAAAAACAGGCTAAACGTGGACTGAAGCGAGGAAGGAACACGAATGCGGGAATGCTGGGTGAAAGTTGAAGCCCAAGCGCAAGGGAAAGGAAAAAGACAGTTGAAATAGCGTGTTCCGTGAATGGCAGATACGACAGAAAAAAAAAAAAAAAAAAGGTACTAAAAATGAAAACAGGGCAACAGATATTTTGCAGTAAACGTGACATTATTTGCTAGTATTATATCAGCAGGTATGTTCATTGAGGAACACTTGGTCTTCTTCAGATGCCAGCTCTACTATCAATCCTTCAAACGGCATCTCTTCTGCGGGTCAAATTATGAACATTAATGTCACTCGATGTAGTTGCAGGTCCTGGACCCATAAGAGTTGATTTATCGCTACATCTGGAGAGCGCTGTGTTAAAACCATTGAAGCATATTCTTATAGCACTACCTTCAGTATCCCTTAATTAGGGAGTTCGATGTGGCTTTTGCCACGACCCCCCCCCCCCCAAAGGACAAGGCACGTAGTTTATGGACGCTCCCTTAGAGATTATGGAACAATGTTTCTGCTAATGGCGATTGTCACTCTTCCACAATCTTCTGCTCCTTCGAGGCGCACGATATTACAACCACGAATGCTGAATTTTTCCCTAATTTTAAACCACACTCTATCACTTCTAGCAATATATACCCCGTATAATTTTAACCTTTGGTATTCGAGTAATTTTTTGGAGGGGGGGGGGGGGGGAAGGAGCATAGTAAACAGAGAGTATTCCGAAATATAAATTTTATTACTTCGCTGATTAGCGAAAAGCTTGTAACTTAACACGTTGTATGATATCAGCTGGTAAATCTGGTGAAGTGGCCATTCTAAACAGATATACAATGGTCTTGCGAATCATCAGGTATGAGCATTGGTGAAGGTTTGCTTCGATTGATGGTAATTGGTCCCGTAAGTGCTCTCGTAGCTGAGTGGATAATGCATTGGGAAACCGAGGAAAACAGAAATTTGGATGCCGGGACAGGGATTCGAACCCGAATGCGAGGACAGAGCGTGAATATTTCGCCCACCGGGCTCGGTTAAGACGTGTAGCACATGCAATTAGCACAAGCAATACTGTACAGGCCGCGCAAAACTAATTTAATGTGGTATAGTATTAATTTAGTTTGTGCATAAACTCTATGTTTCTAAGATCGAAGCATTTAACGGCGTTGTATATTTGTGAAATGATCTCGGGCTTCCAGCTGCGTAGAAATGTTATTTTCTTGGGACGTTTCGAGGGAAAGAATCAACCAAATGCAATCACACTGGCGTAGTAATTGTCAACAAGGAGAGAAGCAAACAGTAAATGCCTCTTTACTAGCATTTAAGTGATTGTGCGGTTCGTAATAGTCATTTTCTTTGCAACATGTTAACGAAAGAGGAAAGAATTTTCGCCATGAAAACTATTTAAATAAGAGCTGTGAATGCTGTATTAAAGGAAGGGAGAGTATAGATGGAGTCTAATCCACCATCACGTAAAGATATTTACGACGGAATACACAAATTTGAAACTGTTAAGCACTGCTTCGAACGCATCTCGTAATGGGCGACCTGGTATGGCACCGACAGAGGAAAGTGGACTCACTGGCTGTCAAGAGTAGTCCAAGGAAGTCCACAAGACGAGGTAACTACCAGAGAAATAATAAATATGAAATAATATATGTAAAACAATACGAGGTGGACTGCTACACCATAAGAGTATAGAGAATTAAGTTGGCTAGCCTGCAAGATAGATTTTAATATAATGGATATCATTGACTTTAACAAAGAGTATGTATTGTGTCGAGGTTACAGCATGAAGACAGTTGAGTCTGAGAGCTGAAGACCGTTTTAGTTTAATCGGTAAGGAAAGGATAAGGATCTGTTAATGATTCAAGCAATCTTTGAAGTAATTGTCAAATAGCGGTAAATGTGGGACGAGTTACTTAACGTGAACTAGATTGTTTTCAATACAACGACTTACTTTAACTAACAGTATGAAGCTATAATTCGCCATTGGTTGTAATCAAAGATGCAAAATATAAATATTCATTACATCGTAGGCACGGCATATCAAGAACGTGTCTAAAAATAAAAAGGATTTTCCTCTCACCAGTTTCCGAAATTTCACGTCGGTCAACCCAAAGGATTTTACGTGAGCAGAAGAAGTTCAGAGTGTACATTCCACGTTTGCTCGACATCTTGTTGGCAAACGATACAGGTAGGTTTCAATTTTGGGGGATTCATTTGACAACACGAGTCCCCGAACATTCTCCAGTGGACTTCATGCTTGGGCTATGATTAAAAACGAAATGTAAGGGAAGAAATCACAAACTGTTGAAGAGCTGACTGTTTACACGAAGGACTGCTTCAAGAATATGCAGAATAATCTTTTCGTATGTTTCATAGTATTCCTGATAGATTCCGACGCTGTATTAGTGAAGAAGGAAAACACTCTAGATATAAAAGCAAGTGAAATCTATTGTTTATTGAAATTTACTAATTTGTTATCTGTTTAGACGAAAGTTTAATATAGTCTGTAAAATTTTGAAATTGTATTCTGAACCAGCCACTTAGGTGTGTAAGTAAATTGATATTACGAAGACGGGTTACCAACCTGGAGGACTAGGTACTTTTTTTTCTTCCGGGGTGTGCCCACCCCTGGCCGCAGCTTTTAGACGCCTTTCACTCCTTCCCATCTGCTGAACCCCTGCTGGAGTGCATCGCCCGGAGGCTACGTCGCAGACGACACACGCAAGGCAGACATTAGACATTCTCACAGTCAACGACAAGATCGAAGACTACGAAAATAAATGGCAGGAACATGGCCTACCAAAGCTGTCTACGAAGTATGAGCCTAGAAGTAGCAGAACAACTTCAGATACGGTCCCCCCCCCCCCCCTCTTTACAGCTCGACGAAGTGAATGTCATTACAGGGCAAGAAAGGATTGTGTGTAAGGAACAGGTAAGAATTCAGCCATGGCATTTGAACAGATGGCCTAACACTGAAGAGGAGCATAAACAAGTGTAAACAAAACCGTCCTCTATATTGCTTAATGTCCAGGCACTACGATTAATTCTTAGAGAACCGTTTCTTTCTGTACTGTCGCTACGAAGTTCTAATCTTACGCAATCAGCTGCTTCAGTCAATAACATTGGTCTGACGTGACACGATCAAAGCCTACTGCGTTGTTATATCGATAGCGCGATTTAGAAGAGCAACAGACAGCAGCATCATTTTTATTAGAACACAACTTGAGTTTCTAGTAACCTATTATAAAGAGCGGATGATTTAATATATACCATTCTCATTAGTTCTAGTAGTTTCGAGTACGAAAGTAAAATAAACAATAAAAGCAGAGGAAGAGAGACGCGAAATGCTGTGAGGAATATGCAGGTCGAAACACACGAGTATGAAATGAAAAGATTGGAATTCCTAATCGCTTTCAGTAACCAGACCGTGTACTCACTCCGCAGTATAGAAGGAAACTGGGATGATGCTAAAGTTAGCAAAAGAGCTCACCCCACCTGAGCTAGCTGGCGAAAGAAGCCAAACAACATCAGGTCCACCCCATTGGCTAGGAGAGCTGTTCTGTTCCGTCACGAATCCTTACTACAAATTGTCGCCTGAGAACTGAGTGACTTAAACAGTTCCCATCGTACGAAATGAGGTTGTAATTTTCTTTAAACATTCTGATTATTTCACGCATCATATTGGCGGACTCGTTCATGGTTCTTGACCTATCTTTCATTTTGAAAAGATTGTAGTTATACATGATTTTTTTAGACCATTTCATTTGCAGTTGATTGTTAAATAATATAAAATAAGCACGCCAGTGCATCGGCGTGTGTGTTTAATAAGGTGGCTTAATCTTTCACTAATTCTGTTAGATCTAATTCTCGTTATATTTGGTGTTACCTTCCCGACTTCTAAGCTTTGAAATGTGACCAAAGTTAGAGTCAGCTTAAATACACCTTTTTTTACGCCTCGTCGACGTCGAGGTCATTAGAGGCGTGATGGTACTGAGAACAAGAAAAATTAATGAATTCGGTCATGGCCTTTTGAAGGAAGCATCCCGGCATTCGCCTGGAGTGATTTGGGGAAACCGGAAGCCATGGAAAACCCAAATCAGGATGCCCGGACGGGGATTCGAACCGGCGTCCTGCCGAATACGAAGCCAGAGCAAATATCATCATGTCTCCCACTCCGTTTGGTTTTTAATTTTCTTATTGGTTTCGTTCTGGTCCCGTTTAGCCAGCTGATAGTTCAGGGAGAGACATTTGAGGATATATAAGTAATCTCGGCATCAAGCTTACCATGGTATTTACTGCTCCGAACGGTGGCTGTGAGAAAGTAATTATTCGAATAGTTAGATACGCGAACAGACTGCAAATGCACCTGCGCGTTTTAAATCATTACGTCTGTCTCTTGAAGGAATCAGATTATTATAACAAAAATTTGAATATTCTGTCTTTACAAAAGGGTAATGATATTTATCGCAAACTATGAGTCCGTTCTGCGACAGAGAACATCATATCATTAAGCACTGAACTATCTAGTGGATCATATGAATATAATAATGTTGTTGTTGTTTACTCTGATGTGGTACGGATAGTTCGTGTAACAATCATAGATGAGTGTTGTCGTAATTATCGTAGTTATATGCCGTGTTGCTATGTTAACTTCACAAAACCATGGTTTCCTTGGTATATTTGTATGTACTGTCACCTAGAGCTTTCTTCTGTTGAGCTGTGCCCGAAACCAGTTATTTTTCAGTGTACGATTTCCATTTCTATCGATTCATAATTGTAAGACGTTTCCGCTTTTGCGGGACGTCCAACACATCCTCTTGGATGTCTGGCGATCACTCCAAGATTTTTCCTCCACCACTTGTCTCCAAACAACTCTCTTCGCCTCAGCGTCTTTCTTCACCTGGCCCATCCATCTTCCAATGGGTCTCCTTTACTCCCAAAGTTCAAGAGAGCTAGCTAGGACATTCTCCCCTCCTCCATCTCTCATAACATGCCCCAATTACGGCAGTCTTTTCTTTATTAAAATCTCTCCCAATGCTTCAAGTCATCTCTCCCTGATGTTTGCATTCCTGATTTTATCTTTCTTTCTGACGTTATCCATCTCTCAGAGAAACTTCAACATTCTTTTTAAATTAATTTAATTGCAATGCAGTGCACGCTCCGGAAGCAATTTCCCTTCATACCTACTTTCTCCCTTCCTGAACCCACCCACTTTTTGTTATATATTTGAATTTTAAATTCTTTCAGCGTTTTTGGTAAATTATTCATCACCAATTTTGGTAATTTATTGCAACCCTGACACCCTTACCTAAAAATGAGAATCTTCCTACACCCTTATGCCTGAAATCACTGCCAGCTTATAATCATGATTATCTTTCCCTTCCATGCATTACTTTTAATTCTTCCACCAATATCTTTCCACGCCTCGTCAACAATATACGTCTTGTTCACTTCCATGACTCTCTTCACCCTCCTGCTGTCTTCCAATGAATCCCATTCCAGCTCCTGTACCATATCGGTTACCGCTTGTGTTCTGCAGCAATTTCCAGAAACAAATCTAGCAGCCCTTCTCTGTAGCAAACTCCTATATTTGATATCCAAAATGTCGGTCCCATACTACACTAACATATTCAAGCAATGGTCTAGTTTTGTACCCCAATTCCCTTACCTCTCTGTTACATCCCCTCCTCTCTCCCTACAACAAGTGAATGATTTTGAAACCTTTTCCTACTAAGTTTCCAGTGTGTCCTGTCCAGTTGAATTTGTTATCAAATGTTATGCCACGGTAATTACATTTCAGCTCTTCAACAAGCAATTCTTTTCCCACCTTATATACTTCCATGGTACGATCCTTGTTTGACGCTCTGTTTCGCTTGTTGATCGACAATTTCATTGTGCAGTGCCCTGATCCAGAGAAAACGAACATGTATACCGGCTACGAACACTTCTGACATCATGCTGATGAAATCGTAAAAAATCTGCAATTTTCGTTGTTCACGGCGTATACTGTAACTATTGACTCGTGAGTGAGTACTAAAATATTGGAAAAGTACTTAGACAGAACTTGTTTGACAGCTGCGCAAACGGCTAGGGTTTCTGCGGTGTAGATTCATGCGCCTGCTCTTCTTCGTCACTTGAATTGGTTTTAGGGAACCGTATCGCCGTGCTTAGCGAACGCGTCGGTCAGCCCGCGTGGATACAGGACAGGTCTGAACGCGTGCGCACTGCAGGGGGGTTGTGGCAGCTGCGTCCTTTCTTGTGCGTCCTGATTTATTCCTTCCCTTCTTTTCAGCGGGACCTCCTCCCCCTTCCTTTATCTTTTCTTGGTGGTTCGGTTTTTTGCCCCCTGCGCGTTTCCTCCTCTTTAAAGGGAGCAAGGTGAAATACGAGCCCACGGCCGCGGCCAGTCCTCAGGCGCCGCGCTTAACTGTTATCTCCATCACACACACGCTCAACCAAAAATATAACACGCCGCACAATCAGTACCGCTAATACCACTTACAGTCGTCTAGCATTATTTCCGGTTTCTCAGAAAATAGATCGAAACCGTTTTACTGTAACACACGCGAATTCTCTCGTTGTCACCAAACCACTTGACACCATGGTTTACTGCTATTCATTTCTCAAACTGAAGTTCGCTTTGGTACTCTGCCCGGATAAACAACATTCGCTGCGCTTACGACTCAATTATTTTTGTAGACGGACAGGAAAGCTTACAATATCTTATGGATACTCTGTGGCAAAGCAGCCATAAATACGGACTCGATATTAAGTAAATAATACAAAGTAATGCAATGCTGTTTGTAGGCCATTTTTCCGCAGTTGCTCAGTAAATTAATTAATAAAATGACGCCAATGCAACTGTAATATGCAGGTTTATTGTCGTACGCATTTCTCCTCTCCTCGAGGCATCATCAGCGACGAATCTATTTTAAAATTTACAAACTTATTTGACATAACGCTAAATTGGTACATTTTCTTATTATTTACACTTACTATTTACATTAGTGGATTTCAGGATAGTAACCACACATCTTTGCTTTCTCTCCAAAGCATGTTTCCATTACAGCCATTTGTCTTTGCTGTTGTGTACAGGATATAAACATTGCGTATTCTACAATTCGCCTGTTTTCGGTGGCCATCTTATTTTCTTACTTTTTTTTTTAAATAAAAATAAAAATCCGTCTTCTAACAACTGGTTTATTTT
>CM061920.1:53985925-54077785 GCA_031002005.1 Vandiemenella viatica | reverse complement strand
CTGAGCGACCACGCTGACATTAACAATAGCACTAAAACCCAATGATTTTGAGACCTTACGAATGCGCATTCCTATACGGAATTTCGAACAAATCAACTCATTAGTGACCGTAATTTGTCGTTACGAGAAATATGTGATACACAGACTAGATGCTCGAAACAACGAAAATACGTCAAATCAGACTCAACACAGCAATTCTCACTAATATCACTAAGGTTTACATCGTGAATCGCTTTCAGTGTAGTTGTTAACATACATAAATTCTGCCGCAGATACAGGCAGTAAAAAAGTAAGGCCCCTTGCTTGAATTAAGTGTTATCCATACAGCATTATGTGCGAAGAAATGTCCTCTGTGTGAACGGATGAAATGGCGGTATAGAGATTTGGTTTGTACCTTCTCCGTTACTGTGATGCTAAAAATAGGACCTGAACAAGATACGTCCTGCGGAGGCCAAGTTGTAGGGCGGACACAGCTAATTGTAAGCGCTGAGCAGGAAGTGGGGAGCGAGACACTGCCTCCGCAGCAGTGTTTACCGCACGTCTCCCCAATATTTGCAACAACGACCAAAACCAAAAGGCTCCCCTAACCATCACAGTATTTACGATACCTGCATCCACATTAGAATTAGGGTTATACATGATACTGCCGCCACGAAATGTAGACCCACAGAACATATAAAACCTGATAAAAATCACTGTTTTAACCCTGGGACGCAGTACTGTTATCTTATATTCATAAATAGTTTTTCTATGAGATTTTATAGTCGATCCTCCGCTTGTGTTTGGGAATGTCCTTACGGCCTGTGGAGTGACGTCATATTAATGTCTAAAGTCTGTCTATCCTCCTATCTGAGTAGATAGTTAACACACTAGATGTCATCTAGAAAAAAGATCGCGTTTACTACGGAAAGCCCACTGAGCTTCGTTTCTTTGTACTGCTTAATGTAGGAGTTTTAACAACACTACTAAAAGAAAATCAAGGCTTTAAGCCTGGTCGACGTCGAGGTCATTAGAGGCGGGAAAAGACTGGGCAAGGAACTGGAAGGAATTCGGCCATGGCCTTTTGGAGAAAATATTTGGCATACTCCGGCAGTGATTTCGGGAATCCTAGGAAAACCGAAATATGCCTGGCCGGACAGGGATTCAAACCAATGTCCTGCTGAAAGCCAGGCGCGGGTATTACCGCTCATCCAGCAGAATCGGTACGAGAAAAGTATCGCTGTTGCAGGCGCATTGGCTTGAGAGAAATCAGCCGACATTTCATTAAATCAGTCAGTGTAGCTTTTGGGTACATGAACTTTCGTTTTGTTGGACTCGTAACGTTTAACCCCTTAGAGAATCGTCAACTTTACTTGGCGTTGCTTCCAAGCTACCGAGGATGGTGGTGTAACGGTTAGTGTTCTGGCCTCGCATTCGGGAGGACGCCGGTTCGAATCCCCGTCCGGGCATCCAGATTTGGGTTTTCCATGATTTCCCAAATCACTCCAGGCAAATGCCGGAATGCTTCCTTCAAAAGGCCATCGCCGAATTCCTTCCCATTCCTTGCCCCCATCCTTTCCCGTCTCTAAAGACCTCGCTGTTAAGAGACGTTAGGGAGTTAAAAAAAAAAATCTGCATCTCAACATACCCATGAGACGTTTTGTGTTATAATGTATGTATCGTTTTGTGTTAAAATGTATGTATATATCTATGGGACACTGTTTGTTTAATTTTTTATCAAACCGGACCAGTAATATACTTAGTTTTTAGTGTTAATTTGGTAGTTTTAAGTGATTTTAAGTTGGCATGTCTGCTGTTAGTGAGTAGAGGCAGGTTGACAGTGATCATGATAGTGTGTGAAGGGATATACAGCTGAGAAAATATTGCCCAGGGGTCTGAACTGGGTTGGTAGATAACAGAAATTATTGCAACATTCTGTTTACCACTTTTTTTTAATTGTAGTTATTATTATACTTTGCGTATAAATTCCATTACCCATCTACTTTTGCCATTTACGAATTTTAATTTTACATTGCTTCAGCGTTTTTGGTAAATTACTCATCACTTTGTTTGGTAATTCATTTCAATCCCTGATACCCTTACCCATAAAAGAAAAATTTCCCGTTCCCTTACGCATGAAGTCGAGTGCTAGTTTGTGCCTATGGTCATATTTTCCCTTTCCTGCGTTACATCAGCAAGATACGCCTTGTTTACGCCCAGTACTGTCTTCACAATTTTTTTTTTTTTTAAACTTATTGCTTTGCGCCTCGTCGGCGGCTAATGTCATTAGAGGTGGGATGGGACTGGGGACAAGGAACGGGAAGTAATTCGGCCATGGCATTTTTGAAGGAAGCATCCCGGCATTCGTCTGGAGTGATTTGGGGAAACAATAGAAAACCCAAATCTGGATGCCCGGACGGGGATTTAAACCCACGTCCTCGCTTATGCGAAGCCAGAACGTTAACCGTTACACCACCACGCTCGGTTTCACACTCTTCCTGTCCTGCAGTGACTCGTAATCTAGCTCCTTATTATTAGTGTTTGTTTGATGGAACGACATGGTGATGAACTGATAAGACTAGGAAAAGAATGCAGTGAAATTAAAACTGTTTATTAAAGATAAGTGCACAGATTTTTATCCAGTCTTGGCCAACTACAGTAAATGGTTTCATTCTTGGTTTATATAAATTAATATAAAGAAGCAGTATTTGTTTTGAGCGAGGCAAGAAGTTCGTTAAAAAAGAGTTTATTCAAAGGCCATATTAATCACCCTAGGAACTCCGCCACTGCCGGTTTCAAGCCCATCAAGACCTGAAAAGATGTGGGATCAGCATAGAAGACATCCAAGACAGGGAATAATTCAGAGGAAAAATTGCGGAGGTAAAGACTGACTGAAGAAAAACCAACCAGGAAAAGCAGGAAATTTTCAGAGGAAGAAAAAGCAAGAGTGAGCGAGAGAAAGAAAAAGCACTGGCGACGGAGGAAGGAAAGTCAGAAGGGAAATGAAGTTGCGTAGTCGTAGTCCATAGATGGCTGAAACGAAAAGGAAAAAACAAAAAAATCACCGTAGGTTATTGCCGATGCCTGAGCTCGGTAATTACTCTTATGAGTGGATACAGTCGACGGTGGGAGTACTTGGCCTGAGAGGACTCTGGTCTGCTGAATGGAGGAGTTTCCCACGGCGGCGGCTGAATGAGACGCTCGCCGCAGGGTCACGGCTGTGACGTCACCGTCTGGAATGCAGCGGTCCTCAATGGGAGGCCCGCACGCAGCGTCCACGCAGGGGAAAGTAAAATACAGCAGCCAACGAGATCGCGCCGCTACTAGTTCGCTGCTGCAGTTGGTGTTTGATCGACGTTTGTGCACCTGCAAGTAAAGTTGTATTACTCTTGGTGAAGACATTCGTAAATTCAGTACCAGAAGCATAGGTTAGGTACTAGCGCAAATAATTCTTGGTAAAAACCTTCCTATTGTATTAACTAAAATGACCCTTTTTCCTCTAATGTTATTCTGCTAAATTCAGATCTATGCCGAAGCAAATCTAGATATCATGTTAGATAAACATACAAAACCAGAGATATGAGGTAGTTGGGTTTCAAAACATTGTTCAGACCATTTCGGATCAACCTTTTGGGTGTAAAAAACAGGAGTTGGAGAGCATGTAAACATGAGCAGCTAGAATTGTTTGTGAAAATTACCATAGAACACAATCAATAAATGAAATGATAAAGGAGCTGGATTGGGAGTCATTGGAAGTCAGCAGTAAAATGAAGAGAGTGCTGGGAGTGTACAAGGCGTATGTTGGTGATGGGGCTTTGAAGGATGTGGCTCGAAGAATCAGGAGTAGTGCATGAAAAGGAAAAGATGCCCATAGGCACCAATTCGCACTGGATTTTATGCTTAAGGAAGCGGAAAAATTTTACTTTTGTGGGTAAGGATGTTAGGGATAGGAATAAATTACGAAGAGAAATGATGAGCAGTTTGAGAGGAACACTGAAGCAATTCAAAATTAAAATTCGTAAATGACAAAAGTAGGTGGGTGAAGAAATTTAACACTTCAACTATATAAGATGATAATAAAAAGATGAAGAAATGGGTATTATATGACTAGGGAAATTGCTCCAGAAGCGTGCACTTGATCGCAATTAAAATCAATTCAGTACGACCATCCTTAAAGTTTTGTGTAATAGAGAACAACTAAACTTCCTGGTAGATAATTTTTCATTCATCAAGTTTTGTTTTTCAGAAGCCCTCTCATAGTAACATTCGAGAGTAAAATGAGATATTTAGTTGCTTTCATAATATTTTCCATTCAATTTTGAATTAATAAATTGGCACTAAGAACGATATGAAAACGTTGGTTCATACATTAATCACAACAATATTATAACTATCGGTGTTGTAATGCGCGTATACTAACTTCAGTTTTATTGAGCCTTTTATGTTCTTCCTCTGCTGGAGACCTCTGTATGTGTTACACTGAGAATTACTTATTAGCCTTAGCTGCATATCAACGTAGGTTACACAAGCTATCTTTATAAAGTTGTGTGAAGGCGCATTCGCACGATCCCTTATAGGAGAAGCGAGGCGAGACGGGACCTCATTAGCCGAAGTGTAGGGACGACCGCGGGCCGCAGGTTAGTCCTAGCTTACCTCGCCGCCACTTCCGCACCACGTTGCCTAGTGTCGTTTGGCACAGAGCGCTTTACAGCAAGAGAAGGGGTGCGCACCGTTGCTGCAAACCGATGGCAACAGCGCACCGCCACATACGCCTGTGATGTTTACCGACACAGAGTGGGTAGCTGCGTCTCGTCTCCACTAGCAGAGGCGGCCCTATTCCCATGGCGTGTGGTTGAGTATTCGTCTCGTGCCGTCCCGTCTCGCCTTCGTTACAAGGGATCGTGGGAACGCGCCTTTAGGCTTATTTCTCAGTTGAGGCTGATGCGCTGTCTGTTGCATATAGCGGCCGTCCATTAATTACGTCATACGAATTTTATGATTGTTGGAGCCCCTCTCTCTTCCTGTCACAGGTGTGTATCCCTGCCTCCCCTGGTGTGACGTCACATATTTTGGCAATTCTAAATTTAGAAATTAATAAATTAAAACAGCACTTACAAAATTATTTATATATTTCTATTTAAACTATTTTTCATAAAATCAACAATAAACCAAACATTTTAGAAAATTGATAAAACATAACAAATCAAATGAACGATACAAAATTTAATCTTCTTCTGTCCATGGACTTTGAACCCTGCCCTTTATATTATTAATGACTGGCGTAGCAGTCACTTCGTTCTCGAATTGAATAATGTTAGAAAAATTCGATGTGTCAACATCTTGATGATCTTCATACAACCATATAGCATCCTCATTGTTTTTTCAAATAAAGAACTTCCCTATCACGTTAAGTTGGCCAAATCTTCGTGATGGGCAAAACCTCTTGTTGCCCCTCATGTGATTGCTTGCTTTGTATGATAAAAGATACACGCGATCGTTTAAATAACATTGCGGAAGTCATATTTTGTCAAAGCCGGTACGGCCATTCGGCATATATGAGGCAGCGTGATCTCGCGCGGCCGCCACGTGACAAAAAGTGATACAAATTATACATGTGACGTCACGAAGCTTATCCCCCCCCCCCATTTATCACACGATGTCACACTTTGTTGATCCCCTACCTCCCACTTAACGTGTGACGTAATATATGGATAGAGATGAGTCTCCACAATCTCCTGTAACCTTTTGTAAACTACAACAAAGTTTATCTCGCGATGTGGAAATGTCTTTAAAAACGATGTCGGCTGTCTGGAGTCGATCGTGACCAAATGAGCGACAGTTTCTGGCGAAGTAATTTCAAAGTTCAACAACTCTCTAAAAATGACTTATCACCACCATCTTGGTGTCGTTTTGAAGAAAAATGAGATTCTGCCAGTACTACTTTGATATACAGTCTTTCATCGCTACCTGCGCGCGCAGAGTGATCCTACAATTTTCTAATTTCGGCATTTGACAAGTGTACATAGACAGAAGCTAATTATTCCGTCCGAATGAACAAAGTGTTGCTTTTTTTTTTAAATGGCTTTCTGCATCTTAGGCCATACAGCCAGCTCGATAGTAATTATGTGTATGAATATTTTCCAGCTAATTAGACACACCATAGGACGGACATGACATTCACATACACAACAGTTAAACACCCATGCCCGCGGCCGGACTCGAACCGGCGACTTTCGGTACACTCCAGCCCCTACGCTACAGAGACCGGCACGTGTGTCTTTGAAGAAGTGTGTATGAGTTGCAACTGTGCTTCAAGTCTGTATCTCGAAAGACATATCTAGGGCTGTGGATCTCGAAAAGTTTGAAAATTTCACGATTTCCATAAAATGTCGCGATATGTGAGTGCAAAGTACAACCAGAATTGTAAAAATCGGGCGCGAATGCGTAGCGCCGAAAATTCTAAAGAGAATGACCTCACAAAATAGTCCGACCCAACCCAGACTTGTATAGATCTGACTCTTCCGAAACGTATTCAAATAATTTAAAATCCAGGTGCATCCCACTTCTCAGACCACTACGTTGTATTGAATAAATGTAAGTTACAAATAAAATAAACTATTATATTAAATTAAATTATTTCTTATTATATTTGTTTAACTATTTCCATCAATCTAATTTCTGTTCCTACACACGCTTAACGTTTTCTCGAAAATAAAGATTTTTTTTGCTTTTATTTTGTTGTCAACGTGTAAAGGATCTAGATTTATGCAGTTAATAGGAAGAAAAATCAAAATAAAATTATGTTGAAATTTGCAGAGATCCAGACGTATTAGAGTTATTTCCTGGAATCACTGACGCATTTGGTCTAAAAATAGACGCCCTTGCGCCTTACACAGAGTTCTGCGCTTTAATCATCTCTGCCACTCTCCTCGCCAGAGTGCCGTAATTGGCATCTACGAGGATTACGTCATTCTCGTTTAAAAATACAACTCTGGGGATTTCGCGTTTGTCGTTAAAGTGAGGTCTTTCGAGTTGCTGCTCGTCTGCTGATCTGGACAATTCTTCCCGTCCTCTTTGATCCCGCACTGTGTGCTTGATATGCCACTACAAATAGAGGTCGGGTACCAGCCACTCCTGGCTTTATGTTCTTATTCTTTAATTTTACTAGTCCAAGCCAGCGTGTGCACTATTATCCACGTTGCAAGAACATGTAATGCACTCTGCCTTCATACGCGGTAATAGCCTCTTGGTTAGGGATTTTAACGTAATTACTTCCTTTGCGCAGAGGAATATCACTTAATCGGAAACACTTTTGTTGGTATGTAATTTTAATTACGCATCGTCATTATAAACTGCTGGCTGAGTATATTACGAACTGCGTAATCCGTCTCTATGGTAACGCTAACGGCTGTAGGGAACCTTCAGTGTAACATAAAAACCAAACAACGGAATCGTTCTGGCGTAATTCCCAATAGGGGGTGTCCATAAATTACGTGAGGTGAAATGGGGGGGGGGGGGTCCGGCGAAATCTCACCAAGGGAGAGGGGGAGTCAACGGAAATCTCACGAGAAGTTTTTGGAATTTTTGTTGGACTGTAGGGCTAAACAAAGGTCTACAAATGACGCGAAAGGCGATTTCAGGGGATATTTCGTCGTAGAAAGGTCTCAAAATGCTACGAGGCGATTTCTAGGGGGGGACTCGCGGACTAGATCTCACCAGAGGGGGGGAGGGGTCGGACCAGATCTCACGAAGTCTCATCAGAAGGGGGGGGGGGGTTCCAGAAATCCGGAAAAACACCTCACGTAATTTATGGATGTCCCTTTACACACTAAGCCCTGCCGAGGTGAAGAGCGGGCTAAGGACCTTGGAAAATTATGGTTGAGTTCGGATTCGACCTATGGACCTCCAGTAACACTCCTTAATCTGGGAACCAATGGACCGCTCCTTATTTTGATTGTTTGGGCAACGTGACTGCTATCCACATGACACTCATTACGATTCTCTCGCTTTTCTTCTTTTCTGTTAATTCATTAACTAAATAGGTTTGTTATTAAATAAAATTCGTATAATTAATTATGAAATGCTGCATATATTTCGACTCCATCTCGTTCCACTGTGCAATCATCTTTACATGTAGATTTAAACGAAATGATTACGGTACCTTTCTTTATGATTGGTTTCATGTTTTAATGTAATGAGAAAAGTGTTGAACTGCTACAGAAACACAAATTGGTATCCTAAATACTTTGCCTGCTACAATAACGACATCTCTGGGCAGAGAATATAACGAAATCATATACATCGACAGAATATAAATAAACAAAAACAAGTAATAATTAACATTTATACGTACAGTTGGTTTGTAGTAAAAAAAAATATTGAACCATTACAGAAAATAAAGGTAAAATTGATTCGTGGGTTGTTATAACTGCGTTATCTATGGACAGAGAGAAAAAATATCTCTGGCGGAAGATACCACTACGAGCAAGCTTGCCTTTTATTACTGTTGATAGTTATTACCGTTCAGTTTATACTCGCAGTATTACGGGTTCGTGAGAAACTGGACGCTGTACTCACGTGAAGAGTATAAGGAATAATGAAAACTATTATAGGCGTGGCTAAACGTAAGCCGGTTAGAAAGCGCTTCACACGGCGGAAGTGAAACTTGGAAATTTGGGAGACCAGGAAGAAAAACACTGAACTCCTTGCAATATAGAGCTGCAAAATGAGGCTGAAATGAGTTATGAAAGACAACAGTAACACATTCCGGAAATTGTATACGGAGAACCGGCTTAAGAAAGAACCCTAACAAAACGACAACTAGTATGGCGAGTCATATTTCAATACAGACCGGATTAGTTAATTTGTCAGAGTACAATAATGGGAAAAATATACAGGGTGATTCAGAAGGAATGGTGAATATTGAAGGAGGCTGTAGGTAAGAACAGTACTGAGTAAAAGAGTTCACGTCAACATGTGTCCGATTTACATTCGTTTTGGAGATACAGGTGCTGAAATTTTATCCAGAAAATGTTCACACAAATAAATTATTGAAGCGCTTTATTCATACAAAAACACACACATATTTTACAACAGTTTTAATTCAATGTCCTACAATTCCACCATCGACTTCAGTTTACAAATTGAAGCACTTTGTCGATGCTTGAAGTCGACATGTACAGTCAGGAAAAAAGAAACTGTATTTGCTACGTTTCTAGGCTGAGTTTAAATTAAAAATGAGTGTGTTTCTGCATGAGTAAAGTACTTCAATCAGTTATTTGTGTGCTCTTGATCATTTTCTGAGGTTTATTTTATGCGTAACGTAACAGCACTGCATCTCCAAAACGAATGGAAATCGGACACCTGTCCATATGAACTTTTTTACCCAATATTGTTGATACTACCACAACCTTCAGTATTTATCATTCCTCGTGAATCACCCTGGAGGACAGAGATAGGAGATTGCGAACACGCATTTGAAGACTGCATTGAAATAAATCTCGTATATATATAAAAATAGACGTGTGTTTTCATATATTTTACTTTTGAGCCACCACTACCAAGCACAGATCACTGGTCTTTGTGTGTGGAAGTAGCATGGAGTTTCCTGTCGTGCATAACGTTGGCCGAATGTCGATAACTGTGGGGATGTGGAAGATATGATGATTAAAGTTGGTCAATGCGGAGCGTTTTCATATTTCGACCAAAAATTTGTGTCTTCTTATACTTCTCTTTCCTGCCACAACTACATAGCATAGACCATTGGTGTTTGTGTGTGGTAGTAGAATCGTGTCTCCTGTCGTACACTATGGTTGTTAAATGTCGGTAGCTATGAGGGTGTGGGAGATATGGGGGTTGAAAGTGGTCGATCTGCGGCAATTTCATATTTCTGCCAAAGACGCATGTGTCATGGTGTATCACTTTTCAGCGAAAACTATCTGTAGCAGATCACTGACGTTTGTGTGTGGTAGTAACACAGAGTCACCTTTTGATCACAATATCGGCCAAATTTCAGTAAGTGTGGTAGTGTGGGATATATGGTGGTTGAAAGTGGCCGATCAAGGATATTTTCGTATTTCGACGAAACACATATGTCTCCGCGTATGTCACTTTTCTGCCATAACTACATAGCATAGACCATTGGTGTTTGTGTGTGGTAGTAGAATCGTGTCTCCTGTCGTGCACTATGGTTGTTAGATGTCGGTAGCTATGGGGGTGTGGGAGAAATAGGGGTTGAAAGTGGTCGACCTGTGGCAATTTCATATTTCTGCCAAAGACGCATGGGTCATGGTGTATCACTTTTCATCGAAAACTATCTATCGCAGATCACTGGCGTTTGTGTGTGGTAGTAACACAGAGTCACCCATCGATCATAACGTTGGCCGAATTTCGGTAACTGTGGGAGTGTGGGAGATATGGTGGTTGAAAGTGGTAGATCAAGGATATTTTCGTATTTCATCCAAAGACATGTGTGTCCGTAAATTTTACTTTGCTGCCTGAACTACATAGCGCAGATGACTGGCATTTGTGTGTGGTAATAGCTTCGCGTCTCCCATCGTGCACTATGGTTGTTAGATGTCGGTAGCTGTCAATACAAATTCTTTACAATCACGAACGAAGTCGTGGGTACCAGCTAGTATGTAGATAAAAAGAGATTGGAGCGAGATAATGAGAACTCGAGCATTGCAACAGGTGTGTGCAAGGCCAGCAGACAGCACATCTTGCTGCTGGGATGCCGACAGGACACGTCCTCCCAGCCACTCAGCCCGTCACGATCAAATAGCACAGTACCGGGATTGTTCATCCACAATTGTATCAGTTAGGCGCTAGAGATCTGAGCAGCAAAGTGTCTCACAACGGTTTGCACCATAGATATAAGATCCTCGATACTGGCGATGATTTTTGTTCGATGTCAAGTGTCTCCACGTGCACTCAGAAAACTCTTCGGGAAGGAAGCGCCGGCCACGTCGCCTCATACTTGTTACCCTGAATAAAGATGGGAGTATGGAATTCAACCTCTGCGTTAATCGGGTAGATAATGGCCTCATTGCGACATATTGCATATAGATGTTAACTAGGGCGTGTCGGTGCCAGTGTGTGTGTTGGTTACCCCTCGCATCAGCTGACGGGTCGGTCGTTAGGCAGCTATTTCCTCGGCTCCCCTCTCTCAGCACGTCTTTATTCATGCGGCAGGCTCTCAGACGAGGCACAAAAACAACGCTGCACCACAGCTCATCCGTTAATAAAGTAACAGGACAATCTTGTCGTCTCCAATAGCAAACAGGCCAGGGTCCTGGCTTTGCGTGCTGAGGGTCACCAATTCGAATCCGACCCTAAGTGTCGCCTGTGTCTAGTGCTGTCGCGTGCTCACATTGTACCAAACGCTTTGAGATAAATGGTAAGCACATCCACGTTATTAAAGTGTTGCACCTGGAGACTGGACGTAAACTCAATACTTCGGCGAGTCTCGACACTGACTGCCTCCACAGCGCTGCCTGGCTAACCAGGAAATTTCAAATAAATAACTGAATTTGATTTTATTAAAAGGAAGTGTAAATGCGATGCCAGCTAAAAGGGAAATGTCTGTTGACGAAATAACTGCATGCAAATACGAAGGGCAAAGATATATATATACGTTTATTTAAATTTACAAGTTGTTATTTCTTTATTTACAGCGATTAAATGCATAACTTCACTTAAGCAGATCATCTGATGTTTGAGATCTGTTATTTGTAACAGTTACTAGAACCAGGTTACAAAATAACCTAATAATTTTTTGACAGGAGTTATGAATCAGGAAAATTTATTAAAAACTCAGGGAAATTTTCACTTAACGTAAAAAAGAAATCACAAAATAAATCAAACAAATCGTTCTTCATTTTTCAAATTATATTTTCATAGAAACTTTTTCATACCAATAAAAATTTCCGTCTGTTTGACGGGCCTTCTTGAAGTAATTGCAAGTAGTAAGAAAATAGAAAGAAGAGATAAAAAAACCATTATAATGCTAGGCAGATATGCAATACTCATATTCTCACTGCGACTCTACTTTAGTCATTATGTTTTCTGTTTACCTCCCGTTAAATGTTGTAGAGGAAATAGCAAATATGCTGAAGGCAGAGCGGAATTTTACTATGTAGAAAGTTGTTTTTTTTTTATCACATCTTATAAGGAGGTTATCGGTACGCAAATAAAAGAACTTTTCAGTAATTGTGTAATAGGCTTTATCCTAGTGATGATAATATGAAGCTGCCTATATTTCTTAATCGACCGAATACTATATTTTTATTTTTAAATTCTATTCACTTTACAGACACACCACAGGGAACAAGACGCCCATAATATTATTCTGCGAAAACATGAGAGATACACAGGATAAAAAGAATGGCCAACCTTTACTACTGGTCTTGGTCTATGCTTGTAATGACTCCATTTAGGAGTACCTGATGCCCGTATGGAGTGACTGACGTTGTTTCACAGACACGTAAACACTGTAGTGAAGAGACAGAGGTTTTTAGTAGTCTAGCGTCATATGAAACAAGCGTCTTCCTGATTACTTTGTCAATGCTTTCATTTGCTGTAAACTATGTGACAAAAGCGGATAATATCCATGCAGGCCAATGCATAGTGCGAAGTTCTATCTGAAAATTGTTTACATGAACTTTATAAAAAAATCTCAGGTTATTTATTACTTATTTGTCGTATGGCTAAGCAACTAATGTAATACATACAAACATATACAATATACAACAAAGAGATCGTTGGTAGCATTCACAAATCGATGTACAGTTGTTGCAGCCATGCTATGAAGGAAGTGGTAGCACTGGAAACGTCTTGAAATGGTCCATTGTACTTCCTTAGAGGGCATTCCTTGATGATGTGCTCCGCACTCTGGGAAGGAGCTCCTCAGTCACAGACAGGAGAATCCTGAAGTCCTCACTTAATATGGAACATGGCACTGCATTTGGCGTGTCCTGTTCTTAGTCGGTTTAGTTTGACCCACTGATCTCTCTTCCGATGGAATCCCGGAAGTCCAGTTGTAGGATCTTCAATATCTTGATGTTTCACGGATGCAGGGTTCCAGTTTTTTCGCCATTTTTCCATGATATTGAAGCCAAATATGTCATGTAATACTGGATTTCTGGATTTAAGACGAGTGTGGGCTAGGTCATTAAGGATCTTGTGGATTGGGAGATCTTGTGGATGGTAGGGATAATGTAATTTTATCCCCACACGTGCCGTTGCTTCTTGGCGTCTTACTGCTGATGCAGGACGGCTGACAATCTGCACAACAGGCGGCCGAACTACATCCCGGATCTCTCACTGTAACACAAAGCAACATCAGAAGAAAAAACATCTAAAATCTCAGGTATAATTGCGGAGCGGTTACGACAGAAAGCTTCCCTTATTTGTTTGCAGATACTCGTCTATCAACACCACGAGACGCGTCGCTTACTTGTCGTAATGATTTCACAGCGTATAAACAGAGTTATGCCAAATAATTTAGTTTTCCTGTTATAACGTCGACACCACAGGCTTGTTCCAAACTAATTACTCGAACTGTGTAATCAGCTGACCACGAGAGAGATGAGTGGAGATATATATTATTTAGCGGTCACAGGAATCACGCAAACTGACGTGCGCGGATTGGAATGCACGACGAGACACGTGGCCTCCGACTGCTAACGGGATCTCTGGTATCTAAGCTATTATGACACCTCTGGAATCTGTCTGAACAGCTTGTCGGGCGAAATCAGAATGTGTCGGCAATACGTGAAAGCGGCCTGGTCGCCAAACATTCCAGAACTCTCATCTGAGCGTCCGGGGTACATCGTTAATTAGGTGAATGCGCAGCTGGTGAGGTTTCACAGGTGTCGGGGGAACCTGTGCAAGCGGCGCAGTTCCGCTGCGAGTGATTCCTCCGGAGCTATTTGAGTGGAATGACACTGCAGGGTGTTCCTGCCAAGTCGACCGCCTGCACACAGCCCAACGGCGCAACAAACCTTGCTTCCGCCCCGATGTTTGCTTGGACTGAGCTGACAGGGATTCGGAAATTGGTAGGAAAAAGGGTTATCACCTCTCGTCATCAGCCCTTTTCGTGGAGGTTGCTAAAGAATTGTTTGTTGAAGAGATGAAATGTAAATAGCTTGGCGTAAGATTTAATACTGACCTCCACCAGGTAGAATACATTGGACGGGTATTTGGAAAAGGTTTCAGAATTATTCACTTGTTGAGAAGAGTGATGAGGGGAGGTACCAGAGACGATTAGGTGAAATGGGGAGGGGGGTTCGGTGAAATCTCACCAAGGGGAGGGGAGGGGAGGGGATCGACGGGCATCTCACCAAATTGGTGAAGCAGTTCTTGTTGGTGGCATGACTCGTATGCCAAAAGTCATATGGTTTTGAAATTCTAGAAGTACTGTAGAGCTTAAAAAAAAAAGGTCTCAAAAAAGTACTGGATCGATTAGCAGGAGGGAGGGGTTCCCATCAAAAAATCTCACGTCATCTTAGGGTGAGGGTCCGACCAGATTTCACCAACTCTCTCCACACCCATTCCATTGCTTGAATATGGAGGTATAGTGTGGGACCCCGAATTTGGGTATCAAATAAAGGAGTCGGAAGGGGTACAAAGGATTTCTTTGTAAAATTATGGCGGAACTCGGTCAGTAACTGACATGATACAGGAGCTTAAAGTACGACGGGAGGAGGGGGAAGAGAACGAAGATAAGTCCTGGAACGATATTGGTAGTAAAATTAGGTGCAGTGCTTTGAAGCAAAAGGTTGACCCACAGAGCGTGGAAGGTGAGCGGTAACGCTCTCGGCTCGCCTCGCATTCGGGAGGACGCGGGTTCGAATCCTCGTCCGGGCATTCAGATTAGGGTTTTTCATGGTTTTTATAGATCTCTCCAGGCAAATGACAAGAGCCGGGATGCTTACTTCAAAAAGACCACAGCCGAATTCCTTCCCTTTCCTTGCCACGGTAATTTCCCTCCTCTAATGACATCGACGTCAACAAGGCGTAAAGCCGTTAGCAAAAAAAAAAAAAAAAAAAAAAAAAAAAAAATCAATATGACCATGACCACAAGATGACACAGGATTTCAGACATAAGGGATTGGGAAAATTTTAAAATCATAAAAACATGAGTTGGAAAAATCACCGAGGAAAGTGCTGAATAATTTACCAAAGATACTGAATGAATTTAAAATTCAAATTCGTAAAGGCCAAAAGTAGGTGAACAGAAGAATCACACTCAAAGAATTTCAGATAAAACACAAGAAAGAGGAAAATGGAAGTATAGGAAAAGTGTCACTGTAGCTTGAGCTCCATAACAAAAAAACTAAATCTAACAATAATCTGCTGCAACTGCACTTTTATAAATCAAATGTTTGAAATTACTAACATTTAAAACGTTCTAAGTTCTGTACATTTTTACGAAAAACGTGGCGAAGACAAAATATGATTTCTTAATTGTAGGTTTTATCAGTGAATGGTTGACGATGAGATTATGAAATAGGCAACCGCAGAGTACGCGAAACTTGCCCTGATTTGGTTCACGAACACGCAGTTAAGGACGTACTAAATTTCGTTTACATTTTCATTTTGTTCTTAGGTTCTACAGTTCCTTTTAGCATTTTGAATGGCAGATCTGGGCTGCGCGCATGGTTCACTCCAAGTTTATAAAACGCATGTCTATCATCTTAACATTTGATGGATTCGTACAACATATTTTGTCCTTCTTTGTAATTGATCTAGAGCGACGAAACCAAAATAGTTAAAGCATTGATAAATATATCTGAGATAGTATCCGTTAACTTGTGGATTGCACCATATTGGACGTGATGTACCGGCCATCATGGTTACGGATTTTTGGCAACGCGAACGCTGGGATAGGGAGCGTGCACAAACTACGTGGTCCGGTCGAGGGGGGGGGGGGTTGGCTGGAAGGCTACGCTGAGCTACGTGGGGGGAGGGGGGGTTCGAGCCAGGCTACGTAGCTTTCTTTTTATAACATTTTTCACAGTTAAAATGAGGAACAGAACACACAACAGCATGTAAATACTTATTTCCCTCCAGTTAATTATCTCCGCATATAATTTACAATAGTCTGACAGGAGAAAACAGTACAAAATGTCTTCTGGAAACAAAAGGGAAAAAAGCTACGTGCTACATGGGGGGGGGGGGGGGGGGGGGGGGGGGGGGGGGTAGAAGCAAAATCCACATAGGGCTACGTGGGGGTGGAAGGGGGTTCACAGGAGACCAAAATGGAGCTACGTGGTTTATGCACGCTCCCATAGCCCCATTTTTCCTAATCAAAGGCACACTGTACGAAAACTGACTAACAAGGCAAGGCCACCAATTTTAAAATTCGGATTCAATTCATGCTATGTGTAATAAAAGCTCTTGGCCAGAGGTGTAATGCGGCAGAACAATTACATGTTAAGAAATACTGCCCACGTAATTAATGGACGCGCCCTAAGAGAACAACACAAGATGTTTATGTATTTGATCTGAATGGAAGGTCATTTCTAGGCGATACGTCACGCCAATTCTACCTACACACTAAACGGATCACTTTGTACGAAATTTTCGTTATTTAAATTCTTCTGAATCTTTTCTATGCTGTAGTAGATGAAGAAAACGAAAGTCACTATCTGTAAACTAGAACCCAGTCTTCAAGAGTGTCTACCTCAACAGTAGAATTGTAAACAAAGTTACCCATTTATAAACGGAAGAAGACAGCAGAGTCAGCTGTGGAAACGACATGTTTTCACGACACAATCCGGCTGGTCACCAGCGAACAATGCATTGCGATTGCAGCATTACATCGTGAACGTCTGTAGTCCCACATATAAGCTAGAACCTGTGAGAAAAGCATAAAACTGACGTTGACGCTGAGACAATGCGTTATGTGTGAGCCTGGTGGCGTGTGTGTGGTCGCCACCCACGCCGAGTCGCTCGCCTTGTGCCTGGCAGCTCGCAGGCCTAACAGCGCTCAGGGCTCTCCTAACACCGTTTTCAATATTTTCACTATGACATTTGTCTGTCTGCTGATTGCTATTTTACTTGCGCTGAAGTATTTCGGCATGACAGTAAAAAGCAACATGAAATGCACAAAACTTCGGTCGCAGGTAGAGACAATTCAATGCTGCGATTCATAGCTAGAATTTTGGAGAACTCAACGCTCATACAAACGAGACAGCATACTAAAACATCGTCCGTCCACATTTAGACCATTGCTGCGCCGTTTGGGATCACTGTCGCAAGGGACTGATTGATAGTATACAGAAAGTACAGAGATGAACTGCTCGATTCGCCACTGCTTGCCTCGATTCTTAGAGAGCCTCACAGAATCGATACGTAGATTGAGCTGGGATAGTCTGACGACGTAGGTTTCGATTCAATTTAGTGGTATCATGCGATTAACACCTTTCATTTACGTGTGCGACGAAATGCTTTTTCCAAGCTATTTGGTTTCAAATTACAAGAGAGGTAAGGTCAGGGAAATTACGCGTACGGATCCTTGTTTGAAATCTTTCTTCACTCTTCCACCTGTAATTTTTCGAATTGCAGAATATTGGTGTAGATATTAATTGTCATAATGTCCTCTAAGGACTTTATTCCGTTACATTGTCGCAAATAGTAGTTCAATTGGCCTGTGTCGTAACAGGAAAAAATTCAGCGTTACAGCAAATTTCACGCAACAGTCCGAGGTCTGGTATTTGTCGGGTGGGATTGCTACCCGGGAACTTTCAATACACATCGAGGCTCTAGACCGCTTATCCCCATTAGTTAAATCATTTCACAAACCGAATGTTGGTTGGATACTCCTAAAGGAAGCATATTCGGCCATTGGGTCAGAGGTAGGATGGCCGATTCCTTTCCTTCGGGACGCACAGCTCAACGTGGAATCTGGAACCACGGCACAGATCTTATGAACAAACCGAATGCCGTAAAAACTCCTGGCCGCACCGTGATTTGCGGGACAGTCATATCCACTACTCTTTCTGTCATCTTTTCGGAGGAGCTATGGTAATATTTCTGTACCGTTCCAGGTTTTCTGCTGCCGAAGCAAGTACGAATCACTGAACTAGCAAACCACTCCTCGATCAGTTATACCATTACTTTTCTAGAATTCGGAAGCAATCTGACGAAAGCAAGCAGAAATTTACGTACGGTAGGTTTAAATATAAGGTCGAGTTTGAGCAGCATAAGCACGGTTTGCTACAGCGTTTAAATAACTGCTAAACATGAGTTGCTGAGGTTACGATATTTTGGATAGCCGTGAAAATTGTTGTTTCTCATCACGAACGATTAGGGGTTCACAGGAGTTTTCAAAGTAGTTTATCAAAGCTCTGATGGTGTAATTATGTCTCGTCCAAATTATCGGGGTTGACTGGAATAAAAATCCTTTTCACTATTGTAATGCAATTAAATTAAATCACGTGTGAGTTTAATTACTGGTCGCTACTATATAAGAGTTGATACGTTTACGAAATTTTTGATAGCCATGAAAAATGTTTCTTAGCAACCAAAGTAGGTAAGCGGAAGTGCGCGGGCCTGGCATTCCGTAGGTCGCAGGTTCGAATCCCCGTCCGTCCATTCAGGTTTCGAGTTTCCATGGTTTCCTCAGATGTCGGGATGCTTCCTTCAAAATGCCATTCCCATTCCTTGTCAATAGTCCTTTCCTTCCTCTAATGACCTCGACATCGACGGAGCGTAAGGAGACAAAAACTATGTTTCTCTTCAGTGTATCATTCTTTTGAAGGTTTAAGAGTAATTTATGTATTCTCTGATGATTTAATTGCGTCTCGCAGTAATTATCGTGTTTGAATGAAATATTAATCGTTTGCACTAGTAGCATGCCATCACATGCAATGAACCTATGAAATTACTTAACGCAACAGGAATGACGAAATGCTACCTTATTATACCAGTCGTTTTTAAAGGGCTGCAGTGAAAACATTCAAGTGCAGTACTACCAGTTTTGGAATAATTTGACTGTGATGTGACTTTTCACAATTTAAATTCATAAAATTACGGTCTGTGAATAATGTAAACACTCAACACTGAAAATAAAGAGGATTTGTTGATGATTCCCGTTTCACACTCACTGGAGTGTTTGATACTTTTTATTTTATTGTTTTAAAGTTTTCCTGAATGTATAGAAAATGATTTACAACGGAGAAGACCAGTGAGTAAACCTGAGAATTTCAATTTAATATAATTGCGACGGAGCGCACGCTGGCAACTTCGCTGCACACCCGTTATTCCCCTGTTTGTTGATTGCCGAATGAGTTTAGTTGAGGCTATATGCGTTATTGTATCCGACTACACCACACTTGTATCGATGCAGAACTGACAGCAGCAACGAGTGAGTTGTTCCAACAGTTAAGTTGTTCCAACAGTTAAGTTATTCCTTGTAGGATTTTTCTGTTACAAAGCACTTTTAAACTATAATTTTACATTTCACTGCTTAATGAATAATGGCTGACAACCAAGCGCGAGACATGAGTAGTAGGCTGCCCTGCAATGCACACGCCCAGTGAATCAACACGAACTGTCACATCTTTCTCAAAGGCCCACGACAAAGCCTATCTACATTTTTTAATCATTGTCCCATGGATACATGCTAACGAAGAACCTCTACTGTGCGGAACATGCCTTGTTTAATATCTGTACGTACAAGATGAATAATAATTATACTGAAAAAGAATTATTTGTTACAAACAACTAAACAAACAAAATAAAAATTAGTTATTAAAATCAACATCTGAATTTAGCAGAATGCATGTTAGATACAATTAGTTCTTTTCTACAAATTATTGCATGGAGAAGAAGGAAATACCAATAAGATAATCTCTCATTTGTCTTTAAATGCACTTTTATATCTATATATAAGGTGAAGATTAATGCGGATAGACGACAAACTTGTCTCATACCGTTTTTAACTGATGTGTGTCTCTCATGATTGTCTTCTTTGATTGTAGCCACTTGATTCTCTACAGTTTTGTATTCTTCTATCTCGATATTCTTTAAAATTTTTAGCTCTATTGTGCAGTATGAAAACTTTTTTACTTCGTGAAGAGTTTTCCCATAACGTTATACCATATTACATGACTGAATAAAAATAAGAGAATCTCGCCTGTTTCATTAATTCCAGATCTGCTATTTGAGTAATACGTTATGTTAGGTTCCTGGTCAATATTTGTGGTATCAGCTGGATATCTGTCAACGATATCATCTGCCCTGTTTTTCCTGTTCTTAATACCAAAAACCTCTTAAGAGATTCTAAAATATTTTGAATAAAATATTTTTTCTAAAAATAAAGGCTAATAATAAGAAGGGCGGGATGAGAATCAGCACTTTCATTATGGCTCATATCTATTTTAATCTTTAAATATGATAAAGTTTTGGAAAAGTTGTGACTTTAGTTGAAATTTATTTCAGAAAGTATAATTGCAATGTACACAACTGATGGTAGAGAGGGCAATTTTGGTCTGTTTTTCCGGTTGTCTGATTACGTGTCACGGAAGAACTAACGAAAGATTTTAACGGAACCACATACTGTGATAGATTATGTTGTCGGTCAAAATGTAGGATACTTTTTATCCTGACAAGTTACAAATTTCATCGTGATACCGAAAAACATAAATTTTGTAATTTTCGTTTCCTGAGCATGCATCAAGGCAATTATAAAGAAAAGATTTGAATGAGTTAATAAATAATGACAGCGCATATCCCATGAGGGTTGGTAGTCCCTCATCGGGCTCCTTCCCGTGCGGTGGGCTACGTAACAGATCTGGCGAACTATATTTCAAAACAACCAGTCCGTTGTGTAATTCATATTACACAGTTTTTTTAACCTATGTGTCACACTGCAAAACGATATCTAACACCTATTAGAATGAATCGTTTGTATCGCTTTTTATTCTTTCTCACACTAATCAGGAAAAAGAAAGTCTATTATTATAAACTAGCTTTTTTGGCAATTCATTTCTTAGCAGTTGCTTAACGAAATGCAGGTGTTATTAAACAACGCTCATAACCTTAAAAATGAAGTGCTGTTTGTTAGCTTACTGTAATAGCACTATCTCTGGACAGAGAGTATAAGAAAACATCCACATCGAACGAATATAAGTAAACAACAAGCAACTAATAATTAATATGCAGCTTTGAAAGAAGTACATACTTTTCTTTCAGTGTTCTGGCAATCAGTTTTTTCTCAATTGCTTATAACTGAATATAGTTGTTATTAAATAATGACCATAATCCCGATTTTATATTAACATCTATGGCCGTTGTTAGTCCGATGACGAAGCTGGGCGTGTGACGTCATGCCGTGACAGCGTCGTGATCTAGCTGACCTTTTATTAGTACTGATAACTTGTTGAGAGTAGCTTTCTTAGAAAAAAATTAACGGCCTGAACCCTGGAAATGTATATAAATGTATCATAACAAAGAAAGTTACTAAAGAATGTCGAATAATAATTGGAGTAGTGCATTCTCGGTATGAGTTAGTCATTCCACCGTTTTGTTCTATGTTCCTTGAAAGTCAAGCTGTCTCGTTTAACAGTAAGAAGAAATAAAATATTCCTACAAAGCGCTCAATAATTAATCGTTATCACTGTAAATGGGATTCGCAGAAAGTTCTGTTTGGATTGCAGTATTTCTACAACTCTTTTCTTATCGGCGCAGCTCTTTCTTGTTTATTTACACTCTGTTGCTGCGCGGTGTATGAGGTGCTATGTTTTTCAGTGTTGATAAGCCACACAGTGGAATTTACCGTTCCCCTCTACTTTCTCTTTTGGATTCTCGAAGTTGACGATACAAAGGACTGCAAACCCTAACGCAATGCGCATTTCTGCGAGATAACAGGAAACGGTTGCACAGCTCTCTCGCCTTGTAAACATCTCGCAGCCAGCCTCTAACACTTGTTCTCACGCTGTAGCGCAGCGCCTGGTAACTGGATATTCGATCTCCAGTCTTCTCCACCAAATTTCTGTTTTCCGTCGTTTTGTCGAAGCACTTAATTTGAATATTTTGTACATAAAGGCCAAGTTATTTTTCCGCATCTTGTATTCAGTCCTCTGCTACCAGAAATCATCCTTTCGCCAATGAGAATTAAAGCACTATTGATTCGACTTCCGTTGCATTTTGTCTGAAATAACTGCTTTAAAGAGCTTGACGGAGCAGAGCGATAACGCTTTGGATTCGCATTCGGGAGGTCACCTGTTCGAATCTCCCTCCAATAACCTACAGTTCGATTTTTCATGGTTTACAGAAATCACTACAGGCGAATGCCAGGATAATATCTGCAAACCGAGCGTGGTGGTGTAACGGATAGCGTTCTGGCCTCGCATTCGGGAGGACGGTGGTTCGAATCCCCGTCCGGGCATCCAGATTTGGGTTTTCCATGGTTTCCCCAAATCACTCCAGGTGAATGCCGGGATGCTTCCTTCAAAAGGCCATGGCCGAATTCCTTCCCATTCCTTGCCCCCATCCTTACCCGTCTCTAAAGACCACGTTGTTAAAAAAGGGACGTTAAACTGTAAAAAAAAAAAAAAAAAAAAAAAAAAAAAAAAAAATCTGCAAAAGGCAAATACAGTAGGGCAGAATTCGTTCTCGTTCCTTGCCCCCACTCCGTTCACGCCTCTAATTACCTCAATGTCTAAAAGGCGCAAAACCGTAAAAAAAAAAAAAAAAAAAAAAAAAATTTTTAAAGAGATTGATAAGTACGCGTTGTTAAGTTTTCAGAAACTTCTTCAAGATTTTTTTTTATGGATTAGCTGTAGATACTGCGCAATGACACCATGGAGTTCACCTACACACGCAAAACTGTAAGACTTGGACTGACGTCACCGCCCTGGTGCCTATCACAGTTTCTGACATGGTTCCCGCCTTCTGTGTAAAAAGAATGACAGGAGAATTTTCTTTCCTGTACCTGCGGCAGCAGAAAAGTCAAGAACAGATTTACGTAGACCTACCGCTTCCATTACCTTTATGTCTGAAGAATATTGTTTCACAGTTGCACCACCAAACTAGATTAATGTAATTAAGAACTTGTGTTGAAGAAATCTGCTACACATGATGCCCCATACAGTAAGGTCGAAACGCGTCTGGGGGTTAAAGAAATATTCGCCACAAAAATTTTCTGCAAATGGATTTTATTTATAAAATCTTCCGTTCAACAGTTACGGAGAAATAGTTTACAACCAAATTAGTATTACACAAATTGTATTGCAGTTCTACAATTTCCTATTGCCCTGGCGTGAATCTCAGTAGATGGAACCAGCTGGGTTCAACTAGCGAAACTAAACGTGTGGAGCTGTCCAACACATCGGTGATATCTCACTCATTAGCGCGATAATTTCTGTTCTGGAAACGAAACTGATGGAGTCAATCGCACCATATTCGGCATAGGGTAATTCTTAAGGAGTAGTAAAGAAAGCCCTGCATCGGTCAGTTTCGTCCTATCGCCGTTATAAGTGCGATTTTTGGCGACCAGTGTTTGTACTAATGTTTCCTCACGTCAAATCTAACTATGTACATTGTATAGTCTGGATCATTCTGAAGGAAACACCTTTTTGAGGCAAGTAATTTTTTTAGTCCGATGTAAAGCACATTTCTAGCCATTGAAATTACAAAGCAGATACTGTAAAGATACTATGTTATAAATTTTATCAGGTAAGAACATCTTTTACCGTGTATACGTTTATGCCCAACATATTCTTTCGTGACGAATAACTTTTAACTCCGATATCGAACACATTCCTATCCTTTAAAGAAGCAGAGGACAGTCTGGTGGCTGAAGGGCTAAGGAGTATGTCCAGGGATCCCCTGTCCAAATCCTGATCTTGGCTGAGATTTTCAAAGACGCTTAACCCGTACCTCATCTCTCGCAAAGTTTGTTTTGTGAATGTGAATTACGCGAGAATGCTTCCGCGGTTAGAACTTCACGTTGAACTATAGATTCCTTCTAGATTACCGGATTACCATAGGTGCCTACGATACAGGCGGATTGTGCAGCCGATTAGAAACTATGTCACCAGGTCATTGAGACCAAACAAAATTATTATTAAGGCGGCCACACACAGAACCGGGCGGGGCACGGCGGGGCGGGGCGCGACGAGTCGCCTGACTTGCCCTGTCGTGCTGCTGTCACACACAGAACGAGGCGGGGCACGACAAGTCAAACATTTAGCAAATTTTCATCATTGCCACAGTCACCTTTCAGTGAACTCAGTGGGAGCAGTGTATCATTTTGAAATGGATGTTAATTTGGAACTATCTGCAGCTCTTGGACCACAATGTTAACAACAGAGAGATGTGGGTACACCCTATAAACCTGAAAAGGAATATAGGAAGTTTTATTTCTGAGCTTAGAGCCGAACCCAGACAAGTTTTTTTAAATTATTGTCGCATATCAATTTCGACATTCGGCTTTGTACTTGAGAGCATTCGGAGCAGACTAGAAAAGCAAAATACCAACTGGAGAACAGCCATACCCCCAGAGGAGCGGCTTTTGATAACCTTAAGGTATGTATGTTGGTCCTCTTTTTCCTGAGCATTAGTTATTCAACCATATAATAACACTGTATAGTCATATAAATTTTAAATCTTACAGTCATACATGGCACACATACAAATCAGTCAAATATTCGAAACACAACACAACCACGTGTTCAACACAACCAGACAGCGAGATAGTGGAGCCCGGGGAGGGAGGGTGGGTCCCGTGACAGCGCATGCGCAGAAAGTTCTGCCCGGCAGCGACTTGCCCCGGGGCATAATTTGTTTCAGCTTCGCATTTTGCCCCGGGGCGTCTTTTCGACGTGCCCTGCCCCGCCCGGTCCTGTGTGTGATGCTCCATAGGCACCCGTGCGTTTCCCGTCGCACAAGACGCCCCGGGGCAAAATGCCCTGCCCCGCCCGGTTCTGTGTGTGTCCGGCCTTACTATTGCTAGCTGTTACCCGCTAATTCGTAGGCACGAACTCACAGTTTTATTGCTAGAAATGGATATAAAAAGCAGTAAGTTACGTAAAAGGCGTCCAAAGAACTGACTGCGAGGGAAACAAAGTCTGAGTGACTAATATATGAGTAACATTACAGAGACACATACTAACCGTCTGTCTAGCTAGTATTTAAAATTTCATGACTAAATATGTTATTTATCCTGAAAAAACGTCTCCTGTGTCCTTCCTAATGATACATAGTATTTCCTTGACTAATTTCGTCAAGATCGGCTTAGCAGCTTAGTCGTGAAAACATAACAAACACAGAAAGAGACAGAGTTACTTTCGCATTTATAATACCAATGTATATTATGAAGCCATATAGCAGAAACCCGGGGGATGCTGTGTGTCATATTTCAGCAGGGAAAACGACTAAAGCATTTTTATTTCAAAACATTAATGTTTGGAGAGAAGATGATGTTAAACAATTAGTTTGTTGACATTTGTATAAGTTGTGTGGAGAAATAGAGTTTATTGCGTTGAGGTGACGAGTGTTATTTGCAGTGAGTGGGCCGGCTGCAGAGTTCTGGTCTCTCTACCTGGCGCTCTGCTCGGCGGGGAGGGGGTGGGGGGCTGCTTGCACAGGTCCGCCCCCGCACGTTCTATTGTGCTCTTTTTCAATTTAGCCGCATTGTATCGCCAAAAGCTTACTTTAAAGTAGTACACGCTGAAAAACACCTTTCTTGTGCGCCGGTCCGTTGTGCCGGCGGCAGCAGCTGGGATCTGGCATTGTGTAGTCTGGTTGCCTGCATCTGTCGTAATCGCAGCGGCCTTTAAACCCGGGTTTAAAGCCCCACCGTAAGTCCGCCCGCAGGTAAATTCGCGCATTCAACTTTACCTGCAATGACCGTAGCTGGAAAATTGTTACTAACGCAGACTTATAAAGCAAACCATCCATTACTCAGACAACAGGTTTCCATTCTCTAGACAGGATAAAATTCGAATAAAAATCTCGTTTGCTTTTTTAGTCTCAGTCTTCATATTATTCTAGTCAATTTTTTTTTTCTTCTTATGACTTTACGCCTTGTTGACGTCGAGGTCACTGGAGGCGGGGAAAGCCTGGGGGTGAGGTATGGGAAGGAATTCCGCTGTGACATTTTGCGAAACCATCCCGGCATCCACCTAAAGTGATTTCGGGAAACCATGGAAAATCGAAAATTTGATGGCCGGACGGGGATTCGAACCCGAATACTTCAGAATGCGAGGCCATAACGTTACCATTCAGTCTCTACGCTCGGTAACTCAAGCAATATAACTGCGTTGGAGATTGACTGCAGTTACTTCTTTAACGTTTTAAATGAAAAACCGTATGTTAACATCTGTTAATAGATAATTGTTTATTCTCAGATGCGTTTCGGCGTTACGTTGTTGAGCTACGTCAGTGAGGACCTGGTAGTATGGCTTACATATCGTTCAGGAACAGCTGTCTCTGTACTTCCAACTATCCAGATTTAATGCTAAGGTTCCACATTCACCACTATTATTTATTGTGAACTTGACAGTTGCACTGTTTTTTGCTATGGGACACAGAAACTAGTAGCGTAAAAAATCAAGAGCGGTTTAGCAAGCTCAAAAAAGTGCCACTGTGAAGTTCAGAGTCATCAGATTATGTCAATGTTGAACCACAGCACTAAATCTGTGTCAGCGAAACTGAAGATAGAGAACAAAAAATATAATTTGGCTAGAATAATATGAACACTGAGACACACATGTAAGAAATACTACCGAATGCCCATACCACGAAGGTGAAAAGAGAACAAACAATTCACTAAAAATAATCGTTAACAAAATATTTTTCATTTAAAAAAATTTAAGTTATGCTACCTGAATTAATTTATTAAAATAATTTTATAATCTGACGAAGAAATCAGGCAGAAAATTTCGGCAAGATTAACCATTTTCCAGATTGATGTGATGTCATTTACATTAAATTTGAGTTATGAACTTCATCAATACTGTCTAAAGTGCACTATAAATCTATTGTATTCTCATGTTTGAAATGCTATTTTTTAAGAAAAAAAAATACTACACAGTCGTGACTCCGTTGAGGCCTCGAATCTAGCAGCTTCTCAGCTTGCCGCGTTCTGAATCCATTCTTCTCGAAGTCGAATGTTCCATACGGTACTAGTATCGTTTCCATGTTTTGTAACTATGCTTTTCTCTTTAGATTGAGCGGTCTGGTGGCTCAGTGGTTAAGGCGTCTGACTGGAGATCGAAAGGTCCCCATCTCGAATCCCTTGACACGACCTTCAACTGTAGCACAGCTTGCTGCGTAATGTGAAGTACGCCAGAACGCTTCCGCTGTTCGGATTCCACGTTAAACTGTAGGTCCCCTATGCTCGGTAGGATTACCGTGTTAGGTTAGCGAGCCACGACAAGAGGTGCATTACGCGGTGAATTGAAAACTCAGTCATTTAGCGGTCGAACAATCCTTCGGTATCTCCCGGCCAAGAAAGCCATACGATCTTTTGATTTGATTTCTCTACGAATTGTTTAAATTATTCTGAGCAGAAATTTTGAACTTTGTTTAGTATATGGTTCCAGCAGTGTACCCGGCATTTACAACTAGCCTATCGACTGGGGCTGCTATGTTTAATTTAATTTAACTGCAAGGGAGCGCATGCTCCGGTGTCAATCTTCCTACACAATTCTTTTCGTATTTCTTAATTTTTATCTTAAATTCTTTGACATTAATCTCTCCACCCACCTACTTTAAACAGCGCGTTATTTGACTGAAGTAAATGTATTGATAGTCCAGTAAATATGCTGTAAGAGATTAACATCTATTATTACTCCCACTTTATTGCTTTATGAATTTCTGCATTTGACGACATGCGACTGTCTGGCGTCAACATTTACTAATATCTGGTTACATACATAAAGTTGATGTTTAGATTCTAGCCTTGCTTAAAATGAGAGGAGATTAAAGAGAAACTATGTAAAGTAGTTGCGTAAGTATGAAATGAGAGGCGTTTTATTCGTAATTTATTTTGTACTTTTTAATAGGACGTGTCACACTTCTTCCTGCAGACTAGCCGGTATTCTTGCACAGTTTTTAAGACAGACACAGAATCAATAACGTTTTAGATTATCGTTTCGCCTGGTGACGCAATGTCCGAAAGCTGTTAAGCGGTGGTTAGCGGCGGCCACCTGGCCGGGCAGGTTGCGAGCACCTGGCGAACCTGTTGGTGCCTGCATCAGCGGTGCCTGGACCAGAACAGCGTGGCCGGTGAGTCTCAGTTATGGTGCAATTAACGGAAACCATCGCAAAAATAAGCTTCATGTATGTACGTCGTGACGGACGTTCTCGACACCTTTGTAACTGTATTTATCACAGATGATGCGTAAATGGCGATATTCTACTGGTATGTGAAGAGGGAAGTCAAGTCTGAGGTGAGACCTTTCAATGATTTCTTACCACCGAACGTGGTAGGCGAGCGGTAACGCTCTGGCCTCACATTCGGAAGAACGCGGGTTCGAATACTCGTCCGGGCATCCAGATTTGGGTTTTCCATGGATTTCCCAAATAACTCCAGGCTAATGCCGCGAAGCTTCCTTCAAAAGGCCATAGCCGAATTCCTTTCCGTTCCTTGCCCCCAGTCCTTTCCCGCCTCTAACGACCTAGCCGTCAACGAACCATAAGAAAGAAATGATAATTTCTTACATGTGTTGTTATACAAATATTGAATCATTTTTTTATATACCTGGAATGTTGCAATTATTTCTCTTACCGGTCTTTCCCTGCGTTTATCTCGCTGTCAGGCTGCTTAAATTCAACGTATCGGCTTCGTTTTGTAGTACACTAGATGGATTAGATAACTATAACAACCGAACATACGATGAGAATAACAGAATGTACATCTAGTTTTATGCCACAGAATACAAAAGACATCAATAAAAATACGTCTGAATAAATTATTAATGTTGCTTAATGCATTAATTTGAAAGACTTTTTCATATTGCTAAACCTTCTCTTCACTGCAACTTCCAGCACACCCCTGTGTTTATTACTTTTGTTTCCGGTTTTATGCATCGTCAATTCCGATGTCATAACAGGCGGGAAAGGACTGGGGGCAAGGAACGGGAAGGAATTCGGCTATGGCCTTTTGAAAGAACCATCCGGCATTCATCTGGAGGGATTTTGGGAAACCATGGAAAAACGAAAACTCTTTGCCGGGTGGGGATTGGAACACGCGTCCTTCCGAATGTGAGGCCAGAACGTTACCGCTCACTCACGACGCTTGGTCCTTGTGTTCAGATGAATCTGTATCGCAAAGAGCTCTTCTCGCCCTCAACAATGGCGAAATAATCTTTTTTGTGTTCCGTTTCTTTGACTAATAACTAAACTAAGCCGCAACCCGAAGTTTGGATGCATCTTTCGGAAGGAGGCGTACTGAGGCATATTGTCACAGGTAGGACGACCGGTTTCTTTTCGCCAGGACCTACAGTATAACGTGGAGTCCGAACATCGGATATATGATCAAACAAAACTGTTAAAAATTGCTGACCCCAGTGTGTCTGAATCTTACCCCAAACTTTTAAATGCAAGCGCCTGTACAACTGCGCTACAGACATCCTTCTCTCAAAGGTTTTCTAGAGCGCTCGTTTTAAAGCTGCCCCTTTGGTTCAGTTGGTTGCGGCTCCATGATGGTGTCCGGCGCTGACAAGGAATTAGTTCGCTTCAGTTCTGGTGGTTGAAGAATTTTTTTTTTTTTATTTTTTTTTTTTTTTTTTTATGATCAGGATTTGGCTGGCAGGGTAGGAGAGTTAGTGATGTACAATTCGTAATCACCAGATTGTGCGCCAAAGTCGTGGGTTAATCCCAAACCTCTCCGTACTGCGTATGGTGCGACGGCATATGGAGCTGTTGTTGGAGATTCGTACATGGGATGGGGACGTTAAGCCTTGCGGCTCCTTTGAAATGTTTCTGAAGAGTCGGTATGAATGGGCCGGCACCAAGGGTTCACTCTCCCCTTTCTTTCGCCTGTCACCCACAACATAGATTATACAGGATGAGTAAAAAAGGACCGCACCGCACCAGTGAAAGTAGCCATTTTAATTGTGCAACTACGCTGTCGCTCCTGGTGGTGGAACGGTGTACTGATGCACTACGTGCATCAAACTTGAGGTTGTTTGCTACAAAATCACACATCTGCCGGTTCTGTAAGTTATCGCTACAAATTTCCATATCAATACAAAGTTGTAAAGTCCTTTATGACTCACCCGGTACTTTACACCTAACACCATCACACTCATCTATATTTACAATATTGCCAATATTTTCGTTTTTTTTTTCCCTACTGAACCAGAAAAATATAGTAGATTTAAAAATTAACGTAAGTACTTAGAATAAACTCTAAAACAGTCATATTAAACGATAAGTGCCTTACAAATTTGAGATCTAGTAGTTAAAAAAAACATGTCCCAGAAAAAAACATGTATTTTTCAGGTTTTTTTTCAAGCCAGAAAGAAAAATAGTTTTTTTACAACACTACTCTGACTATTATTTAGCTGTCGTGAATACGCCATATCAGAACTGTGTATGATAGACAGTAGCATACTTGGCAGCAGATCAGTAATGTTCTGCACCCATTGTTCCTCTGTTTGAGTACGGCCCACTGATCCTTCCCAGTTTGCGCACAGTGCGTTGGCGAGTGGTTGCTCCGTCGCTGTGTCGTTGACACCTGGGCCGTATCACTTGTTTGCCGCTTGCGATTAGGGCCCACAGGTCAACGGCCGGTCTGCAAATATTCCCACGGCTCAGGGGCTACACGCGAGAAGGTCAACCTGCGGCGATTAACAAGCGCTGTTCACTACCCATTCCATTCATGAATAACAGTTTAAGACCTCACACGTTAGTTGTTTACGATTCCTTGGTGCCGTGTTGGTTATTCAGTTTTGCAAACTAACCATACACAGACCGTTCCGAATAATGATGAGACGTTCGCCAGTGATTCGAAATTTGCTACTCGAGAATAAGTATGGTTGCCTGGTTTTCGCTCTTTAAGATTTTGAGCTGCTATATAGTGAAGAATAATGTTTTCATACTGGCTTATTGTTGTGCGAATGTAAATTCAGTGAACGAAACTTCTGTAATAAACTCCTTTTTTTTTTCTTACTGCTTTACGCCTCGTCGACGTCGGAGAAATCAGAGGCGGGATGGGACTGGGGACACGGAACGGGAAGGAATTTGGCCATGGCCTTTTGTAAGAAGCATCCGGCATTAACCTGGAGTGATTTGGGGAAACCATGGAAAACGTAAATCTGGATGCCCAGATGGGGATTCGAACCGACGTCCCCCCGAATGCGAGGCCAGAGCGTTAACCGCTCACCCACCACTCTCGGTCACTGGTAAGCAATGAATTCAGAATTCTAAGTACTTACTATTTTTTTAGATTAGATTCTTTAAAAGTTATTCCCATATAAACTTTCTGAATAGCGCAACATAAGGAATTAATTCAATGAAGAGTTAATTTCATACCCACAATTTTTATAAATTTTGAATTTTTTGCATCTATTTTGATCTATTTGTTACAACTCCGTCATCATGATCTTGTGCTTTTTGATATTTACTCACAGGGTGATTCATGTTGGATGTTTCACTGCTAGAGACAGCTGTTTGGAGCTGTTCTTTCAGCTCGCCGTCGCTATGACGTAATAGCGTCTACTGAGACTGCGAGCCGCCTAAGGTAAAGTGGTAACAACCAAGCGAGCAAGTGGCGATTTCCGTTGTGATGTTCTCACGGAACACCAGGTCGACGATGAATGAGTTTTAATATCCGCAGATTGTTCTCGTGGAAGCTAATTCAATCTGGCATCACTTTGCACTTCCACGATAGTCTTATCTTATGGCTTGTGACTTTTTTGATGTATCGATTCTAGATGTTACTGACGCACGGAGACCCTGTCATAACCCTTAGCCAAAATTTAATTCCTCTATCCTATAAGGATATGACTTCGTCTAATTTGTGAAATATCGAGGGAACATGTCTAGATGTTATACTACCGGACGATCCACGTAGCACGTACTGTGTATTGTTATACAGTAATGTGACTGCTTTCTGTTGCGAGTGTGACTTTTCGGTTTGTCTATGTAGTTTAAGTCCGCAATTTTTCTGAGAGTTCAAATCACCGGCATATAAAGGTCATTTAAAATCTCTCTCCGCGTAATCGGCATCTTGATTTACATTGGTTTCCGACGAAATGGAGAGTGTCGCATTGTTTGTTTAGCTTCGTATTGAATGGAATCATTGCTGTGGTACAGGGACAGAAAAACCGGAAACCGGACAGATGGCATTCGCGGAGTGATGGCATTCGCAGATGACATATTGATATGGAAGGAGAGGGAAAAAAATATCGAGATAAAAATGGGAAATTGTTGTGGGAAACCATAACTTGGAAAAAAATCTAGATAATGTGGATACTGAAAGCTTCGATTCAGTGATGGAGATGAAATTCCTTGAAAAGAAACTGTAAAGGTTCAAACGGTTCTGTTGCCTAGAAAGTAAAGGAATCGCCAGCCGAAAGATGAAATACGATGAAAGACAGAGATTAAGAAAAAGTGAGCAATATAATATGGAAGCGAAATATAGAGAAATAAGCCAAAATCTTGCTATGTAAACTGTATTGCCTGCCAGATCTGACAAAAAGCTCCAAAATATGGACTAATTGAAACTTAAGTAGACAGCAAGAGGTAGGAAAGAGGTTTCTGAGAGACGTAAATGTCTCAAGGAAGGATAGGATCAAATTGAAAACTTCGGAGAGAACTTTATGGAAGTTGATGCGTTAGAAGAAACGCTAAAGAATGAAAGGGAATGTTTTGGGATTGGAGGAGATGGACATAAACTGGATTGAAGTAGTGGCGAAGGAATTTTGGAGAGACCGGCAAAACTGGAAGTGGGTGTGTCTGATGAAGTTCCAAACGATGATGAGGGCGTTACTGCTTGTCGCGTAGGTTTAAGGTCTTGGCTTCGTTTTTATCGCACTGGTAGTTGGCCATTACGGCGCAAGACATGCTGAGGTGGCGCAGCGTAGCTATGGGCTTTATTAGCGCCATCAACGAGTAATTCTGCTACAAAAAAGGGAAACGGCCGTCCAGCTATGGCCGGGCATTCGCACCTCGCTCTCAATTCTTGATGGCCGCTTTATAGAGCGCCGTACGACTATAAAGAAGCCAGCCTCGAGCGCCGATCTCTTCCTTCTTCCTCGCCTCGAGAGGAGAGCGGAGAGGCGCGCTCCTATAAAAGCTTCACGCCGTGATATGTGGGGCAATCCGCCTAACTGCCGCTTTACGGCGTGTTTGCATTGCGGCAAGGCGTCCCTCCCTGCACTGCACAATGCGCCTGCGCACAGCCAGAGGTGATATGATAAAACAGCTGCAATGAGATTCACTGGAAGACAGGAGGAGAGTCGTGGGAGTGTTCAGGGGGTTCATTGGTGGCGAGGCGTTGAAAGAAATGCATATCGTTCAACCGATAATGTCGAAAATATCGGACTAAAAATATCGATATTTAATTCGATATTCTTACATTGTCAAAAACTACAAACCCCTTAACATTAACAAAATACTGCAAATAAATGTATGTGTGGCTTGACTATGCTAAACACTGACTTAGCTCGATAACATCCTTTCTTCCACTTCGTTTCGTGCGCTTTATTCGTTTCTCATTCATTTACGTTCACCGTTTAATTATTTAATCTGTCGCGCTACGCTCGCGTTCTTTGGTTCTTGTTTCTCTCTAGGACGTATTACAATATTCTAAAGGGGGTAACTGATGCAATTGTTTATTTATCAGAGTTGATAACAGACTTTTTAATACAGTTGAAGGAAAAGTTTTTTTTAAGTATTTAATGAAGTACTTCGGGAGCGTGCATAAACCACGTAGCTCCATTTTGGCCTCCTGTGAACACCCCCTCCCCCGACGTAGCCCTACGTAGCTTTTGCCTCTAACCCCCCCCCTCCCCACGTAGCACGTAGCTTTTGATTCCAGAAGACATTTTGTACTATTTTCTCGTGTCAGACTATTCTAAATTACATACGGAGTTAATTAACTGAGGGAAATAAATATCCACATGCTGTTATGTGTTCTGTTCCTCATTTTAACTGTGAAAAATGTTATGAAAGGAAAGCTACGTGGCCTGGCTCGGAACCCCCCCTCCCCCACGTAGCCCAGCGTAGCCTTCCAGCCAACCACTCCCCCCCCCCCCCCTGGACCGAGCCACGTAGTTTGTGCACGGTCCCTTAGCACCGTTATACAAAGTTCCTTCTCGTGAAACTATCAAAACAAAAATTGGTTAAGAATACGAATAAATTTCAAAATTCGTGAAGAAAAATTTGAAAAGTGTGAAGCATTTTTCTATTTTTACGTATATCTGGTCTAAAGTAACAATGGATGTTGGGAGATTACGGTACATTTTTTGCTGCAAAATGAATTAAAATCAATCCTGTTTGGTATACAAGTAGGATTAAGATATGTTTACAATTAAAATTTGTTATTTACTCAAAGGAGCCTCGTCGGAACCTTATGAACGACTCTTCTGAAAGGCCGGAGCCACTGTCACTCAAACAAGGAACAGAATTCAAGGGAAAAGTTGAAGCAAACCACTGTTTTTAGGATCTGTTGACGCTGAAAATTTACAGACCTATTTTTTATTTATTTATTACTTTGATTTATTTACTTATCTCTAATTTCTAATATTTTTTATTTTTATTTTTACAGCTTTATTAATCCTTGTTTCAGGATGCACCCTCTTTAAGCCAGATGAGCTATGTACAACTTAATGCTACATAAGTTTGTTGTAATTCCTTCCGGGTTGATCGATCTTGCGCAACTCTCTTCCATTTCACGCCTGTTACTTGTCGTATGTCCTTATTCCAACGATCCATAATATTATATAATCTACCTTCGAGCCCAGTCAAAATGAGTTTGAACGCAATATACTGGCAGTTCCTTTTTTTGCATTTGTTTAATTATACGGAATTGTTATTACATAATGCTAATGGCCTTGATATGAGTGTTTAGGAAACCAGTTTCGTTCCATCGCAATTACAATAACTGATTAATACTATCGCAGTTTCACTGAGTGTTTGGGCGTGATGTAACATCGAATCAAAAGACGCAGTTAATAATACTTAGTGATATATTTTGTGATAACTTACGTTTGGTGTAAACATTCTCTGATTACTTAATAATATTCCCTGCGTTTCATCTTTTGCCAAATCGTGTTTAGATGATTTTATGACCTTGAGCTTGTAACTGCTACCGGTAATACAGAGTGTAGATGAAAACCTATTAATCTCCATGTAAATTTTAAAGAAACACATACCTTTTTATGGTTGGTTTGCAATCTTAAACTATGGGTAAAACAAATTAAGCAGATACATGGACATAAATCCTAATTTGTTGTAACAGCAACATCAGAGGAGAGTGAGCGTAAACATCTACCATCACTGGTCGGGTGGCGTAACAGACCTTAACACCAAACTGTCTTTTTATTATAGTTGATGACGTAATTACAATGGGGAGTATGCAGCTTTGGCAACGACACATATACTTTTGCATTTCACAAATTTTTAATCTTAAATTCTTTCAATGTTTGAACTAAATTATTCAGCATATTTTATTAATATTTTTGCTTCTGGCTTTATGCGACGTCCTTATAGGCGCGTTCGGAGATGGCCTTTTGAAGGAAGCATCCCGGCATTCGCCTGGAGTGATTTGGGTAAACCATGGAAGATCTAACTCTGGATGCCCGGACAGAGATTCGAATCCGCGACCTCCCGAATGCGAGGCCAGAGCGTTTCCCTCACCCACCACATATACGTACCAGATCTTATCATCACCCAATGCAGCGAGAGAAGCCCCGGCCTCAAGTGCGATATTAAGGTATCGTAAAGCCATCTGCCAGCAACAAACACAGTTAATAAAGTGACGCGTACAGCAAAACAATGAGTTCACTGGAAGAAAAACTGAGTAGGTTTCGTAATTTAAGACAAAACAAGATACACAGAAATATTGTCGTTGTCAACAAAAACCGTGAAATCTACAAAACAAGATGGCTACGTCCGACAGCTGAGTTGCGATAAGGCGCAACGTTCACATCTAGTTTGCAGTTTTCGACAAACGGCTCTGGTCCGAACATGCTTTGGAGAAAAGCAAATCAATGTAAATAGTAAGTAATAAACAAGCATAATACATTTTAGTGTTACGTAAAACATTATTTAATAAGTTTGCAAAGCATATTCATCGCTGATATTGCCTCGATTAGAGGTGAAACGCATACGGCGTTAAGGAAATAAAAATCACTTCTTAACAATTAATAGTGGTACTGGTTTGCCTGAAATAGTCGAATATTTTTTACGATAACGTTTACAAAGAAATAAAACGATCAGTTGTAACTTTATGTTTTGAATAAAAAGCTTTATACCGTTCGCTTCTTTCTTTGATTGTTTTCATTAAGACTGCTCCATACTCGTAATACATTTATTGCAATTAGTCACTGCAGTATTATTGTAACATTTTTGTAGGCCATGTTCCGCAGTTGTTGCATAAATATTTTTGAATAAAAATCCGTCTTCTAACAACTGTTTTTATTATTAACTTTCATCTACCAGACGCGGGTACATACAAAACGAACACTATAACTAGTTTGGTGTAGTTAAAAGTGCAATTTAACAGCAAATAGAGTGAATTGAGCAATATTAAAGGAAATAATGCTAAATTGTAGGAAGAAACAACGGTCCAGAAAAACGCGGAAGGTGCTGTTTCGGACTGACATGTGCTAGCCGCCACAATTTTTACCACTGACGATGCCCCACTCCAGAAGGCCGAAACGCGTCTGGTAGGTGAAAGTTAATAATAAAAACAGTTGTTAGAAGACGGATTTTAATTCAAAAAAGAAGTATTATTGTGTTTACTTTAGATAAATGTTAACTTTGTGTTTCTTTGTTTTTGCTTATTGCTTTACACCTCATTGACTTCGAAGTCATTAGCAACGTAAAAGGAGAGGAAACAACGAAAGGGAAGGAATTCGGCGATGATCTTTAGAAGGAACCATCCCGGCTTTTGCCTGGAGTGATTTTGGAAAACCAAACTGAAATCTGGATGGCCGGACGAGGAACCGAACCAGAGTCCTGTGCAGTGCGAGGTCAGAGCATTATCACTCACCCACCACGCTCGGTATTTAAAAAGTAAACCAAAACGTTTATTTATACTAGTTCAAGCTACTCGGTAAAAATCGACAGTGCTGGGATGATAGAAGTAGGCGTTATATCTTGCAGATACTGAAGAAGTTATTTTTCTCTTTTTGGTTGAGTATACCGGGGGGAGGCGCGCACAATACGGCAATGCTTAGCCTGCTAACGTTCTGTTTTCGTTAGGCGGCGCATAAACAGGAACATTAATATTACGGGCGGCGAGCGGGGAGCGCTGTTTTCAATCTGCCCGTCGGAATTTATTTGGCCGGGGGGTAAGCAGCGCCTCTATCTGCCGCATCGTAAAGCACAGAGCAGTGGGCGTGGCATCCTCGTATTTCGTCCCTACCAGAAAATACCACGACACACCCCAGCTTTCAACCACAGAGCAGTGGGAGTTAAAAACAGAATGCTTGCTTCAATTAGTTGGCAGGTATCACTTAGTTCAATCAAATATTCACCTTCTAATGAGAAAGAGGAAGGAAACTGTGAAGTAACTAACGAATAAAAATTCTCGACCGTGACAGGACTCGAACCTGCAATCTTCGGATCCGAAGTCCGACGCCTTATCCATTAGGCCACACGGTCTGGCAAGTACATAGTGTCCGTTATCAGGGTACTAAAGCGGAAGTAAATACCTTAGGGCACTTCCGAATGCACGGTCATTGTTTTTCATTGTCGCTAACGCATTACAAGCTGCTTGTGACAACTCAGGTCAATACCGTAAGGCTGTGACGTAACCACCATGTTATTACCGTTTGCCAGCATCTGGAAAATAATAATGATGTCCTAGATGGCGATAGTTCTTTATATTAACCGGTCTTTTAATTTCTGTGATCGTCGGGAGAATTCCCAATGGATTTTCTTGGATTTACTGAGTGGGAGGCCCTATTAAACCAACGAATGACGATTTATGGCTCCTACCCAAAGAGAACAACTCTAGAAGGAAAATTAGTAACACGCCAATACGCCGGAAACTACAAAAATTGTCCTATCGGTCTTAAGTTCAGCACATACATTCCTTAGGCGATAATATTTGATTTAAAGTGTATTACGTAAGCTTCGAATGCGTGAAAATGAGGAAAAATCACTTCAAATGTGGGTAGATACAGACATTTTATTAAGCAAGAAATACACGTTATTACATGTCGATATATTTTCTGTGCGTTTTTTACTCTTAATTCTTGGTCCAGGCTGCATTTCAACCTAACCACAACAGCTATTAGCAAAAAATAAAACCAACTTAAATGCTGTGTATCAAACATTCGTTACGGTTGACGCTATGTTTTTCCCTGTAAGGTAGGCTGCCATGCAATATATCTTAGCACTGAAAAACAATATGTCAGCACGCACAGAGAAATCGTAAATGTTACATGATTTTCTACTAATTACGTATGTGCAATTTGCATGTGGAAAGCGGTATTTATTCAATAATTGAGTCTTAAAAACACGTGGAATAAATGTCAACAGCTAATAACGTGTATTTCTTGCGTAATAACATGTATGCATCTATTTTTCCTCATTTCTACATATTCGAAGCTTACGTTACACACTTTAAATCAAATATTATCGCCTAAGGAATGTGTGTACCAAATTTCAGACCGACAGGACAATATTTGTAGGTTCCGACGTATTGGAGTGGATCCGGAAAATTTATGCACACCTTACCCGGGCGATATTATTTAGCGATAAGTGTGTATTATTGCCAGCACAGATACACTAATCGTGTAAAGTCTTTCGGATTGTTAGCAGTTTTATACAAGTTATCATCCAAGAAACACCTGTCTATTGCCTGTCCATTTGTTGCAACTGTTCAAATGCAGCCTGGACCGAAAACTGCCGTTTCTTGTGGTTGGCTTTAAATTTTTCGTCGATTCATATAACAATAGTCGACACTTAGAAGTAGATGTGCTCCTAAATTCAATACGTTTTGACCCATAGTCCTCTAAAATAGAATCAATATGAAAGTTGACCTGGCTCAGGTGGATGCAGGTGGGATCTCCAGGGGGCTAATCCAGGCTTCTGGGGGATACTGTAGACTTTACACTAATAAATCTATATTAATATTATTAATGCGAAAGTAACTCTGTCAGTCTGTTTTTTTATGTTTTCAGGGCAAAACAGCCTATCCGATCGTGATGAAATTTGACAAGGAGATGCTATTTGCCTTTAGGAATGATATAGGATACTATTTTCTGTATAGATAATACATATTGTCATCGAATTATGAAAAAATAACTGAACGGTGAAAGACAGACGCATAGCAAGCAAACGCCTCTGTAATGCTTACCAGCAGAGTGGGCGCACAGGACAAGGTGGTAAAGCTCCACGTGTGGTTTCCGGTTCAAATCCCGCTAGGAGCAAAAATTTGTTAAGAATTGTTTTTCATCATATGTGCCAAGCCTGGAAGTTCTGTCGTAAGGATTCGATGTTAAAATGTAGGTCCCATAAATTCAGGTGTAGAATGCGTGGTAAATCGTATGCGGCCGAACAGTGCCGCAAGCGTTTACTTTATTTACGCTATACTGGTCCTCCAAGCTTTGTTTTTCTAGCAAGCAGTTTGTGTGTGATCTACACTAATGTCTCTGTCTTTTTGTTACGTTTTGACGACTAAGTGGACATACCGAAATTGATGGAATTTCACAACTAAGCCATTCAGCTAGTTCAATGTGTTTATGATATCTCTTCAGTGAATTAATTTCTCTAGTACGTTTTTTAATTCTTAAGTATAGACACCACAGGATGGACAGGACATTCACACAGCCACACAACACTTAAACATCCATGCCTGCGGCCGGATTCGAACCGGCGACCTTCGGCACGCGGAGCTAGCACTCTAGCCACTACGCTACCGCGCCCGGCAAGGAAATACTTTGTATATTTAGGAAGGACACAGGATACATTTTCCCGGTATGAATAACAGTTTTAGTCATGAAGTTTTTATAACTTATCGAATTGTTACAGGCAGACGGATGCGTGTGTAAGTCTGTAATGTTAAATTGGTCGCTTAGGCTGTGCCTCTCTCGCACTCGATTAGTGTATGATCTGTTAATAAATTTCATTTGCAGAAGAAATTTGTTGTTTAGTACAGATGTCGATTTGCACTGCGCTGTAGTATTACTTTCTGTCTGCCTAAACATGTCTGGCATCAGCTTATTTTGTCTTCTTTTTTGACATGCCTCGCAGGCGTAAAACAGACCTAAGCGTGCAAAATGTTTGCAAACGTTTGAAATGTTTGCGAACTCAGAATTTGTCCGGTGGAGACGAGAATAGCGCGCACGAACACAGGTTTGCGGGTGTTTGCAGGTGTTCCGGCCGATGTCGGTACATCAAAGGAATTCGCGACAGTGCGCGTTCAGTGGAGATAGGTTCAACAACAGGGGTGCGTGTTCCCAACAGCTTCAGTGTTAAGTGCATTTTAAAATCTAGAAATAATATAACTATGGACTGGGATAGGGAAGAATGTTTACTATTAATTTAATCATATAAATCAGAGCCGCAGATATGGTAGAGCAGTCAGAAATATTACCACAACAAAATTAAAAAGCACGATCCCTGGAGCTAAATTGCAACAGATATGGAAACCACTATTGATGTTGGTAAGTGGAAAGTAAATTCTTTACTCTCCTCATTCAGAAGAGAAAAAGTTAAACCGATCTCGATGATGACAAGGTGTAGCTCTAGCTGAGCAAGAGCAGCTAAAGTTATTAGAACCCAGGAATCTGATGCTCATGCTACAGAAAGAAGATAATACAAACCTGAAATTGAAGCTGCTCTCAGTTAACCCTCCCCCCCCCCTGCCCCCAACTCCCCGTACCTTCGTTTTTTTCTATTTTTAAACATGTTGGAGATTGATTCTCTTCATTAGGCAGGTTCGACGGTAGAATGGTACAGTGATGGCTTTCTCGTCATATTATGCCAACTCGATGTTGTTTGAGACAAATCTTACGTAACTTACAGCTTCTAGCAATAAAATCCGAAGTCCACGCATATGAGATCGCTGGTAACAGCTAGTCCCTTCATATAAACAAAACAAAAAAAAGTGCTTCAGATTTTCCTTCGCGATATACTTTACATGATGTACTTAGAAAATGATGGATTTAATTATCTGCCTACATATGTCATCATCAGTGCCGGATCTAGGGGGGGGGGGGGGTCACACCAAAGCGCTTGCCGCGGGTGGTAAAATCATGTCTGAAGGGGCGGTAAATGGCAAGTTCGTGTGGCGGCGATCTTTCTTTTTTTGCTCTACTGCCCCATGCGCCAACCATCAGGGGAGCGGGGGGGGGGGGGGCGGGCGGCGGCAAAATCGAAAAATAGCTCTTTAATGCCCCAGGCGGCAAACTCATGTTTGAAGGGGTGGCAATCTCAAGTTTTTGCCCAGACTCGAAAAATTCGTAGATCCGCCACTGGACATCATAGGTATCGAATACCGACACCATAATATGTCACTTTTTAGGTTTCTAGCGCCTCACCGAAGCCAATATGTATATAAAAAAATTGTTTTCGTAAAAGTCACGGAGGTTCGTTCAGTTTATGAATGAAACTCAATTTTTAGTGGGGGACTTAAATTCGACAGCCCTGTCGCTTTAAGGAACACGCAGGAGATATAGAAATATTCTTTTCGTTTAAACTACGAATGCAAAACGTGGGTCATGCAGAATCCTTACAGACTGGTTCTGATCGAGTTTTCTAGTATCTTATTTCTTTGATTCATTCCATCAACGCCTTTTCCAATAGCTGCAGCACTTTAAAACCTTTCCGCATAATCTTCCCAAAGTATCCTATCCGACTGAGTTTATTGTAATAAGATATTGACGAGCTATGTGCATTTTACGCCCCACCACCAGCATACAAAACTTTTTTAAATATTTTGTAGCTATTAAGGTGACGTTTTTGGATATTTATCGTCATACTTCTAACAGGTTCGATATCCTCTACAGAACTCTCAGTAACTGTTCACAGTTGTTTAGTGTGTTAATCTTATTATACTCATTCTACCAACTGCAAACTATCTGACATCTGAGTGTAAACAAGGAAACCGTTATGGGCCTGCACGGACATTGTGTACCTTACCCACAGTACACTAACAACGAGAGGCGAATGTCTGATTAAGGGTAAAGGAAAATTTTTAATCTTCAGGCAAACACACACTTCCACTGTCCTAGCCGGCCGCTTATTTTTACTACTGCAAAGCGTTTATTGCTTTACATTTTAGCAATTGAAAAGTTGGTCGTCCAGGTGTACACATAATTTTTATACACTATCACACAAGCTCACTTTTTAATTCTGGTTGTTATGTTTCTACTTCTAAAAACACTAGGGAGTCACTTTCCACTTTATAACCACTTAATTATGTAACGTTAGTTTCCGCATTATACTTTCTTACAGAAGTCTTACTCACAAGTAGTGAACTAATCTTTCTCTTTAACAGATTGCCAAACAAGATGTGAGTGTTAGGTACCTTTATCGTGTATCCGTGAAGCACAAATGAAAGTATATTTAAAAAAAAAAATAGATGTATTGATACTTTGTAGACATACTGTGCGTTTGCTAATGTGTGACTATTTTTATTGCGCTATTTGTTTAGCAAGCAGCCGAGCAGGTGTCTGTATCTAAGTTGTTTTCGTAATTGGCGCAGGAATGTAAACACACCTCTCTAGATGTGTATAAAATATTCGTTACCGCTACTAATCTCTGATGGGTGCAGGCATGTGTAAACGATAGGAGCTTAAAGAGCGGTCTAATGGCTGGGTGGTTAAGGCGTATGACTGGAGATCGAATGGTCCCCGGTTCGAATCCCTGTCTCGGTGAGGATTTTCAAAATGCCTTAACCAGACCTGTCACAGCTTGCTGTGTAATGAGAAGTATGTCAGTACGCTTCGTTGGTTCAGATTCCGTGTTAAACTGTAGGTCCCATTTATTTATTTATCTTATGGCCATAGCACATAATCAATAATACAATTATATACAATCGTTTCACACTAATAAAGTGTAACATTAAATTATAATTAAAATTCAAAATAGACATAGTGCAGCTAATGTAAAGCTTCATTTGAAATATCTATGAAGTCTATTGGTGATCCCCTGAAGGCTCGAAGTGGGCAATCGAAGGTCACGTGATGGATGGTTTGTTTTTCCTCACCACAGTCGCAATTCGGTGAATCTCTCATTCCCCATGTGTACAGAGCTGAAGCAGATCTGCCATGGCCAGAACTAACTCTGTTGAAAGCAGCCCAGTCCCTTTAGTGCCTGCTGATTGTCAAACAGGGAGTGCCATTCTGGTGGTTCCGAGGCTATCACTCCAATCTCCATGCGTCTCTTCCGTTAAAATTGTTAGATATAATCTGTTTTGCAGTTTTTATGCTCGGACTTCTTGATTTAAGTCTCTGAAATTGGATTTCCATGTCGTCGTGGATGGGCAGATCCAAGTTATGACAGACCTTATTATATTAGGCAATTAGGCGATTGCGTCGTCTTATCGTAGGCGGTTCAATGTCACACAAAACGGGTAGCCAGTACAGTGGAGTGGTCTTGATACATCCGCTAATTATCTGCATTGTCTGGTTCAAAACTATGCCGATCTTTTTGACGTGGGTGCTATTCATCCAGACAGATGAGCAGTACTCAGCTGCAGAATACACAAGGCTCAGTGCTGAGGTGCGAAGTGTGGAGGCGGATGCTCCCCAGGAGGTGCCAGTTAACGTATGCAGAATATTATTAATGGTTCCTAGTTTTGCTGCGAGATCTCATTTATCCGGTAGGACTACTGGGTGAGGTTAGGTAAAGAGGAAACCAACTGGCCGTCGTATCTCATGTGATACCAGGCTTTAAGTACCTGTGCAAGTAACATTCAGGCTGAGGATCAGATCAGCTTAGGAGATTAAATTAAATTTCTGTATAGCTTAGTTCACAAGGCGCTTCTGCTGTGATTCACTCCAAGGCAGAAATTTATAATGCTACTGCAGCTAGGGTTGCCAACTCATTTAGAAACATATTATATTTGTCTTGAGAAGAGAAAAATAAAAAGTAAATGAAAGGAAAGTTAAGATTTTTAAATTTCGATATTTACCGCATTAAATACTTATATTTTCATGCTTAAGGGACCAGCTATTATTTCTTTTTAATTCAGTGTTGTAACTGGTATCACATTCGAAATCTGTAATTATAAACAAATGAACAGTTTAAGGACTCTCTGGGTTTTTTTTCACCATTTTGCATTCATTTCGTTCCCTCATAAGCTCAAATATGTCGTTTGGAAGTTAATAACACAAAAAAGCGTGCCATTCCTTGAATTATGTAGTTTACCAGAAATACATTATTTCTGAATACTTTATGGATAGGATAAAATATACCGCACAAAAATAATTTATGATATTTTATCTTAAAGTATGGTTTGCGACCCTACTCCTTTTGCAATGCGGCACAATTTAACATTAAATTACAATATATTCAACAAAAGTGCATGCTCGCGGTATTTTGTAAACGACTGAAAATCAGTATTGACTGACTAACCAGTCTAGTCTCAGCTGACGCATTGGTAAAACTCACAGTGCAGATACCAAATTTCGCAAGGAATTTATTTTGAGGATCCCTTCTTGTCTAGTTATATGTTTCCTCGTAGAAAGCTTTATATTTTTACAATTGTGTAGGTTTCTTCAATTTTGCTTTCATTGGAGTTACTGATGTTCACTTTATCAATATCACAAACAGAATCTGAGTTACTTGCTGTTTTAAACAATGTAAAATAAAAATAATGCTGTTTTTCAACGTCAAAACGAGAAACAGAAGGAACCGCAAATTCTCCGCTTGTGAATCGCATCAGTGAAACCCACCTTTCGGTTCAGACATAACGGAGAGTGGACACGGGAAGACATTCAGCAATGTGGATGGTTCGCACTTGTTGCTTTGGGTTACTCAGAAGGAGCCTCCGAGAAGACTGCAATCTATACGAGATAAAGCAATCGGGCGTACCCTGGGCAACGCCTTCTGACGGCCAATCCTTCAACCATCATAACGCACAGAAGTGTTAAAGCAATGCATCACAACACCAAACGAAAGCTGCTGAAAGTTGGAGGAAGAAGCTTAGTGCGTTACTGGACACAGAAAGTAAAGTAAGTACTTGTTGCCTCGGCTCCGAAGTGGTTAAGTATACGGATCAAACGACGCGAGCCTTGGCCGATAGGCATTTTTCTTGCAGGAGGTTGTGGAACTAGCATAAAAACATTTCGTTCCATGTATTGTATACTTCACTCGAAATAAAGCATTTTAGCATACTTTATTGGGAGGAAAAATTATAAAGCACCCGGACCAAAAATAAAGTATGATACATGGACAACAACAGGCTTACCAAAAAGGTCTTCTCACTTATCAAAAACTATAAGACAGGAAGCATGTGGCTCAAGATCTGGACTCCGCTGGGATTTCCGACACTGATGTGTGAATTCTGCTACATGGTTAACTCTTAGTCCCCTCCACCAAAAATTACTAAACCTCGGAAACCCATCTCACAGGAGAGAAAAATTATTAGCTGGACTTAAAAGGTATTAGGAGCAAAGGCGAGCATCAAGAAAGAAGTGGTTATAAGCGCTCCATATTGGGCTGGAATCAGTAATAATAATAAAGTATGGTAGTTAATGATACTGTATGGTTGGCTACCCTAACTGTAGCATCCGGATAAATGACGCGTAAGGGAGGTGGGAAATAAACACTCTAACAGGATCCGTATAATGTGAGCGGAGCTCATCAGACTAGCATTAACAGAGTGAGAGGGACAGACGGTGGGTCGTGAGAAACGGGGGTACGGCGTGAGAAAGGCGGCCACCTGCCCCGCCAAGCCGCACCGCGCGGGGGCTAATTGGGCTGCTATCACCTCTGCGCCAGGTCGTAGAGGAGGGGGATATTGTCGAATCAGTGTCTGCCAAATTATTATCTTAACTAGCTTCTAAGCTCGTCAAAAATGACGGGTTTTAAGCAAAGCTTTGGCAAGTCATTTTTTGCAGCTACTATAACAGTGACAGGGAGTACAGAGATAACCTATACATCGAATATAAATAACTTCTATGCCCATCAAAAATAACAGGTTGAATGCAGTGTTATGGCAGTTAATTTCCTCGCAGTTCTTAACTAAATACAATTGTTATTAAATAACGCCCGAAACCTTAAAATGTTATATTTATTAGTTGACTGTAACAGCTATATCTCTGGACACAGAGTATAAGAAAACATCTACATGGACTGAATATAAATACACAAAACTAATAATTAATATTTTATAAATGAATGCATTTTTTCTCGGAGTTGTTTATTTATAAAAGTTTCTCGGGAAACAAACCAATAACGTCCATAACGTGGGTTTGTAGTAATATCTCTGGCCGTAATTAGTCCGGGATTGAAGGCCGGCCACGTTACGTCAGGGTTACTGAAACTATGATACAGCGGCCACAGTAGCCTTTTACATAAATAGACTAAGCTTTCATACCGATTACTCGGCAAGAGCTGATGAATTTTCATTTCGCATCCTGGAAAGTTTGCCTGTTATCAAAACCCGTTTGATTACTAACAGCACCACACGCATTAGGTCCATAAAAACCCCTCCACTTGTCCCAGGACGATTTCTTGCAAAAAATTGAATGGTTGTTGCTTTTGAAGCTGACAAATTCCCGCCACCATTGATATGGTGTTTATACCACAGTTTCGATATGAGTAATTTCTGAGCACTTGTTAACTACGACCACTGGAATGTATTTCGTTGCACTACACAACAAATGAACCGGAGTTTGACTGAGCGTACTGAAACTTTGACATCCAGAACACAAGGAAACTAATACAGGTCCAAGCCTTTATTATTATGATTATTGCTTTCTCTCTCATCGAGTTCATTAGAGGCGGGAAAGGACTAGGCGCAAGGAACGGGAAGAAATTATCTGGAGAAACCATGCGAAATCGAAATGTGGATAACGGAATGGGGATTTGCATCCGCTTTCCCCTCGAGCGTTGCCACCCCAAGCGTCCATTAATTACGTGAGGTGAGCAATTTCGGAATCCCCTCCCCCTAAGATGACGCGAGATTTTAACGGAATCCCCCCCCCCTTCCTCTTAGTTTTTTGAGACTTTTTTTACAGCTCTAATGTCCTTCAAGAATTTCAAAAGATGAAGTCAGATTTCCATCGACCCCCTCCGGTGAGATTTCACGCCGCCCCCCACCCTATTTAATCTGACGTACTTAATGAACGCCCCTAACGTCTCCAGGAGACACGCCGCTTGACCGACTGTGTGTCTGATATACACAGTTGCCGAAGTTCTCTTTATTCATAAGAGCACAATATTAAGACTTAATACTTCATTATTGCAGACGATTTCTTGTGCAGTTACTTAGATAATAATCGCTAGTTTTGTAAGACGACTGAAGCACACTCAAAGCGATCTCGCTGGCTGGGGTTTGTTTCTGTGAAGCGGCCTGCCGTAGCCTTGGAGGGTTGTTTACGAGGTCTGTTCCAGGAAGAGGCCCGCCGGGGGTGAGGAATGCGGCCGTGGGGGCGCTGGGGTGCGGTCCACACCAGGGAGGCGCCAAGTCCAGGGGATGGTCGCCGACGAAGATCATTTATAAAAGATAATTTATAAAATATTTTACAGTGTAATAGGGCATACTATATAAAATATTTCTTTTATAAAATGTAAAACCCAGGACAACTGCGCTCTGTTACAAGTCGGATTATGAAAATATCTGCGTGGTGTATAGACTGGCAGTTGGAGTTAAGCCCTAAAAAGTGCAAGGTCCTGCGTATAAGTAAAAAGATGACACCATTTAGCTCTGAATATAGAATTAATGGTATTGTCCTTAGAACTTTAGATTACGCTAAATTTCTAGGGTAACAATTCGTAGTAATTTGTCGTGGAATGAGCATATTCTGATCATCATCATCGTCAACAGTTTCCAGCCTCTGGCCGGGTCTGCTTCATGCACAAGCCTCTCCATTTCCTTCTTTCTTCCCACCACCTCTCTGTCACCACCTTGTTCCAGTCCTCTCCTCTCTTCCGTACACTCCTTTCGGCCATCTATCTCTTGGTCTTCCTCTGGGTTGTTTACCATGCATATTGATTTCGTGATTTTTTTTAATTCTCTGAGCCTCCATTCTCTTTACATGTCCATACCATCTCAGTCTGGTCCTCTCTACCCTTTCCTGTACGGATTCCTCTTTTATGGTGCATCTAATCACTTCATTCCTTATTCTGTCCATTTTATTAACTCTCATTCTACCTCTTAAAAAATTAATTTCGCTTACTTGTACTCTGCTGACGTCCCGCTTCTTCATTGTCCATGTTTCAGCAGCATAAGTCGACAGGCACATAGTATGTGTGATTGATTACTCTCTTGCTTCTCTGTGGCAGATCTTTATTCCATATCAGGCTTCTAATGCTCCGATTTCTAGGTCGTAATTTAAAACAGTGAACACCAGAAGTAAAATCGATTGCGTACAAATCACTAGTTCTTCCTTACTTAGAATATTGTTGTTCTGTATGGGATCACCATCAGAAGGGGTTAATGGAGGCATTAGAGAAGGTCCAAAGAAGAGCCACCCGATTCGTGACAGGTATATATAGTTGGAGGGAAAGCGTAAGTGCGATGTTGAAAGAGTTCCGTTGGAAAGACCTGTAACACCGAAGGCGTTGCTCTCGACAGAAGCTAACTGAAAAATCCACGACTGGCGTATTTCGGAATGACAGTAAACAAATATTGCTACCAGCAACATTCATATCTCGGAATGATCGCGAAAATAAGATAAGAAAAATCAGTGCCATAACCGTTTCAATTCTGTACTCATTTTTTCCACTAGCGATTAGGGAATGGAATATGAAGGATTTACCGGGCGAGTAAACTTAAAATTCCATAGGAGTAGCTTTCGATAAAGCTCTCCGGCCATACTGATTTGGATTTTCCATGGTTTTCCCACGCTAATGCTGGGATGGTTACTCAAAATAGCCCATGGCCGCCTCCTGACATATCCCCAATGTCCCTTCCGAATTATTACCCTTTCGGATAGGTGCAATGCTCCCACCGCCAGACACTTTCAGTGAATCGCGGGGTAATAATAATAATAACAATACATTACATAATAATAACAATACATTTCATTATCCTGTCAATGTAAACAAAGAAATTGGCGCAAGCAAGTTTGTTAGGACTGCCGAATCCATGAAAATCTTGGTTTCTAAGCATAAACAGAAGAAAAGGTTGAACATCCAGATACCGTACATGTATACTATAGCAACAGGTATAAATACGCGGACACTTGGCCAAAGATTGCGATGTTAATTAGTTCCCTCAAAGAAGGCTGTACTGTGGATGACGTAAAAAATGAAATTAATGAATTAAGAGTCTCGTACTTGCCACGTTTCAGGAATAGTAGCAGAGGGAACGCACTGAGCAATACGCGTGCTGTACTGCAGAATAGTGCACATCCACTATCAGCAGTTGAGTACAACCCATTGCACTTGCACCGTAAAAATAGACACCCAATAGTATATACCGTTAGGATCGGTGGTAATGATTCTGATATAGAAATTTTGGAAAACGTTGCGGTGAGAATTTATTGGACCTATACTGCAGCTTCGACCATAATTTTATAATATGTCATCTCTTCTCATTGATGCTCTTTCACAAAAACTTTGATGAATTCCTTTCCTATCAAGTCTTGCAATCCACGATCTAACCAAATACGTTTACTTATCTTCTTTTTATTAAGTAAAATACATATTGTACCTGCTGTTTACTTCATTCATTTCAGAAAACTATGATGAAAAATTTTATGTAGTGCAATGGGCCTTATAAATTATCATAAAATGTCTTTTTTTAAATAAATATGATCAGGCCCATTGCATTACATAACATTTTTCATCATATTCTCTGAAATGAATGAAGTAAGCTTGTATGCTTGAGCAGCCGCAGTAAGTGCAGCTGTCACAATATATATTTTATAGAAGCAAAAGTTGACAAGTAAACATGTGTGGCTTAGGCCGTGTATTGCAAACCTTGAAATGAAAGGAGCTGATCAAAATTTAACGAAAGAGCAGCAATGTGAAGATATGACTCATTATTAAAATCATGGCCAAAGTTGCAATATAGCTCCAACAATTACTGTAAAATTTTAATAAATTTCTGCATCAGAAATAGGATCCCTGATCCCAGAGACATGTTATGCAGTGTCTATTTTTTGCTGTTTATGTGCAGTCGGTAGTTCTCGATTGCCGGCGGCAGAGCTACGCGAATAAGCAGCACCTCAGCCCACTCTCTCTGCTATTATTCCAGAAACCTGTAATAGTTCCTCAATCTATTGACTTTCCTTTTAACGGTGTTCACAGGGCAGTAGTATTTAATAGAACTAATTAACTTCACAATCTTTGCTAATTAAAATTCACATAGTCAACATACAGGGTATTTAAAAAATGACCGGTATATTTGAAAAATCAATAAAAACTAAACGGGCAGCGATAGAAATACACCGTTTGTTGCAATATGCTTGGGACAACAGTAAATTTTCAGGCCGACAAACTTTCGGAATTAGTTACAATTTTCAACAACAGATGGCGCTGCAGTCTGGAAAAATCTAAATTCTAAGGAATAAACCATTTTTTCACAGAAACTTGAAATCTGTGAACAGCACACGCTTACAGCAGAAAGACGACATACAGAATGGCGAACTCACAGACTGCGTTTACTTCTATATCTTTCAAATCGCCTGCAGCACCATCTGTTGTTGAAAATAGAACTAATTTCGAAAGTTTGTCTGCCTGAAAATTTACTGTTGTCCCAAGCATATTGCAACAAACGGTGTATTTCTATCACTGCCCGTTTAGTTTGTATTGATCACAGATTTGATTACGTTAAGTTTATTACAAACTGACTGCGAGGAAAAGCCTGCGTGACCGATACAACATTACAGAGACTTACATACGCTATCCGTCTCTATCCGTTAATTTCGCAATTTCATGACAAGGTATGTTATTTATCCAGAAAAAAGTGACCTGTGTTCTTCTTAATGGTACATAGTATTTCCTTGTCAAATCGTATCAAGATCGACAGATTGCGAAGATTGAGCAGCCGGTTAAAAACTATATCACCGGGTCATTAAGACCAAACGAAATTATTAATAGTATTATTAGCTTTTACACTCGACTTAGTAGGAGCGGACTAATTGCTGAATTGGATATACAAAGTTGTAAGTTACGTAAAAGGCTTCCCAAAATCTGGCTGCGAGAGAAACGAAGCCTAAGCCATCTATATAACATTACGGAGACACACCCTATCCTTCTGTCTGTCATCAAATTTCAACACAAAATGTGTTATTTATCCTGGAAAAAGTATCCTATGTCCTTCTGATGATGCATAGTCTTTGCTTGTCCAATTTTATCAAGATCAGTTTAGTCGTGAAAACGTAACAAACAGACAGAGAGACAGAGTTACTTTCACATTTATAATATTACTAGTGGGATTTATTGGATAATTTTGAAAAAGAAACTGCCATTAGGTAATGAAGATAAGATAGAATGGGGAAAATAACCCGTCACTTACCACAAATGGTGGAAAGTGGGCCAGATAAAAAAGACGCGTAACACTTTACAATTTTTCGGTTAACAACCTTACTCAAGTAGCAGGCGAGACTGGTATGTGCACATGATGCTGACAGGTTACAGCGACTGCCGACCCCTGCAGTGGATATCAGATGATGGAGACCGTGGGGGGTCCTCTTTGTCCGACTGCTCATAAACAGACGCCGCGCCGGCCAGTTCGCTATTGTGCCATTGTCCACGGCGCCCATAACACCTGTCGCCTGACTTCATAGCTTCATCACGCAGCAGTCACCCGCTGCTTCTGTTTGTAAATACTGCGAAAATCAGATTTAATACACCTGCTAAAACTCATGATATCGCTCCAACTCCAACGTATTTATAATACTCGTAAGGCTGTATTTACTCACTAAACCAGGGGTCCCCAAACTTTTTATCACGTCGACCCCCTCATAGAACATTTGTCTCCTTATCGACCCCCAGATTAAACATTTAATAAAAACCAGTGCCAGATTTGGGGGGGGGGGTCTAAACCGGGGTGCAAACTTGAGGGGGGCGGAAAAATCATGTTTGAAGGGCGGCGATTTAAGTCGCGGAAACCTTTTTTTATCTCTACTGGTACACTGGGCGCAGGGCGACGACAACAATGAGTTTGGCCAACAATCGGGACAGCGACAATAATGTGTTTGGCTGACAGTCTGGGCGGCGACAACAATGTGTTTGGCCAACAAACGAGGCGGCGACACTTGTGGTCAGACGGCAAAAATGGGGGCTCCAAATAATGTTGCAAGGGGTGGCATTCCCATGGTTTTTGCCCCGGCTCGAAAAATTCCTAGATCCGCCACTGATAAAAATTTTAAATCATTTTTAGCATTTTTGATGCTAAGTAATAAGGAGATTTGCATAACAACCCAAAGTATTTATTGTTCCATACCTTAAAAAATCCACCTAACAACACTAACAGAAAAAGGAGATATTTTACACTGTTATTATAATCGTAAAAAATAATAACAAAATTACAGATAGATGTAAACTAGCCTATAGCTGTAAGTGTCATAAAATGGAAAACACAAAATAATCAATGAAAATTTAAATAAATTATATTCGATGAAAAAAATCTGCCATTTGACGACTACTATTGAATACATTAAAAATATGTTAACGTACCTTTTTATTAAAGTAGTTGATATTAGTGAGATGGATGGGTCTGAAGGGCAGCAGCAAGATTGCTGATGTTCGGTTGAAAATTGGTAAGTTTTAGTCGCAAATCAACACAGTTCTCCAAGTTCAGTCTGTTTTTCTGTGTTGTCAAAATAGCGTTCGCATGGCTAAAGCCAGCTTCAACCATGTATGAAGTTGGGAATGCAATTAAGATATGTTCGGCTTCTGCTCTGAGCTTGGCGTATTTTGTAGCAATATTCTAATTGCCCGAAGATTCGCTGAGGTTTTTATTTTTAAACAACGCTTTAGCTTCCAGATCTATGCGTATTTCAATCAGTTCATCTTCTAAGCCAGGTTCATTACCTTCATTATCAATTTTAACATCAAATGGAGAAGCTAACCATTCAGGAACATGCATGTTTTCCAAGTCTTCGAAACGTGCTTTGAAGTCTTCTCTTAATTTATCGAGATGTTTAATATATATCTCCAAATCACGGTCGGGTATCTCTTCATTTTATTTTAGTAGCCGAAAGTTTGAAAAATATTTAAAATCTTTACGTGCCAGTGAAGATTTTAACAGGTCCATTTTTAGTTGAAAGGCCATTATAATTGTTCGAGCTTGAACAATTGTATCATTTTTTCCTGCAAATGCTTCTGTACTTCGTTAAATTTCGAATTAGGATCTGCCAAATAGAACAGATGGTTCTTAAACTGTTTTAACCCATCACATAGCAATGGATCCACATTCTTAAGAAACTCTGCAGACGAGTCGTACAAGTCAACATGCCTATGCAAACTATCACATCTTGACATCCACCTTACCTCGGTGTGCAAAAGTTATTGATTGAAACGTTGATCATTTTCTTCACGTAACTTCGCAAATAGTCGGGAATTGAGAGGATGAGCTTTAATTTTATTAATTGACCTAATGCACACTTTTACCCGGGGCGCACATTGAGCTGCGTGGCACAGTAGGGGCAACGCAGAGCAGGGCAGGGCAGCACAGACTGGCAGTTACTCGCGCATATTAGAGCGCAGTTTTGTGCGGCAGTTTACAAAGCATTGTGTTGTGCGAAAAACCGACAATAAAGCGAAACAAAAAACATGTCGATGCAAAAACTCCATTTTTGATTCTTGAATCAGGTTGGGATGGCGAGCTTGGAAAATTGTTATTACTTTAATAGAAGCTAAGTTAGATAAAACTATGCAATAGTGAGTATATGAAAAGAAGAAACTCTCATCTGGCTTTTGCAGTGAAAAGAGAATTCTCAAAAGATAATTTCCGGATGACTCGAGGGGAGATTCACAGCATAATGTAACCTGTTATTTTCTCGACAAAGCTCAAATATCTATTAGAACTGAAGAAAATCTCGCTGTATTTTCATGGTTATTTATTTAATTATTTAGCGTTTGACGGTACATGACATTTATAAGAATGTTTCTCTCTTTTATTTCATATTATATTTTTAAGAAAATTATATAACAGAACATAAACATTTGAAACTTAAAAAGCAGTGTCAACAAATTAAGTGTTTCTCGGGGACACTATTGAATGATGTAGTACAAATAATAAGAAAACTAATAATGTGATAATAGCCTATATATATCAATCTTTTTCGAAGTTTTATTAAAAATGAATTAAAAAAATAGCGAAAATTGTAAGTGGACAGTTGTATGATAAATAAATGCTGAATTTACTCGCCACTTGTTGGGCTCATTGTCCAAATCTCTTGTTTAAATTTAATTTTTATGTATTTTTTATGTAAGGCAGAGCAGGGCAGCGCAGTACTGCGCGACGTTGTGATCACGACACAGAAACTGCGACACGCAGCTCACTCGTGCCGGTTTTTGCCATAACACTTCTTGCGTTATTTATAATCTTGCTTTACTTATAATCATTTTCAACTATGGAATAAGAAAAATTGATTAATCTGGTGCGTAACCAACCTGCGATTCACAATATCAGTCATAAAAAATACTTAAAAATGAAATTTAAACAAGAGATTTGGACAATGAGCCCAACAAGTGGCGAGTAAATTCAGCATTTATTTATCATACAACTGTACACTTACAATTTTCGCTTTTTTTTAAATTCATTTTTAATAAAACTTCGAAAAAGATTGATATATATAGGCTATTATCACATTATTTGTTTTCTTATTATTTGTGCTACATCATTCAATAGTGTCCCTGAGAAACACTTAATTTGTTGACACTGCTTTTTAAGTTTCAAATGTTTATGTTCTGTTATATAGTTTTCTTAAAAATATAATATGAAATAAAAGAGAGAAACATTCTTATAAATGTCATGTACCGTCAAACGCTAAATAATTAAATAAATAACCACGAAAATACAGCGAGATTTTCTTCAATTCTAATAGATATTTGAGCTTTGTCGAGAAAATAACAGGTTACATTATGCTGTGAATCTCCCCTCGAGTCATCCAGAAATAATCTTTTGAGAATTCTCTTTTCACTGCAAAAGCCAGATGAGAGTTTCTTCTTTTCATATACTCACTATTGCATAGTTTTATCTAGCTCAGCTTCTGTTAAAGTAATAACAATTTTCCAAGCTCGGCATCCCTACCTGATTCCGGAATCAAAAATGGAGTTTTGCATCTACATGTTTTTCGTTTCGCTTTATTGTCGGTTTTTCGCTCAACACAATGCTTTGTAAACTGCCGCACGAAACTGCGCTCTAATATGCGCGAGTAACTGCCAGTCTGTTCTGCCCTGCCCTGCTCTGCGTTGCCCCTACTGCGCCACGCAGCTCAATGTGCGCCCCGGGTTAGAGTATCATGCAGCTCGCCACTCATTTTTTTTGGCTACATGATGCTGTCTGTGTAGAACACAGTGAACAGTCCGTACTTTACGAACCTTTTCCTTCAGAAAGACGGCCTACCGTAGCAGGTGCACCGTCGGTAGCTACTGCAGTAATATTCCCGAAAGGAATATTGTGCTTGTTCAAATAATCCTGCAAACATGAAAAAATTGTCTCACCTTTTGAATCAGTTTGAAGATATTTAGCAAACAGAAATTCATCAACAGTTTCATTCAGGGATGGACTAAGGAACCTAACATATGCCATGAGAAGATTTGACGTTCCAAAAGTTGATTCGTCAAGTTGAATAGCAAACTTACAATGCTGGAGCTCAGAGGTCAATGTTCTTTCCACATCATCGGCCATTTCCTCTATACGTCACTGCACAGTATTTGCACTCAATAGTATGCACTTTAAAACAAGTTGTTCATAACATTTTCAATTACATCTTTTATAGTAGGTATTTTCATCTCTTCACCAATAATATACGGTTTGCCTTTCTTTGCTATGTTAAGAGAGATACTGTAGGATGTCCTCAGTCCTCCTTCACTATCAGCGCTGTACTTAAATTTGGCCTACCTCTCAATTTCTCTTTTAGCATTTTGAAATACTCAAAAAATTTGTTTTTCTTATCAGAATGGATCCTTTTCAAGTGGTCTATCATTTTCACCGGCTTGATAGCATCATTGCTGAAAGTTTTTTCACGTAACAAGCACATAGGAATAGTTTCATTAGCAAAAGATGGCACAAAACTATATTTCAAACACTCGTGTGAATATAGTCTGCATTTCTTCTTAGCACTGGTAGACAAAATTGTAGGTATTAAACTCAGATTTATAATATGAACAACACGATACGATCGCAGCACAACAAAACAGCGGCAGTAAGAGACGCAACTTATTCCCGCACGAGCTATAAACAACTGCCTGTTCTTTCTCAGAGTGCATTGTTGCTACTTTTTGCTAGCAATACATATCTAGCTTTGTAAGGAATAATAATTACATCTATAAGTTACCTATTCAATAGAATTAGATAGGAAAATGATTGAAAAGAAGTATCTAAATTTAATGCTTTTCGGTATATTACGATATTTTCTATGTAAAGAACAAAATCTATATTTAGATATACAATACATAGAGTGGAAACCATACTAGAGTTTAACAGTGCAACTTGTGTATAATGAACCAGCAGCGTTCACTTCCCCCCCTCCCCCCCACCTCTCTGGCTTTACGACTCGTCGACAGTGTGATAATTAGAGGCGGAATAGAACTGCGGACAAGAACTTGGAAGGAATTCGGCCATGGATTTTTGGAGGAAGCATCCCGGCATTCGCCTTGAGTGATTTGGGGAAACCATGGAAAACCCAAATCCGGATGCCCGGACGGGGATTCGAACCGGCGTCCTCCCGAATATAAAATGCTTAAATACCCGAAGTAAATAAAAAATAAAGTTTTAATACTTGTTGAGTTCATCACGTAGTTTAGCTAAAATAAAATAATTGTGATGTTGATCTTCTTTCTTATTCCAAAGACGGACCCTTAGAAGAGACACAATTCATAAATTGATCTACATTCGTTTCTCACAGGAATAACCACTAGCAAACCAGCAATGCGAGTGAAGAGTAAAGCGGTGAAATCAAACAGTTTGAACGCTTAGCTTTGCTCCATTATTACCTCACCATTTTGCGCCCCAGTATGAGTCACCGCAACAATCAAATTGGCTTATTTGTTTCCGCTGCTTTGTTCTTCGCTCTCATTGTTGCTATGCTCTCCGTTCCAGTGTTTTGTCCTTAACACATACATTAAGCGACGCAGGCTGCGGTAAAACTCAAATTATAACGGGGGTAGTCAGTTATTTTGTATTTTTATTGGAATATTCCCATTTTTTTCCTAGACAATTTAATTGATCCTCTTTATTATCAATCGACCCCCTTTCGACCCCCGTGTATTAATCGACCCCTGGAGAACTCTTATCGACCCCCAGGGGTCGATACCGACCACTTTGGGGACCCCTGCACTAAACTGTAGCGCCTTCTTCTAACGTTCTAGGAGGAACTTCTGGGGTTTTATCACCAGTGCCACTTGGCTGTGAACAGAAAAATCGTAAATCAGTTAGAGATAAATACGATTAAAACAAAATCTGAGAAATTCAAGAAAACTTTTTTTTTTGTTAATGGCGTTCGGTTTTCTAGCCATTCAAGCAGCATCATCTGTGTTTCATCTTCCTCAGTTGTGTCAGATTATTCTAGTTTTGTCGATAATCTCAAGTGAAAGGATAACACAGGACGAACAGAACACTTAATTAAAACCTCCCCTGCCCTGGGCCGGACTCGAACCAGCGACCTCTGCAACGCGAAGTCAGCTCGCTAGCCCCGCGCTACTGAGGCCGGCTGTGTTAACTATACTGGGATGTTCCTGGTGGCTTGGATTCCACGCAAACAGGTTCCGTTTATCTGTTGCCAATACCACGACGGAGGCGAAATTAGGAGCATATCTAACCTCTGTAACCTGAACGCCAAACAGTATTTCGAAATCTATTTTTATTACTTATTGTTTTACGCCTCGTCGGCGGCTAGGATCATTAGAAGCGGGATGGGATTCGGCAATGGCCTTTTTGAAGGAAGCATCCCAGCATTCACCAGGAGTGATTTGGGGAAACCATGGAAAACAGAAATCTGGATGCCCGGACGGGGATTCGAACCCGCGTCCTCCCGAATGCGAGACCAGAACGTTAACCATTCACCCACCACGCTCGGTTTTCGAAGTCTCCCGCAAAGCAGTGCGATTCGCTTTTACTTAATCAACTGAGGAATTCAAGAAATAACACAAGCTACCAAATTTTATTGGTCACTAGCTGTTGAAAATGTGCAAACAAACTAAAAACGAGAAAGAAAAACGTATTTTTGAGTGATCATCATCCATGGTTATTCAATTTGAGAAGGAGTACATTCAGAAGAAAGCCAATGGGAAATTTGACATGCGAGATGAATTACTCCGGCAGTACACTACGGAAATGCTGTAAATGTGCGATGTGCCTGGAATGTGATCGACTTTGCGGTTTTGTTCCAAAATGTAAATCACAATTAAAGTAAGTCAGAATTTCGTGTTTCGCCCCGGTCATTCTCCTTTTTGTTTTGCGTGGTTCCCCGCAATCACTCCATACGTATGATGGAGTATTCCTTCCATACAATGCAGACAAACTTGTACTTCGATTTGGTATCATACTAATTAATTAATAAGATACCGTTTGTGACTTGGGACTTTCAGAAAAGGAAAAAAAATTCCTGCCGCACGATTGCTTTAAAAGCAGAGCGGAATTCATAACCTTCCTAGTTTCTAATCTGTATTTAGAGTGGTATAACTGTAATACTCTTGTTCAGTATCAAAGTCCAAAATCACCCCAGCCAGCCACGCTGACTGACCTCATCCCGGCTTCAACATGGCCTCCGGCGTGTCACAGGGGGTTACATGTATAATCATAGTAATAAAGATGGAGGACCTCCATTGCTTATCACCATATTGTTTACCAGAGTCCTGGCTCAAATCCCAAACCTTTTCATACAGCGTAAGAGATGACGGCACACATCATTATGGATAGTGATGTCGAAGGGGGACGTAAAACTTAGCGGCTCACTTACGCCTGAATTAGGGATATGACGGATATCCTCATTCGCAAGTGCAGAACTTTGGCGTGAAATCATACATCCGCTTTCGCATCCGCAATTTTTAATGCGGATTTATGGCTGATGTTTTGTTTACATTGCGATATATATTATTCTTTTCTATCAATACGAGATTCTGCCCATTGTCGCTTAGCTAACAGAATGTGGTTGTTTACTTCTAACGAACTTGCAATAAAAGTAACCATGTGCTGAACGGTGATATTACCTAAGCGACGATCAACTTGCATGTAAAGTAAACCGGCGTATTCACGATCCAACGTATAAGACATCCGTGTAGAAATACCGTAGCGTGCGCTCACGCATTCACGCTAATAGAAGGGGTCCAACAAAATGTGCCAAGCAATCCTTTGCACACATACTTTCTCGCGCCACTCCATGTGTCATTATCGCACACTCATAGGATGTTTCCTTCAGTAGCTTTCTACAATATCCATAGCTCGTTGGACAGAAACGATCTGTTTTGGTTGCCTGGGAGTTCAACAACATCCAACACGTCCTATTATAGTCCTGTAGTCCCTTTCACGGCCCATTAAGGGTTCTTTATCGAAAATCGGATCATCGTAGGTCCTACAAGTTGTACTGTGAATGCGCCACTAGAGCGGTGGGAAGGCGGGTGGCGAGGCACAGAACCGAGCGTGATGGGTGAGGGCATGCAGATTTGGGTTTTCCATGGTTTCCCAGAATCATTCCAGGCAAATGTTTTTTTAAAGGCCGTGGCCGAATTCCTTCCCGTTCCTAGCCCCCATCCTTTCCTGCCTCTAATGACCTCGACGTCGACGAAACTTATAGCCATAAGCCAAAAAAGAAAGTACGGTTATGTGCTGTGGCGTGGCCTTGTGCTTGATGCTTGAATTAGTCGCGCCACGAAATCCGCGAAGCGTGCGTAGTTATGTAAATAACTTAATTAACTTGTGAAATCAACCCACGTTTTTTGTTGTTGAAAAGATGAGGCAAAAAATAAATCAGTATGGCAGTATTATATGGAAACAGACTTCACTTATGAAAAAAGATAAAATTTGGCATAAAATATATGCTTATTTTGATTTTAAATTTATTTTTGATAAAATATTAAAATCTAAATATTTATAAATTTATTTTTCGACCTCCGCATCTGCTTCCGCAAGACATCCGCATCCACGGATGCAAAACACGGAACATCCGCATCCGCAAATATGATCTCCGCTACAACCCTGGCCTGAATGAACTAGCTCCGGATTTCAGCCTCTCCCTCGTTTCAGCTTCATATGACTATATAGTCATATACACAAAACAATAACACTCACGAAAACTGAGAAAAAGACAGGCAGTTGTAAACCACATACGACATGACAACAAATTGCTCACTTAAAAGTAAAGAAAAAAAGATAGGGAAAATATCGGTTACAATGTTAAAGCGTGAAAAATCAAACGAAAGTAGTCGGTGGTACTTATTGTTTCCATACGGGATGTTTACCCTTGCATGGGAACGTCTGGGACGTTTCGCGTTTCCTTCCCACTGTGGCAGTGACGTTAAGTATTGTTGTAAGTGGGATAACAGTGATAGTGTATGTATTCGTGTATAGTGTTGTTCGTGCTATGCATGAAACATGAAAGAAGGCAGAGGGCGGAACCCGGTGCCGGCCCAATCAGATCTAATCTTCCGAAAGAGATGGCAAGGCCGCGAAGCTTAAGGTGCCCATCCGTGTACCCTCACTCCATACACACTGTGGAGAAGCTTCGATGCACAATCTGGTGATGATGGAAAACTTCTTCCATCGCCAGCGCCGGACGCCATCATAGTGCCACAGCCAGTGTTGCCACCTTGGCGATTTTTTCGCTAGATTTGGTGAATTTTGAAGCTCGAAAGCGATATGTTATCGCTAAAAAAATATTTGGTGATTTTTGGTGATATTCAACCCTGCAGAGTGTCAAAACTTGATTGAATTGGGGTAGGTAACGCCCCTGACTCGGATAAATATTTGCGTACGTAATATATTGAAAACGGAATATGGCTTACACAATACAGGAATGCTGCTGGAATAAATACCTTTCTGGAGTTATTTGATTTAGCCATATCCTATCACTTTCTCACTCGAATGCCGTAGTAGAAATGATTTTCAGTACAATGAACATTCTCAAAAACGATATGAGAAATATGATAACTTTAAATACTCTTGATAGCATTCTTTTATGAGGAATCAGTTAAAAATAGCGAAAAAACTGTTACAGTTACGACCTTCCGGCTGAAATTGATAAAGATGTTAAACATTCTTTTAAATCTAAGACTGACGATTCAACTCATCCTTCCACATCTGCAAGTTCTGCATCTCCGACGTTAGACCAAGATGAAGAAGAAGAAATACGGATTGAAGAAATTTGATGTTGATTTTTAATATAATGTTATGTTTAATTTAATGAAAATACTATTTTTTTTATTACTTACCTCACCATTTCCCCCTTTTTTTATTTAGCGATTTCTAGCGAATCTTTTACTTCTAAATATCCCGCAATATAGTGAGTTTTGAGAGAGGTCTAGAAACTTTTGTTTTCGTAAGGTGGCATCATTGGCCACAGCCAACTGAACCAACGGTGCGGGTTCGTGCTTATTAAGGGCGCTCATTCATTTTCATTCGCTGATAGCCTATACGGAACGTTTTCAGTGTTCTCAAAGATGGTTTGGTCAACCTCCTAAAGTAAGTTCTGAACCAGTGGCTTCCCGATAATTAGGTCGAGACTAGACCTTACATGGACTTAGCGTGATGTAGGGTAATGCACCAAATCAGCGTTTTTCAACCTGTGGTCCTCGAAAATGGGAGTGGCGGTCCTAGGCGAAATATTAAAAAATTAGCCTCAAAGCCGATAAAAAAGACAGTTTAAGCGGTGTGTTCTGGCAAGTCACGACATCGCAGTTGCTTAACTGACAAGAAATCGCTGCACTGTGTCTGTAATACTGCCAGTTGTAATACACAAGGGACATTGTGATTACATGTGATGTATCTCTACCGTAACATATTTTTGAACAGGGCGATTGAGTTTCAAATATTGAAGATGCAGAAGATTTTCCCTTTAATTAGAACACATGACCCGTCCCCCATTTTCCCTTTTATTAATTTTGACGAAGAACCTCGGAGACAACGTTTACAGTAGTTATCGATTTTTTTAAATGGTATTCGGCTACTGAAGCTACACAGGCTACTCACCCAGTGTATCATTTTCTCTAGTGAACTGTTGCTACTAAGTATCGACACCACAGGACGGACACATTAACACACACAACACTTATACACCCGCGTCCTCGACCGGACTCAAACCGGCTACCTTCGGTACCCAGAGCCAGTACTCTAGCCCTATTCTGCCGAGGCCGGCTAGTTATCGACTGTTCGCTGATGATGCAGTTATCTGAAGTGGAGAAAGGTGCTCTTTTGACTGCTTAAAATTGTTGCGCGACCTGTATGTTATTTCGGACAACTTAAACTAAATTGCAAAAAGTGCAGGGAAATCTGCATATCTGACAAAAGAGTTCACGAGTTCAAAGTGAGCGGCTTAGTTATTGACATGGTTGATTCCCTGAAGTATTCTGGTGTTACAGTACAAAGCACCCTGCACATGAATTACGTCCTAGGTAAAGCTAATTCTAGATTGCGAGTCATGGGTTATATTTTAAAGAATAGCAGTGCTCAAACAAAGGAGAAAGCGTACAAATCTCTTGCGTGTCCGCATTAGGACTACTGTTGAGGAGTTTGGAATCGCAAGGGTTGAAACGATAGAGAGCCGCTCGATTCATGACTACAGTCGTTACGAAAGTGTCACAGAATTGATACACTGGCTGGGATTATCTAGTAGACAGGCGACATAGGTTTCGCTATGAATTTACTGACGAATATGCGAATATCCTCTTTCACTTACGATGCCATGAAATACTTCGTCCACCAATCTATTTAGGGGGCATCCATAAATTACGTGAGGTGTTTTTTCGGATTTCCGGACCTTCCCCCCCCCTTTCTCTGGTGAGATTTGGTCCGTGAGAGACCCTCCCCTAGGAATCACCCACAGAACTTTTTGAGACCGTTTTTGTTTTTTAGGTCTCATCCTTCCAAAGCCGGTCACCCCGCTTTTCGACGAAATTCCCCCCTAAAATCGAATTTCGCGTCATTTGTAGACCTTTTTTAGCTCTGCAGTCCAACAAAAATTTCCAAAACCTCACTTGAGATTTCCGTTGACCCCCCCCCCCTCCCGCTTGGTGAGATTTCGCCGGACCCTCCCCCCCCCCCTTCCGTTTTACCTCACGTAATTTATGGACGCCCCCTTAGGCCGCAATGTCAGGAGAGATAACATTAGTGAAATAAGATACCGTACTCAAGCTTATATTTATTATTTCTTCCCTCCTGCTCTGCGGGAGTGGAATGCACAGACTAAAAATTAGTTTTGGTTCAAAACACCCTCTACCACCCCACAATATTTGTGAATTGGAGAGTATGGATATATATATATATATATAACATCCCCTTCATGAAGACTTCACACACCTCAATAGACACCTTCATAGAGAACTTATTACAAGATACCACTTCAAAAAATCATTTTTTTCAGTGTGAAATATCCATAGATGGTTACAAACACATTACATCTCTTCCCCCCCTTTCTTGAACAAGAACGAGTATACGAACGTCGTTTTTATATCCAAAAGTGAATTGTTACATTTGGTTAGTTTGCTTTAGTTTTTCTGTTGACTTTGGAGGTCATATTTGAAATCAAATTAGCTTCAAATTTGTATTGTGGGAAAGTAAAATGATTCGCTGGAGCAACAAAACGTTCGCTTGCACATACGACCATACAGCAGAGATTGCTCTGCTAATATCAACTGACATCTGCGAACTGGAGGTCGACGAACCGAGACAGTGACAACAAGATCACTGATAAGGCAGAATGGACAGAATTCAATGTCCATAGTGTTGTTGACTCGTTGCCTGACCTTGAGGAACCGAGCCGGATCCACAATGGGGATGGACGAAGAAAAGGACGCCAATACTTCGAAAACGGCGCGAGGGGGGGGGGGCGAGTTCCTACCTGAACTGCTCACAAAAGACTGTCCCCTCTTTCTCGGAATAGGCCCCCTAATTTGCGTTTGTATACTGCCGCGGCGGAGAGGCAAGATGGCCATTTGCCTAAAGAATCGGAACTCAGAAACAGCTGGCCCGACTTCAAGCTCCCTTCTCTGTCTATTATTCACCGGTATGTCTCCTGGAAGTACCACCCTTGGAGATTACAACTAGTCGGGAATTGAACAGACATGACAACAACAAAGTATTTTAGCCTGTTTTGGGTTTTGACATGATTTACTCCAAGTAATACAATTAAAATTAACTTTGTATTGGCATATGCGTTTCGAATTATTGAATCTGCTTCGATAGTAGCTTTTTAACTCCTGCTAAGTTAGAATGTAAAAATCATACCAAATATTAACTGCTGTAAACCTTCCCACAGGAAGTGGGCGTTCATTAATAACGGGAGATTACAATGGAGGGGGAGGTACGGCAGAATCTCACCAAATCTCATTTAAATGAAGGAGAGGGATCGATAAAAACCTCACGTCACCTTTGTATTTCAGATTGCCGCCATCCAAAGAGTACTGAAGCTTAAAAAAAAGGTGTTCAAAATTAGAAGGTCAATCTCACCTTAGGGGGAGTGAGTCCTACATGATCTCACCAAGGGGGAGGAGAGATCCAAATTTAAGAAGAAACACTTCACCTAATCATTAGACACCCCCGAAGAAGGGAGAGGATGATGGTGACCTGTGAATACCTTTAGGAGTCCTTAATTTGTTAATGGAGGGAGCAGTTGAAGGGATTAAAAAAAGAGAGAGAGGAAGACCTCTATTAGAATATATGAAGCAGATAATTGAGATAATTTCCAAAGACAAACCTGGCAGCCCTCCTCTGCACCCCCTCCAACTCCTGTATTTGATGCCCAAAATGTGGATCCCAAACTACACCACCATATTCCAGCAGTGGACTGGTGGTGTAGTTTGGGACTCACATTTTGGGTATCAAATACAGGAATTGGAGGAGGTGCAGATGAGGGCTGTCAGGTTTTTCTTTGGAAATCAGTAAATTATATGATAATGGAGCAGGAGTGGGATGCATTGGAGGATAGAAGGAGAGTGAAGAGAGTCATGGGAGTGTACAAAACCTATACTGGTGATGAAGCATGGAAAGGTATTGGTCGGAAAATTAAGAGAGGTGCTTGGAAGGGTAAGATTGACCATGACCACAAGCTGGCACTTGATTTCAGGTATAAGGGTGTGGGAAAATTTTCTTTCGTAGAAAATGGAGTGAGGGACTGGAATAAATTGCCAAGAAAAGTGATGAATAACTTACCGGAAACATTGAAAGAATTTAAAGTAAAGATTAGTAGAGGGCAAAAGTAGGTTGGAAGGGGAAAGGGAGTGGTTTTAGGGAGATTGCCACCGGAGCGGGCGGTCCATCGCAATTTTATCAATTATTATTATATTATTGTGACGGGTATGCCAGATGAAGATGTTAGCTTGAGGTACGAAAAGATGGAGGGTTACATGAAACCAGTAGAGAGACTAAAAACGGAAAAAATATACATTGATACTGAGTCGAGTTCATTGGAGGCGCGAGCTTTTAGGGATAAGGAATTCGAGCACTGTCTTTTGAAGGAACCATCTTGGCATTCGCCCCTTTGACTTCGGGAAGTCGTAACCTGGGTGGGGATGTGAACCCGCATCCTCCAAATCATGTGCGTGACTGCTACCGCTTGTGACATTTACTGCCACCCCGCCAGTTTTTATTTTGATACTGGTAAATTATTATTATTATGACTGTTATATTACTATTGTTATTTAAATTGTAAATTGGTGTGTAAATGTTTGTAATCAGATGTATTGCGGGTTTCCACAGATAGTATTGTGGTAGGATTAATTTAGTCTGTAAGAATATATAGAGTATCTTTGGCCTGGCGCAGTAGGCCATTGGTTATGTTTGCTCGGTGAATTGTCGGAGTGATGTAAAATGGAATGTGTAATTTCGCGGTTGATTGAAAGAAGTATTAAATTTAACGTGTGTGACCAGGACTGTGAATTTTCTTTACTAATATAACAACAATTTTTTTTTTTTTTTTTTATTTTTGCTGTCATCAGTCTTTCGACTGGTTTGATGCAATCCTCCATCCCTTCCTATCTTGTGCTCACCTCTTCATCTCTACATAACCCTTACAACCCACGTTCTCGACTATCTGCTTCATATATTCTAATCTCTGTCTTCCTCTACAGTTCTTACCTTCGACTGTTCCCTCCACTAGCAAATTAACCAATCCAGCATGTCTCAAAATATGACCTACCAGCCTGTCTTTTCTTCCTGTAAACTTCATCCACAAACTTATTTTCTCACCCATCATTTCCAAAACTCGTTCATTTCTAACTTTGTCAGTCCACTTAATTTTCAACATTGTTCTGTAGCACCACATTTCAAATGCTTCAATTTTCCTTCTTTCCGGTATTCCTGAAGTCCGTGTTTCGCTACCGTAAAGTGCTGTGCTCCACACATAGAGTTTTAAATGGTTTTTTCTATATTCCTAGGTCAATATTTGAAACTAAAAGATTTCTCTTTTTCATGAAGGCTCTTTTTGCTACTGCTATTCTGCTTTTAACATCATTCCTGCTTCGCCCATTGGTTGTAATTTTGCTTCCCAAGTAACAGAATTCACTTACTTCTCCCATTGTAACGACAATACCTTCTGATTAATCCTTGGGGGCGTCCATAAATTACGTGAGGTGAAATAGGGGGGGGGGATCCGGCGAAATCTCACCAAGGGGGAGGGGGTCAACGGAAATCTCACGTGAGATTTTGGAAATTTTATAAATATTTGTTGGACTGTAAAGCTAAAAAAAAAGGTCTACAAATGACACGAAAGGCGATGTTAGGGGGGTATTTCGTCGAAAAGTGGGCGTGTAACCTGTTTCGACGGTGATTTGTAGGGGGGGGTCTCACGGAGCAGATCTCACCAGAGGGGGGAGGGGTCCAGAAATCCGGAAATACACCTCACGTAATTTATGGATGCCCCCTTTGGAGAGAATGTATTAATTATTGAAAAAAAAATAAGGAATTGTTGGCTCACGAATGTTAGTGGTGGTTATAGGGCCAAACCACCCAAAACACGCCATCCCTACCTTCATTTAGTGTGGAGTCCGATTACGTCAATGAATCCAATAGTTTACGGCGGGTGTACTGATGCAAGAAATAAGCAGGAACAGTTCACACGCTCGCCCGCCACGCTCGTTATCTCGGCTTCAAATAGTTTATATAATGAATGCCGAAACAAATTTGTTAGCTCGGCAATAATATTCTTTTTATAACGTTGGTTAAACTGTAGGTCAGCCGTCAGCGCGGCTAATGGGTGATTCTATGACAGGAGGGGCGTGCCAGTGACATGTGAGGGTGTGTGCGTCCACTAAGCCGCCAGCCGCGTGTCTGCTCACGGCACCCACCACCAGATGTCACAACAGCTCTTTAAATTCTCTGCCTCTCAAGCGCTCGCATACAGTTACACGGCACGACAGCTGCGTAGGGCGACTGTTCCGGCAGCGATATCAGCCTCTGAATACGGAACTAACACCACAGAATCTCAAAACAACGTGGCGTACATTAATTAATTTTTTTTTTTTTTTGCTGTCATCAGTCTTTCGACTGGTTTGATGCAGTCCTCCATCTCTTCCTATCCTGTGCTAACCTCTTCATTTCTACATACCCCTTACAGCCCACGTCCTCAATTATATGCTTCATATATTCTAATCTCTGTCTTCCTCTACAGTTCTTACCTTCGACTGTTCCCTCCACTAACAAATTAAACAATCCTGCATGTCTCAAAATATGACCTACCAGCCTGTCTCTTCTTTCCGTAAGCTTCTTTCACAAACTTCTTTTCTCACCCATCATTTCCAAAACTCGTTCATTTCTTACTTTGTCTGTCCACTTAATTTTCAGCATTCTTCTGTAGCACCAAATGCTTCAAGTTTCTTTCTTTCCGGTATTCCTAAAGTCCATGTTTCGCTACCGTAAAGTGCTGTACTCCACACAAAGAGTTTTAAGAAGTTCTTTCTAATTCCTAGATCAATATTTGAAACTAAAAGATTTCTCTTTTTCATTAAGGCTCTTTTTGCTAGTGCTATTCTGCTTTTAACATCATTCCTGTTTCGGCCATCGGTTGTAATTTTACTTCCCAAATAACAGAATTCACTTACTTCTCCTATTGCATCCGATCCTATTTTTATATTTAATCTACTAGTATTGATATCATTTCTGCTACATTTCATCACTTTTGTCTTGCTTTGATTTATATTCAGTCCAAAATCTTCCTTTTTTTCGTAAATCCCCCTTGGTGAACATTGGCGAGATCTGGTGGGAAACCCCCCCCCTTTTTCCCCTTACGTGAAATCGACTTCGTAATTTTTGAGTACTTTTTTTTTTTGATTCTACTGTTCTTTGGCGGAAATCTGAAATAAAAAGTTGACGTGGGATTTCTGTTCACCCTCTCCCCATTGGTACCTATCCCCCCTCCCCCTGTTTGTGTCCCGTAATTCCATATCTGAAAACGTAAAGTCTTTAAACATTCACTGAATCTTACGCGATGCACCGACACTGGAACACCAGTATATCAAACAGGTCTTCCATTGTTTTCACCATCGTGTGGGCTCGAAGACCAAATTCAAATACATCTCTCTGTTTGGTGGATTACTGAAATAGTTTGTATATAATTTTGCTATAGGCCTAGACTAAATTTTTGGTTAAGAACCGTAATTAGGTAGAAGTAATTCGATTGGTTGTCGTGTCTTTATGCCTCGTCGACGTCGAGGTCTTTAGAGGCGGGATGGGACTGGGGACAAGGAACGGGAAGAAATTCGGCCATGGCCTTTTGGAGGAAGCATGCCGGCATTCGCCTGGAATGATTTGGGGAAACCATGGAAAACCCAAATCTAGATCCCCGGACGGGGATTCACACCGGTGTCCTCCCGAATGCGAGGCCAGAACGATAACCGTTCACCCACCACGCTTCGTGGAAGTAATTCGAGTTAACCAATGGAAATAAGAAATACTGTAGGAATCTTAAGTGAGTGTCGAGATAAACAGGAGACTATGGAATAATATGAGCATGGTGGTGTTTTTGTACTGCTAAGAAACCATCGACAGTAGTTTTACTACCAGTTAATAAGGACACGTTACTTCCTTCATTACGTAACAAAGAAATGAGTTTGAGATAGAGCCATTCAGCACGCAGGCTATACTTTACAGGATGGTTCTGTAAGGTTAGAATCGTATCCATTTGGGAAACGATTACTGCAAATACACCTGTTCTTCTTGGTTAATTATAGTGCTGGGAGGAAACTACTCTTTTGCTTACTTCTGTTGTCATTTTAGTAGATCTATTTTCGTATTGGATAGCGATGTTAAAGCGTTTACCTCTTTTAGCTGATTGTGGTCAGGGGCGTAGCTACTATGGGGCTAGGCGGTGCAGTGCACTGGGGCCCTCGCGCTCAGGGGGCCCCCAAGCATACCTCAAGGGGCCCCTAAGCGCACCTCTAGGGGCCCCCAAGCGCAGTTTTTTAGAGGGCCCACGAGCTTTCACGGCAAACAAACTGGCGACCTTTTTTTTTTTTTTTCTTTTAGCTCCACCGTCGTCTAAGTGGCCCCTGAGAACAACAGAACAACACAGGAGCCCCTCACTAAGGGCCCTCGCTGCTCAGGGGGACCCCATCCTCAGTTCAGGGGGCCCCTACAAGCACACATAGAAAAAAAAGGTCGCCCGTCTGGCCTGAGGGCCCAAAATAAATTTTTTTGCACCGGGGCCCTTGATGACCTAGCTACGCCACTGATTGTGGTTTGTGCAGTTCGCACTTACTGATTGCGAAAACGTTCTGGAATTGCAAACTAATTTACTCCAAGGACAACGCATCCGGTCGTGGGGTAGTCACATCATTCCAACATAGCTGCCCAATAATGTGCTTAACACGTTTCTCTACATCTCTGGTTTTTCCATTTAGCTCCAGCTTATATTAACTGATTAACAATTTTCCCACCTCTTTAAATGTTACCAGCTATTACATGCTTTTTTTAAAACTTTTTTTAAAGACTTCTTTCTTCACCTGTTTTTCCCACAATCAGCGCTTGTCGTTTTTAACTGGTAAATATAATTTTCAGTATACTATTTTAAACGCGCGTTTCAAATACTTTTTGTTTGCCTCTTTTGCGCTTCCGAAAGTTCTGGATTTTGTTTCTTTTTGTTATAACTTTTCACCTATTCGCTGTCGAGGTCGCTAGAGAAACAAGAGTTCGAGTCTATGGAATGGGAAGGAATTCATCCGTAACTTTTTGAAAAACCATCCCTGTATTCGCGAGGAGTGACTTCGGAAAACCATGGAAATAAGAAATCTGGATGGCCGGACCTGGTTTTGAATCTGCGTCCTCCCTGCTTGCAGCCTCAAGCCCTGTTTCTTGATGCCCCAGGCTGCTTTGGTAAAGTTGTAGAAAATTTTTGTTCAGTTTTTATCAATGTTGGATGCTCAAAGGTTACTCCGTATCAGGGAGGGCTTTATTGCCAGTTTTAATTTGATTCACATGTTAGGGAGCCTGCACAAACTACGTGGCTCGGTTCAGGGGGGGGCGGGGAGGGGTTGGGGAGAGGCTACGTTGGGCTACGTGGGGGGAGGGGGGGTTTCGAGCTAGGCCACGTAGTTTTCCTTTCATTTTTTTTATCTGCTTAACGTCTCTCTAACAGCGAGGTCTTTAGAGACGGGAAAGGATGGGGGGCAAGGAATGGGAAGGAATTCGACCATGGCCTTTTGAAGGAAGCATCCCGGCATTTGCCTGGAGTGATTTGGGAAACCATGGAAAATCCAAATCTGGATGCCCGAACGGGGATTCGAATTTCCTTTCATAAATTTTTCACAGTTAAAATGAGGAACAGAACTCACAACAGCATGTGAATATTTATTTCCCTCAATTAATTATCTCCTTATGTAATTTACAATAGTCTGACAACAGCAAACAGTACAAAATGTCTTCTGGAATCAAAAGGGAAAAAAGCTACGTGCTACGTGCGGGTACGTGGGGGGGGGGGGGAGGGGGGGTAAACAGGAGGCCAAAATGGAGCTACGTGGTTTATGCACGCTCCCTTAAGGCATTGTTTCGATCATCGGTCAATATTTTGTTTCCCAAATAGCCAACTACTAGTGCTGCTTCATGCGTTAAGGCACCGCCACATTGGATCGTGGGGGGGGGGGGGGGGTTCCACATCTCGGTTCCGGCGTTCCAGTCACCTCGATTGAGGTTTTACTCTCACCTGGGTGGCTGTTGGCTTGGTCCCCAATCTCCGCTTCATAAACTACATGATTCACAAACAAAAATACACTTATCACAAAGAACACAACTTACTCGTTTCACAGGACAGTTGGAAACACATCTGCTCCCCCATTAAAACTATGTAGTACATGGAACCTTGCCTTCAGAACAAGCGCAAAATCTAGACGATCCGCGAAAGTAGAAACGTTTAAAAGGAATGCTGATGTTTCTGGTTCTGCTACTCTTCCAGTTTAGGGGACATCCATTAATTACGTGAGGTGAAATAGGGGGGGGGGGGCGGGTCCGGCGAAATCTCACCAGATCTCACCAGGGGGGAGGGGGGGGGAGGTCTACGGAAATCTCACGTGAGATTTTGCGAAAAATTTGGGGACAGTAGAGTCAAAAAAAAGGTCTACAATTTGCGCCAAAAGTCGATTTTAGGAGGGTACTTCGTCAAAAAAGTAAGGGTGTGCCCTAAAAAAAAAGGTCTACAAAAGTTTCCAGGGCGATTTCTAGGGGGGGTTCTCACGGACCAGATCTCACCAGAGGGGGGGGGGGGGCTCCGGCCAGATCTCACGAAATCTCACCAGGGGGGAGTGGGGAGAGGGGTGTCCAGAAATCCGGAAAAATACCTCACGTAATTTGTGGATGCCCCCTTAGTCATCTGTCTTGTTGCCATGCTAATGATTTATATTGTACTCTGACCTTTGTTTATAGTAAGCTATGATACACAGCATTCCGGGATGTCGTGATTCGATTGCAGCCTTTACCAACCTTTATCAACGGTGGACCACTTAGAGACTAGCCCCGCACCCCTTAATAATAATAATAATTTTAAATTGGCTGTTGTAGAACCGTCATTTGACAGCTCGACTCGCATCTCATACATTGTGGCCAGAGTTCGCGTGTTATCACGCCTCCATTTATGTTTTCGTAATAATTAATTTTATTTTGTTCGCGGGCAACTGTGTGGGATGTAGTGATTCTCGATTGTTCTATTGGTCTCGAAATACTCTCGCTGCGCCAACCTCCCTGGTCCATTACGGGTATCAAGCATATCGATATACCAGAGCTTCCTGCATCTTCTCGTGGTCTAAACAGTAAAAAATATGCAGCTTGGTATGAAGCGGTCTCAGTTTAAACGCTTGAACTGAGAAACATAAAAGAAAATTGGCAGGAGAGACACAGGTTTTGTACCGAGCGGGGCGGTGTAACGGTTAGCGTTCTCGCCTCGCATTCGGGAGGACGGCGGTTCGAATCCCCGTCCGGGCATCCAGATTTGGTTTTTCCATGGTTTCCCCAAATCACTCCAGGCAAATGCCGGGATGCTTCCTTCAAAATGCCATGGCCGAATTCCTTCCCATTCCTTGCCCCCCATCCTTTCCCGTCTCTAAAGACCTCGATGTTAAAAAGAGACGTAAAGCAGTTACCAAAAAAAAAAAAAACAGTTTTTGTTTCATCCAGTTCGTGTTAGTTATTGTTGATTTGCAGATACTGTATCTCTTTGCGTGATACGAAATTTTCTCTTGGCATTTTCAGGATCGATATGTGACTAGGTGACTGATCTAATGGGTATCTAAATGGCGCAAACGTTTCACTCAACTGGAAAAAGTTTCTGTTACAGTCTAATTTATTGCTATTGAATTTCATGTACACGTCCGATAACATGTAATATTATAGGTATAAATTGTGTACATTTCGAAACACTGGAGGATTAATTGATCGATGTATATTTCGTGTAATCTTATAACTTTTTCCAAGTTTTGCTACGGGATACAGCTGCAACTGTATTTATGAGCGAAATTGGAGACTAACTGAAGCACGGAGAGCAGATAATACTCTTAGTATTGGCGTTTGATCGTGATTATACAAATACTTTCATGTAAATGAAAATCGCAACACGAAGGAGACATGAAATTACAATGAAATTTATTCCACAAAATTGTGGCCATGAAAGTACAATAATGATTGCAATTTCAGTGTGCATGTACTTTGACGGTGGGAATTAGTAAGGTGTGAAGCCGGAGAAGTGTCACGGAATTAAAGAGTCTAGATGTGCTGCTGGAGAACACACAACCGCGCGGCTTGTATTTTTTTCCCCCTCCCTTGTGGCTTTACGCCTCGTCGACGGCTAAGGTCATTAGAGGCGGGATGGGACTGGGAACAAGGAACGGGAAGGAATTCGGCCGTGGCGTTTTTGAAGGAAGCATCCTGGCATTCGCCTGAAGTGATTTGGGGAAACCATGGAAAACCCAGATCTGGATGCCCGGACGGGGATTCGAACCCGCGTCCTCCCGAATGCGAGGCCAGAACGTTAACAGTTCACCCACCACGCTCGGTGTGCGGCTTTTAGGCGCGTTCGCAAACATCGACAGTGGTTACCGGAGGATCAACTTTCCGACAGACTGTATCCCAGACATGTTCGATGGACGACATGTCAGGCGAACGTGAACCGACTCAGAGAGCTGCTGGGCCTACGTGCACGCCATTCTTCTGCGATCTTAATCACTTATTACGGTTCCACCGTTCTACACATGCTCCGATTTTGGAGTGAGTCAGACCATTCTTTCTCAGTGTTGCATTTTTCACAAACAGAAGTGTATTATCACGTCGATAATTTGTTCGGATGGTTTCTGACTGCTATAAATGGTTGGTTGGTGTGTGTAGAGGTCTTTTCGTTCCGACGATCAGTAGTGATGAATCATAACAACTTCAATAGACTTTACGGAAATCTGTACGCTGCTGTATAGACACGCTCGTACTGAATTAAAATGTACGAACCTACTTTCCTTACGGAGCAATCTCCTAAACTTCCCAGGAACTGCATACATCATGCAGTAATGGTGTACGCTAAAGTCGTTGTTACTTATGGACGTTTCATTTGTCTGAAAGGAGGCGCTCAGTATCCAGGTGGGCGTCTCAAGTTCTGAGATTGGGAGAGTTGCGTAAATACTGTCAGCCATACAGCTCACATTATCAGTTGGTAGCAAAAAATACTAACTTAATAGTGGGAACGCACTGTAACTATCGATTTGACCGAAATCGCAAGTTCAGTTACTTTACTGATACCCCGGGACTGATGTGATTTCAGCGGGTACGGTGGGCGTTCGAGAGGACGCGAGTTCAAATCCTCCTCCGCCCATCGAGTTTACCATGGTTTGCGACCGTGCATAAACCACGTAGCTCCATTTTGGTCTCCTGTGAACCCCCCCTCCCCCCATGTAGCCCTATGTGGCTTTTGTCTCTACCCCTCCAAGTAGCACGTAGTTTTTTTTCCTTTTGATTCCAGAAGACATTTTGCCGAAGGTCGCCGGTTCGAGTCCGGCCGGGGGCATGGGTGTTTAAGTGTTGTGTCTGTGAATGTCATGTCCGTCTTTGTGGTGTGTCTAATTATCTGGAAAAGCTCATCAGGCTGGCTGTATGGCTTAAGATGCCAAAAGCCATTAAAAAAAAAAGAAGACATTTTGTACTGTTTTCTCTTGTCAGGACTATTGTAAATTACATACGGAGATAGTTAAATGATGGAAGTAAATATTCAAATGCTGTTGTGAGTTCTGTCCCTCATTTTAACTGCGAAAAATGTTATGAAAGGAAAGCTGCGTGGCCTGGCTCGGAACCCCCCCCCCCCTCCGTCCATGTAGTCCAGCGTAGCCTTCCTGCCAACCCCTCCCCCCCCCCTGGACCGAGCCACGTAGTTCGTGCACGCTCCCTTTCCCAAACTCACTTCAGGCGAATGCCGGGATGGTTCCTTGAAATAGTCATGGCCGTTCCTACTCTCCAATCCACTCCTGCCTGTAATGACCTCGAAACGTCGACGAGGCATAACGCCATTAAAAAAAAATAGCAATCCGTAATTTTCATCTAGTTTTTTTCTGCTGATTTTAAAAGAAAAAAGGCTATCGTTAAACACTGTTGCCGTATCGCAGCACCTGTTAATTCGTCACTGCGTCCCGCGACATTTTGGCCATTCCAACACTCATACACATGTTATCTCAAAGTAGAAGACAGTCTTTCAATGTAATCTTCTCGGGTGTGTAGCCGGGTGTCGTAGGCAATGTAAGCAGTCACAGCAAGCGTATAACATCACGACGCTACTTGACACCTGATGAAGACAGCAGAGCCAGGTGTCGAACGGCTGCACACTCGCGAATGCCGGAAAAGTTTCCAGTCACACGAGATAATATTTGATCTACGACGGAAGTCGCGTCAGCTGTCGTTTCCTTAATACGCAAGACTGATTTGCGAAGCAGTGTCTCAAATGTTGCACAGGCCGGCCAGAGAAAAAAGTGAACGTACGATATGTGGTTAAACCAACGCTCGTGAATGAATATCTTTTGTTGACGATTTCCCCTTTATGTACTGAATTCACTACATTCACAAATACGCTGCTGCAGGAATAAAAGATTAGAATGAAATCTTGCGTACCCGTTCTTCGTCGAGCCCAATTAGCCCTTTTAAAGCGGGAAAACACTCGCGCGCCGTTCGCCTAAATAATGCGGCACGCCTTCCTTGTCTGTTACTGTTCGGGAGACACGCATCACAAAGAAGACAAAACGCGATGCGGCGGTTGTTCTCATTACGCTGAAAGCAGGTCCAATGACGCGCGGACATTCTTTTCTTCCTCTCCACTTGGTTCCTGCCTGCCGTTCCTTTTGTTAATATGCGTGCAGCCTCCAATAAACCGACGCAGCGCTCTCGCTCCCCCCCCCCCCCACCTCCCTCTTCTTATTATTGCCTCCAGTAACACACGCGCGATCAATACAGCCCCAGCGGCCAATCAGGTAATTCTCACCTAAGCTCGTTTTAAGTAGGCCAACAAATTCTTGTCTGTCCTGGCAGTGTAGGGTCGTCGGTTCGAGTCCGGCCCCGGCCATGATTCGTTTTAATTAAGTGTAGTATTTGTCCTGTGTTGTCCTCGCTACAGTGTCCAAAAAAATTTAGGAGCAAAGTTGGATAAATGGGCGCGCAGTCCAAACGCTGTATTATATATATATATATTTTTACACGAGCTGGATTTTCACTCCACCCGTTAAAAACATTTTTCTTCCTCATAAGACTGACAAACGTATATATATATATATTGTGTCCCTATATTTCAGTTTGCAGACAAAAGCATCCAGCACAGAACACTGATGTTTGTGTGTGGTAGTAGTATGGAGTCTCCCATCGTGCACTATGATGGTTTCATATCGGTAAGAGGTCATCCATAAATTACGTGAGGTGTTTTTCCGCATTTCTCCCCCTCCCCTCTGGTGAGACTTCGTGAGATCTGGTCCATCCCCCCCACTCTCTGGTGAGTTCTAGTCCGTGAGGATCCCCCCCCCCCCCTAGAAATCACCCTCGCAACTTTTTGAAACCTTTTTTGTTAGGTACCACACTTCCAAAGCCGGTTACACCCCCACTTTTCGACGAAATACCCCCCTAAAATCGACTTTCGTGTCATTTGTAGACTTTTTTTTTGGTTCTGCAATCCAACAAAAATTTCCAAAACCTCACGTGAGATTTCTGTTGACCCCACCCCCTTCCCCCTTAGTGAGATTTGACGAGGTTTCACCGGACCCCCCCTCCCCTATTTCACTTTTCGTAATTTATGTACGCCCCCTAACTGTGGGGGTGTAGGAGATGTGGTAGTTGAAAGTTGTCGACCTAGGACAATTTCATATTTGGACCAAAGTGTTCTAAAAAATATACTTGCATGTTATTGAATGCACTAAAATGTTCTTGAGTAGTCTTCTGGAGTACGATATATTTTCCAACTTTTTCAGCTATTAACAAATATAAATAATTTATATGCAACACATTTAGTTTGTGGACCGATTTTGACAGGGTTTTCACAGGCGGGTTGCTGATTTGGCAGGGAGTAACATATCCCACTTTTTATCCTGGAAATATTTAAAGTTTCGTGCAAAACATAAAATCCTTCAAAATTCTTGACAAACACGATGTCGTCGGCAAAAGCTAATTATTACTTAAATAATACTGGTGTTCAAGTAAACGGAACGTGGAAGCCTTGACTTACAGGTGTCCTGGTGGGTGAGCGGTAACGCTCCGGCTTCGCATTCGGAAGGACGCGGGATCAAATCTCTGCTCGGCCATCCAGATTTCCATAGTTTCCCTAAATCATTCTAGCCGAAAGCGTGGGTGGTTCCTTCAAAAGGCCGTGGTGAATTCCTTACCCTAATCCTCTCCCGTCTTTAATGACTCTGAAGTCCATGGGGTGTAAAGACATAAGCAAAACAGTACTCCTGTTTACTTCCAATAAAAAAGAAAAAAAGGTCAGACATATGGACGTCTAAAGCAAACACGATTCTGAAAGTACCTTAACGTCGAAAGATGCTACCAACAGGACTTTGTGTGATAGTCTCACATACGAACTTCACAAGTAAATGCCAATTATAGAACCAATGTAGAGCCATAAAACTCGGATTTCAGTTTTATTACAAACTTCAGATGACAAAACTTGAGATTCTGAGACAACTGTATTCATATTATGTAAAATACCGTACTCTGTCCGTATTCCATGACGAACGCATACAAAAAAAAAACCTAAACATTTTGACAGTAATGTCGGAACAGCAGGATTGCACTAGTGTATTTCAATTTACTTTGAATCCATGAATATTTATTGCTTTTCTCATTTATCCTGTCACATCATGATAGCTACTTAAAGAGACATAAGATGAACTCTGGTGAAAATATAGATCTCGTCGTGATCAAATTAAACTTTAATTTTTTATTTTTTTTCTCTTACGGCTTTACGCCTCGTCGACGGCTAAAGTTATTAGAGGCGGGATGGGATTCGGGACAAGAAACGGGAAGGAATTCAGCCATGGCCTTCTTGAAGGAAGCATCCCGGCATTCGCCTGGAGTGATTTGGGGAAACGATGGAAAACTCAAATCTGGATGGGACGGGGATTCGAACCCGCGTCCTCCCGAATGCGAGGCCAGAACTTTAACCGTTCACCCACCACGCTCGGTCTTTAAATTAAAAAAGAGATTATAGCAAGTGGTTATATCTAACAGTTTGTTACTAGATACAGTGAACCATATGTCTGTATTTACACCTATATTCTGCAATTCACAAAACTCTGTACATTCCAAACCGGAATAGCACGAGGGAAGAAAGAAATCGTATAAGCATTAGCGTGGCACCTTATTACTCTAATCTTATCTCTCCTGTAATTACGACGCAAATAGGCTGGTGGACGAAGTACTTTATGACATTCGTAAATGAAAGGAGTAGTTTGCATGTTTGCCAATAAATTCAAGCGATCCCTTACGATATGGATACGAAACGGCACAACAGTAGTCCAAATGTAGAAGCACGAGAGCTTCGTACGCTATCTCTTTTGCTTGTGCATTACAATTCTTCAAAATTCGACCTATGAATCACATCCAAGAATTACCTCTACCTGCGATCGAAGCTCATGTCGCTTTGTACGTTTATGCCCAAATAATTCAGAGAATCAATCATATCAATAGCCGACCTATTCATTTTGTACTCCTGAACAACAGGATACTTTTTGTACGTTATGCACATTGTCGTGTGGTTTTTGCTGTTTGGCGTAAGTTTCCATTGATAGCACCATGCCGAAATAACGTCCAATTCGCGCTGAATTTTTAATCAGCCGAACTTCTTATTCGACCTGTATCATCAGTAGTCATGATATAAGTATCGACTAGATAATCAGTGAGAAAATTTCGCGAATACGATGTATAGTGAGGTTGGTGGTTTGTAATAGGATGAAAGAAGAATTTGTAGCAGTTGTTTATTTAGTGTAATAGATACGTAACAAAAGTGGACGCCAGTGAAGCAGTTTATTAATATCTCTGTGATATGTGCTGCTGCTATCTAGCGGTTTGGCTGTGAACTGTCTCATACGCGCGACTTTCACGGTTATTACTTTTGTCCTTCAAGGAAGTTAAGAAAAAAAAACATTGAAATGAATGCACGGGAACCTTAGATGGCCGATATCGAAGAGAAGAATATATATGATACTGAACTGATGTACCGTATGAGCGAGACAACCCATTCGTGTTGCTATCGGAGTTGAGGTTTGCCTGCGAGATGGGTGTTCTGGACTAGGCACGGTGTTTGCCAGAGGAGTCTGGGGTGACATTTCTTGAGTACCGGCCCTGCCTTCTGGTCCCAGCAGGAGTCGATTCTGTTCCCAGGCATTGTGCAGGACCTCCTGCCGACAGCCACTTGGGCCTCAATAGGTGCCGCCGGGTGGGTTTTGTTCACTTGGAACCTCTTGTCGTTCACACTCTCTCCACGAAACACAACAGCCCCCTCCTGCTAGGTGGGCCCGCATGATATGCAGACAATGTCGGCAAGATTGACTGGCGTTGACCTCGAACTGGGCTAGATGGATAATTCGCTGGATCGGATCTAACCACTCCAGCTCGAGTGAATACAACGAGTTCCAAGTTGAGAGTTATGCAGCACCCCTCCAGCTAATACAAACGCCGACGCTTAACTCTTTCTAGTATCATTTCTACAGTGAAACAAACTTCTCTCTCAGTCCTGCACCGTCTAAAGCAGCGGCCCCCAAGAGGTCGATAGCGGTTCTCCAGGGGTCGATTAATTCACGGGGGTCGATTACTACTAAAGACTACTAAAAACTGCGTGAGAAAAATAGGAATATTCCAATAAAAATCAGGTCAATAAATAAAACTAAATCTCATCCTCTCAATTCCCGTCTGTTTTCGAAGTTTGTAAAGTAAATGATAAGACTTCCAAACAATTACTTTTGCACCCTGAGGTAAGATGGTTGTCAAGAGGTGATAGTGCGCCGGGCTAATCTGAAGAGTTAGTTAGTAATGTGGATCCATCGCTATGTGACAAGTTGAAACAGTGCATGAACCATCTGTTCTATTTGGCAGAAGTTTATTAAAAATGTATTCCATCTATCCCTAATTTTTTCATAATTTTTCTGATTATAACAACAGTGGACTCCCTTTTCTGGTAATGTTATTGGGTGGTTTTTTAACATATAGAAACTGTAAATTATTTCGTTGAGTTGTTATGCAGGTCTCCTTATTGCTTAGCATTAGAAATGCCAAAAATTATTTAATGTTTTTAATCTGTGGGTCGATAAGAAGGCAAATGTCCAATGAAGAGTTCGACGGAATAACAAATTTGGGGACCTCTGGACTAAGGTCTCAGCATCAAAACTGCTAAGGGATCGTCCATAAACTACGTAACTCCATTTTGGCCTCCTGTGACCCCCTCCCCCCCACGTACCCTGACATGGCTTCATAATCTTCCGCCTCCCCCCTCCCCCCCTCCCGTGTGATACGTAATTGTTTCCCCATTCATTCCAGAAGACATATTGTACTATTTTCTTTTGTCAAACTACCGAAACGTAAATTACATGCGGAGATAATTAAATGACGAAAATAAATATTTACATGCTGTTGTATATTCTGTGCCTTTTCTAACAGTAACAAATAATATAAATGGAAAGCCACCTGACTTGGCTCGGTCCCCCCCCCCCCCCCCCAAAATAGACCGAGTCACGTAGTTTATGGACGCTCCGTAACAATCTTACAGGAATTTTGAAATTGATGTAAGGGGGCGCCCATTAATGACGTGATGTGAAATAAGGGGGGGCGGTCCGGTGAAATCTCACGAAACCTCACCAAGGGGAAGGGGGGTGGGGGGGTTCAAGGGAAATCTCACATGAGGTTTTGAAAATTTTGTAGAATTGTAGAGCTAAAAAAAAAGTCTGCAAGTGACGCGAAAGTCGATTTTGCGGGGGTTCTGGTCCCAAGACCGACCTTAAGGGGGGTATATCAGATCTTCGGACCATGAGACCTAAAAAAAAGCTCTCCAAAAGTTGCGAGGTCGATTGGTAGGGTGGGGGTCTCAGTTAAAATCTCAGGTCATTTTAGAGGGGGGGGTCTGTCCAAATCTCACTTAGTCTCACCAGAGGGGGTGGGGGGATCCGGAAAAACACCTCACGTCATTAATGGACTACCACTAAGGAAGTAACATATGTGTTCAGCTATACCTTTTTTTTAAGTGGTTTGTAAATGCACATATTTATTTGACAAATTTGCTGATCAAGAATTCACGTTTTCACCAAACAAAATCGCAAACGCTTAAACAAAAGATCAAACAAATTTGTCTGTAGGTTCGGTTTTTTCCTTATCCGTGCTTCAGTCGGTAATAAAGAACTGTGCGCTAGAGCAGTGTTTCTCAAAGTGGGGTACGCGAACCCCTAGGGGTACGCCAGTTGATCGTAGGGGGTTCGCGACAAGACTTTCGTAATGGCGGTCTGGCTATCTCATGAATATTGGTCGTTGTTGCCCATTGTCGGTAGTTAAACACTGCTCTAGAGAGTGGTTGAAATTAAGAGAATAATATACCCACAAAAAATATAGTGGGAAATATTACGTACAGAACTAGATTATTACACTAACTTCCTATGCAAGGACCATAAAACTTTGGAAGAATTATTATAATCCTATGTCCTCGTATTAAAAAAAATTGGAACCGTGAATGAGCAAATCTATACCACCTACTCAAAAGTTATCAATAACCTTTGAGGTACCTAGCTAATGGCCCTTATTTTGAAGATTTAATATTTCAAGCCTGCATTGCACCCCGGCCATTGACTGAAATTATCATTGAAACTTGCGAAGCAATAAATGAAACACTTGCAAACACGTCGTCGATCAAAAATTTCTATGAAACACTTCAAACACGTACATTGTTTGACAAACGCTCCAGATAGTGCCGCAGACTATCAAATAATTTGACAAACACGTAAAATTTGACAAACAATTTGATCGTCTACAGGCCGCTTTATGCTCTGGAGCTCATGAGGACCGGATTAAAACAGCGCGGGGCCCGATTCAAATGTGAAGAAGAGGCCCTTGGTTTTCGTCGTCCGGGGCAGCAGCAGAGCTAAAAAAGAAAAAGGTCGCCATCTGGCCTGACGGGGAGGCTCCCGAGAATATTGTTCCCAGTTTGAATAAGAACTTTACCGCTACTGACCATCAGATTTCGGTTTTCCATGGTTTCCCGTAATCACACCATGAGAGTGTGGGGATGGTTTCCTCCCTTTTCCTAGTCTCTAATAACTGTCTGCTGATTCCAGTGACCTCTGCGTCAACGAGGCGAAAAACCCTGATCATAAAAAATCCGGACAAGTGATTTTAAACTTCGCGCGGTTAGGGTTCCCATCTTAGTGACCTTGGACGATCACTTTTGCATTTATTATCAAAATGTCAAAAATTTATGACGGTTTTGGGGATGCCCCGCTAAACCACCAATTTTCTAATCTGCGGGGTTGAAAAGGCTGCGTATTGCGAACTTCCTGTTCTATGCGCTTTTCTGGTTTTAATTATGAATCGTTACTCAGGGCTGTTTTCATCATGAGTCAACATCAGGAGATGTGATGCAACCACCAGGAGATTTTGTCTGACACACAGTCCTTAATATTTTATCTTATATATTTTCTTGTCTCAAAAACAGTAAACATAGAAGCCCATAATGAATTAATTTATTGAAACTAATTACGTTGGTAATATTAATATTTTGATGTGTTACCGCTTTATTTGATAAAGGCAGTATTTGAATCAGTTACTTCTTAGTTGTGGGTATTTACGAAACAATCAACTACAGAATATATTCTCAAGCGTAATTAAACTGGAGCTTTGATTTAAAAATATGTTGTCTTAGGGGCTTGCGGTGGGTGAAAGTATATTTTGGTCTCCGTGAACTAAATTATGTGCCTTGTGTTTATTCTTAAATGTTTACATTTCAAAGCGACAAACATCATACACAAAACACCCAAAAATAATAATGAGAATGCCGACTCAGCAGCAGTTTTCTCTAAACTGCCTGTTCAGAGAGTGTAATTAAGTTTAATTAAATATTATTATTATTAATAATAAAAGCACCGAAATATCAATCGAAATATGAACATAAGAAGCAAAATAGAATTAATTTATAATACAAAAAATGAATTTTGATGAAGATAGGAAGAACATTTGCTGAATTAAGCTTTACTGAAAAATGACAATAAATTTTCACCAATCAATGAAAGTAATTCGTTCCGTTTGTGTTTTCATATTTACGACCTTTAGGGAATTGGCTCAAGATAGTTATTACTGAACAGATTGGGACATTGATTATTAAATTTTAAAAAAATACTATTTTCAAACAATTTTTTTTGCATTTGAATAGAACGCTACTTCTACCATTTAAAAAGAACTAAATTAAGAAATAAAAATATTTAGCAGAGCGTGGTTTCGATCCACGGACCTCTGGGTTATGGGCCCAGCACGCTTCCACTGCGCCACTCTGCTCTTACATAAACTTCTCCTTACAACGGTATATAACTCGCCATGTTATCAATACGTCGAAGCGCGTTTTCTATAGTTCTTAAAGGTATACGAAATGAAAAATTATTTTCTGAGGCAAATAAAATTGCATATCATAACCTCAACCAACGTTTATGAATCTCTAATTGCTTTAGGTGATTTTTTTTTTCTTCTAGGGAACTTCATTTGTAACGTACCATATTAGTAACTAAATTTTGTAGGGTTTATTAGCTTAGATTATAAACTAATTTGGTATGATTATTGTTAGATAAAAGCGGGATTAATTAAGTAAAACTATAATTAAATTTTGCACTCTTTCTGGAGTTTTATTCTTGAATATTTGATCTAAATCAGCAATTCTAGTGTGGCAGATTGTTGCATGGTTTGAATTGCGTACTGCAGGCTTCATTTTATGTTTATTCATTACAAACTTCGAAATGACTAAATGTCTTAATGTTGGTGAAGGTTTATAATTTATAAAAATCAGACTAGTCTAAAATTTTTAACTTAATGCCGATGTTTTAAGTCGATTGTGCACGTAGTGAATTCTTAGTGTGGGTTTTGTTAATGCTTACAGTAAGTCGTTTTAAGAGATAGCTAATATTTCCATTTATATATTAAAACTAAGATGAAGTTCATTTTTAAACATTTTTTTGAACTTTAAGGAATACAAAGATTAATTATTGTCCCCATGGTTCTTTTTAGAGACATCCGAAGTATCTTTAAGGAAATTTTGTCCTTATATTAATTGTAAAACCGTGATCGAGAAATGTGTTGCTTGCCGTAGAACAGTAGCGAGGGAAATTTATTGTTAGAAGTGTGATAGATTGTAACATTGTAACGGCAAAGGAAAAAGTGTGTTACTGACCATGGAGGAAGGAATTATATGGAGGAGAAGTGACGTTAAATCGGTGAAGCAAGCACTAAACTCTCCCGCATGGTGGCAGTACCGGCAGCGACCATATGGCGCTTCCCAACAATTAAGGTGTTCACATAGTGGTAGATGCAGTGATTATTTCATTTAGTATTGTGTATAAGTGTTTAAAAATGCCAGCTTGTGTTGCGTACGGTTGCACAAACAGGCCAGACAGGAAAGAACCTGGAATATCATTTCATAAGTAAGTTGAATTGTAATTATCGTTATTGAAGTGAGAGGTAGACACCGCAAACTTTGCAGCACGTCTATAAATATTTAGTCATAGCTCTCAATGGGATGACTTTGTTATCAAATTTTTCTTGGTGTAGTGTAGAAAATCAGCAAACCTTGCTATTTTGCACATAATAGACTAGCATTATTTTTTAACGAGTGTTTAAAATGAGATTTAAAGGGGCGTGTTTTACTTCGCGATTCAGTGAATTTACTATTACAATTTCTTTCGTCACGTTGCTGATTATACTGACAATGGATGATGAAATTAACTGTTATGTGAGAAGCTGTGAGTTTTATTAATTTTTTAAATAGCTATTTCAGGCCATTGACTTAGGTTATTTTTAAAGCTTCATATAAGACTTGTTTCTGTTTGTAAATACGTCTATACCTATTTTTACCGATTTTGAAATCTTTCTCATCTATTTATGTCGAAACAGGTTCATGCAGAAATAAAAATGGGCTTCATAAATAAAGAAGTTATTGGCCTTTGAACAAAATCAATTTGGGGAATGTGTTTCTAATTTAGTCTCTTTTTTTTGTACAACATTCTCCCCCCCCCCCCCCCGTATCTAAATCTAACTGAGAGATAATTTTTTTACAATTGTCCTAATAAGTAGGGCTGTGAAATTAGACAACACATCTTGATCAAGAGAATGTTCATTAAGGTGACTGAATAAACATTTTATTTCTGGTACCAGCCTACAAAATGTCTGGGTTGCTCAGCCCTAGAGTGGGTCCTCTTACTTTTTTTCTGGTCTAGGACACATTTCAGACTAACCACAAGTGGTAGTAATAAAACTGAAATATCCATTCTGCATGTCAACCATGTAATCATTGTGGCTTTGACAGAATTAATTTTTGGTCCAGCCTGCATCCAAACCTAAACCCCTCAATTTGGATGTTGTATATCCCCCAAACTAAGCAAGATATCGAAAACATTTATTCTTTATTATCGAGTTTTTTCGTCGTGTTACATAAGAATCCATCATTAAATTTGACTTTTGCGAAATTTTTTTCTGCATTTCAACTCAAGACACCTCACTTTTGAGACAGTATATCTCGAGAACTAGGTGAAATATCGAAAACTTTTACTCTTTATTTTTTATTTGTCTCGTCTTTTTAAATAAAAATTCATCATAAAATTTGACTTTGAATAATTTTTTCTTCTGAATTTCAACCAAAACCATTTCACATTTGAGACAGAATATCTCGAAAACTAAGCAGGATATCAAAAAATTTTATTCTTCATTTTTTATTTGTCTCATCGAGTTACATATTAATCCATCACCAGATTGCGGCGTCACGTTTATCCTAGAGTCCCCTTGAGGTGTTTGTACATATTCCCCGTGTTTGTTGGGAAGCGGTCAAGCCCCTGCCACTCCGGCCATGCCCCCCCACTCCTCCGCCGGCCTGCTTCACTCCCATGCGTGGTAAAGGTCTCTTGCGTCGTCTCCATATTATTCCTTCCTCCATGTTACTGACGTTCTGTCAAGGTCAGGTTTGTTTTAGAGATAGTAAGATTTCAGAAAAGGAGAAAGCAAATATAATAAATTGTGTGAAGAGGAAGAAAAGAACGGTTGTGGGCTAACAGGTGTTGATACAATAGTTATGTAAACAGGATTAAGGTGGCGGACAATTCATAGGTTTTGTGGAACTTTAGGTCTTGTTTGTTATCAGAATTAGAATAGTTATGTGGTATAGGGTGACTAAAGAGGTTCATGTGCAACCACATAACAACTGTCCAATTTTCAAAGTTTCGTTAACTAAAAAAATTAAGAATGTTGAATCTGCTCATTCTGAGTGATGTTTATACTCTGTCTATTTTTCCATCGATCTATAAAACCTTGTTTCCTCGGCTTACGGCATGGCGAGTCAGGTCTGAAGTTAGTCATTCCAACCGCTGTGGGAATGAAAATATTTGTGGCTCCCGTCAACTAGATGCTGCTCGGTTGTTCCCGTGTGAGCCCTCCGACTGTTGGCAAAGTCACAGTACGTTTCACGCACCCATTTCCACGGCCTGTTGTATATTGTTGATTGTGATTGTTGATTTTGTAGCAGGTGTGTTTGAAATTTGCAGTAGAAATTTTCAAATCGCAGTTTTCATGTAGTTCAATATGGAGTGGAGTAATGAAGTAATGTAACAGGAAGTCTCTCCTGAATGGGGGAACGTATTGCCATGTTAGTATTTCGCGTATCCATACTATGGCACCAACATTTTCGGTATCAAATAGAGGAGCAACCAGTGGTTGCTAGATCTGCCACTGGAAATTAGCGCATTACACAATCAGCAACTGATATGGTAAAGTAACAAGAATAACATACAGAAGAATGGAAAGGGTAGTAGAAGAGATAGTAGGTGAAGATCAGATTGGGTTTAGGAAAAACCGCGGTAGAGGGGAAGCAATTCTGGCTTAAAGATTAATACTTGAAGGATGGATCAAGATAAACAAAGATACCTTTATGGTGTTTGTTGAGTTAGAAGAAGCTTTTGATAATGTTAGGTGGAACAATTTTAAAGAAGTCAGGTATAAAATATCAAGATTAGAATACTTTATAAACTGTGTAAGAATCAAGTGGCTATAATAAAAGTAGAGAATCATGAGAGACATGCATCAGTTAAAAAAGGTGTGAGACAAGGCTGTAGTCTACTCCCATTAATATTCAACTTGCATGTAGAGGAATCAATTAAGGAAGTAAAAGAAAGGTTCTCATGTTGCGTAAGTGTTCAAGGAGAAAAAATCAGTATGCTACGATTTTCTGATGACATTGTCTTGTTAGCAGAAAGGGCTGAGGATATTGAGAAGTTACTGAACGGCACGAACAAAATACTGAAGGAAGATTTTGGACTTAATATAAATAAAAGCAAGACAAAAGTTGTAGCAGAAATGATACCAATCACAGTAAATTAGATACAAAAATAGGAGCGGATCCAACAGGGGAAGTAAGTGAATTCTGCTACTTGGGAAGCAAAATTACAACCGATAGCCGAAACAGGAACGATGTTAAAACCAGAGTAGCACTAGCAAAAAGAGCCTTCATGAAAAGAGAAATCTTTTAGTTTCAAATATTGATCTAGGACTTAGAATAACTTTTTAAAACTCCATGGGTTGAACTTTATGGTAGAAATAACATTGAAGCATTTGAAATATGGCGGTACAGAAGAATGTTGAAAATTAAATGGACAGACAAAGTACGAAATGAACGAGTTTTGGAAATGATGTATGAGGAAAGAGATTTGTGAAAGAAGGTTACAGAAAGAAGAGACAGGTTGGTAGGTCATATTTTGAGACGTGCTGGATTGGTTAATTTGTTTAGTGGAGGGAACAGTCGAAGGTAAATACTGTAGAGGAAGACAGAGATTGGAATATATGAAGCAGATAATTGAGGACTAGGGTTGTAAGGGGTATGTAGAGATGAAGAGGTTAGCACAAGATAGGATGGAGGATTGCATCAAACCAGTCGAAAGACTGATGACAGCAAAAAAAAAAAAAAAGATAAAGGAGTTGGAATGGAATATATTGGAAGACAGAAGGAGAGTGAAGAGAGCCAATGGAGTGTACAAGGCTGACTGTCACTGTGGTCCTTCGTTGCCGAATCGGGTGATAAAAAAAAAAAATGTGTTACCACACTGTGTGAAATAAACGTCAATAATTGGCGTTCCTTAAGGGCCTTATTACACTAGGCGACTTGGCGGCGTGTAACCAGCCGGGCCACTGGTGGCTCTGCTCGTCGCTGGGCACAGAGTCTTATGGAGCTTATTACACTAGGGCAGCCAGTGGCGCCGCCAGAAACTGGCGGCCGGCTGGCTGCCCTGCCCGGCCACCAGGCCGGCAACCACTGGTGGCCGAGAGTCGTGGCGGGGCATTGTATCTTACGTAGCTTATTACACTAGGCCACCAGGTGGCGCCGCCAGACTAGCCACCACGCGTTCAGTCTACTGTTCATATGCCCCCTTCCTACTTTACAATTTTAAAATTGCAGAGATACTGAGTGTCAGGTTTGGTGAGACAACTAGGGACAGTCATCCTGTGATGGGAGGGAATGAATCAGAGGAGATTATAAATGACGAACCTACAAAATTTGAAATAAATTCTCAGGAAATTGCGAAGTAACTCAGAAAGCTAAAACTGGTGTAGGTAATATTACTACAGATTTATTAAAGATTGTGGGATAGGATATTGTACCTTACCTTAAAATTTTGATTAAAATGAATTTGGAGACTTGCTGCTTACCAAAGGATTGGAAAAGACCGATAGTAGTACCAGTTCATAAAGGAAGGGTTAAAAATATGGTGGAAATTCCTGGCCAATTAGTTTGTCATCAGTGATGGGCAGAAAATGATTGAGAGATTGATATGCAACTATATCAGAAATCTCTGTGAAGAACGAAACTAGTTTTCAGATCGACAACATAGCTTTAGGCAAGGATATTCATTTGAATCTCAGATAGTGGGCTATATGCAAGATATTTCAAATGAATTTGAAATGGGAGGCCAAGTTGATAGTGTGGCACTAGATCTTTCTAAGGCATTTTACAGAGTGAGCCATAAAATGGTTTAAAATAAACTGAAATGTATTGAATTGGATGAAAAAGTTACTTGCTGGGCACAGGAATTCTTAAAATTCATAAAGCAAAGGGTTAGAGTAGGAAATACATTATCAAGAGAAGTGGAAGTAAATATGGGAGTTGCTGTTCATTATTCTAATGAATGACTGTGTTACGGTCAGAATCTAGGTATTTTGCAAATGATACAATGGTATACAATAGGATAAAAACAGGTGAAGACTGAACTGTTGCAGGATGATCTGGATAGAATATCTAAATGGGTAGGTCAGCATGGAATGAAGATAAATGCCAAGAAGAGTCGGCTTATAAGATACAAAGATAAATAGATCTAAAGGTTAATTATGATTACAGAGTGGGGTCAGATTTGCTTGATGAAGTGTAAATTCTTTGCATAACGTTTGATAAACTCAATTGGGCAGGTGGTAGAAAAATGTTACAAAATCCTTCATTTGCTGAAGAGGGTGACGAGAGGATGTAACAGAGAAGTTAGGGAGTTGGGTTACAAAACTTTGGTCAGATCATTTGTTGAATATGGTGGTGTAGTTTGGGACCACATTTTGGAGATCAAATACAGTAGTTGGAAGGTGTGCAAAGAAGAGCAGCTAGATTTGTTTGTGGAAATTATCGCAGGACCCAGTCAGTAACTGATATGATACAGGAGCTGGATTGGGACTCATTGGAGGAAAGGAGGAGGGTGAAGAGAGTGCTGTAAATGTGCAAATTGCTACCGGAGTGTTAGCTCCATCGCAATTAAACTGTATTCAGACGACAACAAGTTTTTTAATTACTTAAGAATGTCTAAATCGTCTTTCTTTTAATCATTGTACTTAGTAAAGGTTGATATTACCGGGAAAGATACGAAAATGAGAAATTCTTCTTGTTTTACCACTTTGTCTTCTCTACACTTTCACTTCCACTCATTTCCAAAGTGACATTCTGTAGTTCACTGGACATATTCAACCACACAATTCGCATACAATGCGAGGATAACAGCAAAGTGACTGCTCGGTTGTGCGAGTGACTGGCTGGCGGCGCCACCAGAATCCTGGTTGCGTCGCCAACAGAGACACCAGTGCCGTGGCTGGTTGCGCCGCCAAGTCGCCTAGTGTAATAAGGCCCTAACACGGAAGAATCTCGTGCAGTTACCTCTCTCACTGTCATTAAGCATAATAATTGCGAACCCCCTCCAGACACACATAATTCCTGGTTCATCTCCATTGCTAACGTAATCTGACTCCCCATTCTGCAGACGCTTTGCCGAAACAACAACGCGGCTTCAACTGTTTGCATAATCCTGAAGCGCTGCATATTAGCTCTCTGTGGTCGGTGCTTCTCCTACGCAGAGCTGATGCGCTTGTCTGACCTCGACTGCAATCGCTGGAGCATCCTAGCACCCTCACCTCACTTGAAATTTATTTCATTACGAGTGTAAGCGCGTGACTGTTTTTTTTTTTTTTTGCGTATCGTTACGGATCTAGAATAGTTCCAGTTTTTAGGCTGAAAGATTATGACAGGTTGATCTGATTTGACCAAATATAAACTTGACCTGCGTTTCAGGGTGAATAAAATCTGTTGGCTTGAAGTACTCAGAAGCATTATTAGAGGTAGGTATTGAAAACGAACAGGGAGGATAGCGCAATCGTATAATTGCTTAAATACAATCTTGTATTTGACCCTTATAGTTCACTCTGCAAAATTTAAAAAAATAAAAATTCCTGTTTTCTTCGAAAGCATCACGTTGTTTTTTATTATTATTATTATTATTATTATTGAGATTACGCAAACACTCATTTTTTTTTTAAACAGTTTAACGTCCCTTTTTAACAACGTGGTCTTTAGAGACGGGAAAGGATGGGGGCAAGGAATGGGAAGGAATTCGGCCATGGCCTTTTTTTTTTTTTTTTTTTTTTGAAGGAAGCATCCCGGCATTCACCTGGAGTGATTTGGGGAAACCATGGAAAACCCAAATCTGGATGCCCGGACGGGGATTCGAACCGCCGTCCTCCCGAATGCGAGGCCAGAACGCTATCCGTTACACCACCACGCTCGGTCAAAC
>CM061920.1:53954181-53984925 GCA_031002005.1 Vandiemenella viatica | reverse complement strand
GCAAGTCGGTTGTTTTCAGGAGTTCGACGGCTAGTTCCAATAGGGCAATCAGAACAGCTAGTATCTAGTTCCATGTCTAGCCGCGTAAAGTGCATTAGACATCTAGCAACTGTAGCTCAGCTCCACTTAGTATTGGTAAACATCACCTGATTTTCGACTTGTGATTGCGCAGACTTACGCAGTCATTGTCGATGTTATCTTGGTTGTCCAGGTCCGCGTCCATTTACCAAAATTTAACGTTTAAGCCTTCATTTTGTGGCTTTCTACAGAGGAAAGATAACATTGATTTTTGTCTTATTGATAAACTGATTTTTGTTATGTTGATCAACTACCGCTGTTCAAATGCATAAATCATATAAAAAGTTGTTTCATGATCGAGACGCTGATGCAAGTGCGTATCAGAGCTAGAGGGGGGCAAGATTTGAGCTGGGGGGGGGGGGGGGGGCAACTCATATTGGTTTCGAGGAAGTAGGGTGGGGCACTGAAACATGACGATTTCTTACAAAATGAAACTCAAACCTATTGAGGAAACTATTTTTATTATTGATTATTATAGTAATCTAAGAACCTACTATGAAGTAAATTAATATCGTAACTCAGTTATAGTTTATGTAAACATTAATAGTCTCGGATTCTTAGAAAATGTTTCAAGAACTTTGTTTCTCAATATCTCACGGTGTTCTTTCACTCATCAGGCATAATCCAGTCAATCTTTCCTCTCACAAAGTGCTCCTGAGCCAGTTCTTCACTCGTCGAAGCGTACTGAAGGCAACTTAATTTTTCTTCTGGGGGGGGGGGGGGGGGCAACAGCCCTCCCCCTGCCCCTCGCTGGATACGCCCATGCGCTGATGACAGCAATAAATAAATAAATAAATCCATGATATAGTATGTATCATGTTCCATTCTGCAACATCTTTAACAACTTTTGGCATCGAATAAACTATCGCTGTTTGTTGGAGCTTCAGTGTCGCAGCTGGTATGTCCCGTGTCTTAGCTGAAACCGTGGACTGCATGGTATGAAGTAAACACCTGGAATTTATGAAAAACTACTGTAATTAATTGTTCATATTAGTATTAAAAAATACTGATGTAATAACACAAAATGTTACACACAGCAAGACACCAGCAAATGCTGCTGAATTGTAAAAAAAAAATCGTAATTAAGTCAGTACTTGTCGGGGAACACATTGAAAGTGCGCCGGGATTGATAACAGTTCCTTCCGACTCACAAATTAGTCCCCTTTATAATTAGTTTTGACCACCTAAGATAAGGTCCATCAGACTTCGTTAATTAATTAATTATAGGCCGCAACCATTGGCTGGCTAGGGTACAAATAAAAAACAAATGTAACCAAAGGTTTCTTCAAAGAAACACCTCGAACATGCAGACCACAAACCAAAGATTTATTCAGAGTTTTGTGCTGCACAAATGCACCCGGCCACCAATGGAAAAATAATAATAAACACACACACAAGTAAATTACTAGTAGTGACAAATAATCCGAATATGCAAGTTCTTAAGAGTGAAAAGCAATACATTCAATCACTTTAACGTAGCTGTTCATACCAACACAGTTCACCAACACTCCACCACGTAATCTCGTAGTTTCCTTCTGTCAGTGAAATGTTTTTCCCGACGCGGTAGCCCGTAATAACTCACGGGGACCTATACACTCCAATACAAATCATGTGTTAATATTTTCGGCCACGACTTACACCGAGCTACAACAAGACCCAGAGGCATGATACCCACACGACGTTCTCTTCCAGACTCGACCGAGCGGGGCGGTGTAACGTTTAGCGCTCTCGCCTCGCATTCGGGAGGACGGCGGTTCGAATCCCCGTCCGGGCATCCAGATTTGGGTTTTCCATGGTTTCCCCAAATCACTCCAGGCAAATGCCGGGATGCTTCCTTCAAAAGGCCATGGCCGAATTCCTTCCCATTCCTTGTCCCCATCCTTGCCCCCCATCCTTTCCCGTCTCTAAAGACCTCGATATTAAAAAGAGACGTAAAGCAGTTACAAAAAAAAAAAAAAAAAATCTTCCAGACTCCACACACTCTCTGCTCTATTAATCTATTGTCAGTCTCGCCAGTCACCGATGCACATAGCATTCGATACTCGGCATAGAATAAATATAATAATTAAAAAATAGTATCTATGCTGAATTTTGAGGCCTTTCGTATATATCAGACGAATGGAAATGTACCCTAGTAAAACAGGTTCAAAGCAGATGGAAGACAAATGGGATTCATTTATTTATAATATAGCATCCAAACAATTTTAACAGAAGTTAAATTAAAAGAATTAACGTGACAAATAATTGACGCAGAACAATTACATCGGTCACGGCTCCGTATACAGCTCCTGTAGCCATTCTATTATTGATGTAGCATCAATAAGATCCCTTTCCCAAGAAAGGAAAATTTTAAGGAAAATCTTTGGCCCAGTTTGTACCCGAGGAATTTGGATGAAAAGGAAATCGTACGAACTATATCAACATTCGGAAAAAAAATTCAGACACATTTAGGAAAACAAGAATTAAATTCTACGGTCATATTATCAGAATGAGTAACAACAGACTAACAAAAAGAATTCTAAACTTGGCCATTTGAATGAAAATCAAAAACAACTGGCTAACTGAAATCGAAAAGTATATCCAAGAAATTGGAATAATAGACGATACCATATAGGACAGACGCCGATTTAGTATCATGGTTAATAACCACCAGTTTGCCAGCAGCCAGTATATTAGAAGAAGAAACACTTGGACGGATGAACGAAGGAAAGAGCACAGCGAAAGGATGAAGAGATTCTGGGAACAGAGGAAAAACACGTCTGCTGGATAAGTTCACTCGCGCTCCTGAGTTGGGCAGAACGACGGAACAAGAAGATTCCTTAGTTATCCCTCCTATCTCTTTATAGAGCACTGAGCGATAATGTATTCGTGTCCAAGAACTGTTGCAAAACTATGTGGGGGAGATATCTGTTAAGCAGATCAGCTTGGAATGAGAATAACTGCCATAAAATGTTAGGCACTGAGTAAATAGACAATAAAGGTTTTATACGGTTTAACCGTGGAGGAGGATTTGCTGGTTGAAAGCGTAAAACTTAGAAGTGTAGGAACATCAACTGACAATAAGCTCAATTTGCAAAAAGAAACTGGAGAATTAGCAACGTTCTGTTGTAGAGGAAAGCATTGGATGTTTTAGATCATTAAGGCAGATATTTTACGAAACTTTCGGGTCGACCTTGCCTCTCTATAATTGGATAGTACAGAACACTTTTCTCCTAGGCTTTTTCGATGTCGAGATCATTAGCGGCGAGACAGGATTGGGGGCAAGAAACGACTGGAAACTTGGCCATGACGAAGGACTCATCCTGGCATTTTTCCAGAGTAATTTTGGGATGGCATGGGAGACCTAAATCTGGATGGCTGGACGAGGGATCGAACACGCGCACCTCTGAATACTAGATTTAAAGATTTATGCTCCACTTACCGGGATCGGTGGTACACGATGCAAGTTATTTGTATCGAATACAGGAATCGGAGGGACAGGAGCGGGGGAACAGAAGGGAATGGGGTATTCTGTGGAAATTATTGTACAATACTGATACTACACTCGACATGTGTTGGGAGTCACTTGAATACAAGACGCTCGGAGCTGTAGTTATGCATAAAGTATAGTAGACAACTAGCATTTGCCCGCTGCTTCACGCGCGCGTGCCTTGGCAGGTGTAGAAATTATTTACTGATTTTATTCTCTTATCAGACATTAACGTGGAAAGGCATGAACTGTTAATGTATTCTGAATAGTTTCGTTTGGTTCGGTTTCATACTGATGTCAGAGAGTTGTTTTATTCAAATTTTAACATGATGCAATTGATTCAATAGTAGAAAAGGTTCCTGAAAAATTAACAGTAGTAATTCGTGGTTGTAATTATTGTGCGAAGTATAAACATTTATTGTTTAGAAAGGCTTTCACGGTTCAAACGACGTTCTTTCTTCTGTGCGCTTTCAGAAGCTATGGATTTAGCGTATAGAACCCGGTTATAGGTCAATCGCTTTTCTCGGTGCAGGTTACTTTCATTTGCTCTAGCTATTTCATCTAGTTCTCTTTGACGTTGCAGACGATGTTGTCGGTCTATTTCACTCTCATTTAGCCGAATATTATTTCTGAAAGCAATATTTAACTCAGCTAAAATATAATATTTTTAAATGCTGATATGGAGGATTCCACGTTAACCGCGGTACCGAAAATTTAAATGGATATATAACAGTTGTAACGTTAAGAAAGTTGATATTATAATCATTATGTGTAATTTTTTTTTGGCGATTTTATGTGTAAACTTTGCCTGGGATTATATAGCTAGGTATAAGATTTGTTAAGGATGTATCTGTGGATTTAATGAAAAATATTCTTTCCATGATACTTAACTAAAAAAAGTTTATTTTTAAATGTGGATACCGAGGATTGCAACATAACCGCGGTGCCATAAATTTATGTAAATATACAGGTAATCTACGACTTAGTCCTCTTGGAAGTGTGCTGAAATATAAAAATTCGTTACCAATAATCACAGCATCTCAATTTTTCTGATTTATTTATTGTTGTTTTTTATTTTTTGTTGTTTGGATATTGGTTTTATTTTATGTTGATACACCATCAATTATTCCTGCTTTAAAATAGAAATTTACGTGAATTGGAGCTACTCTTGATTTCAAATCGTCGTATCATTACTGTCATTATTTCAGTCAGATATAATTAATCCAAAAATGTCGAGATGTGATCATGGTACAGTTTATGTAGTAACGTGCATGTAACTGAAACAATTATTTCTGAGTGGCAACATTATCGCAAGTTGTGAATCGCTTGAAATGCAACCTGACAGCTGATATGATGCTTTGTTATAGGCCTAAGAGACGATGCCTGCAGCTTTATAATCTACGCGGTGTAGCATTAGGATATGAAACATTTTTAATTTAAGTTTCTTTCAATATAGCCGTATTTTCTATGGAATTATTTCAGTCGCATGTAAGTACCTGGCGAAACAACCGCCTGGACCAGATGACAATTGACTCGTTTGTTTAGCATCAGGCATAACGGGTTTAGTTTTAAAATTTACGCGGTGTAGAATAGAATTTTAGGATGCCTAGTTATATTTGAAATAAAAATTCGTTACCAATAATCACAGCATCTCAATTTTTTTCTGATTTATTTATTTTTTGCTGTTTGGATATTGGTTTTTATTTTACACCATCAATTATTCCTGCTTTCAAATAGAAATTTACGTGAATTGGAGTTAATCTTGGTTTCAAACCGTCGTATCACTATTGTCATTATTTCAGTCAGATATAATTAATTCAAAAATGTCAAAATGGATCACGGTACAGTATATGTACTAATGTGTATGTAACTCAAGCAATTATTTCTGAGTGGCAAAATTATCGCAAGTTGTAAATCGATTGAAATGCAACCTGGACAGTGATGACAGCTGATATGTTTTGTTATAGGCCAAAGGGACGATTCTTTTAGCTTTATAATTTACGCGGTGTAGCATTAGGATCTGAAATTTTTTTATTTGTGTTTCTTTCAATATATCCGTATTTTCTATGTAATTATTTGAGTCGCATGTACCTGAATTTTCGGATGCCTAGTTATATTTGCACGTTATAGCCACGAGACATATTAATCGAATAAAGTACTTCCAAATATGTGCAATTCCCCACAAGTCATTATGAAAGAAGTATGTTTTATTACTTGCTGATATTTATAATAGCTGTTTTTCAGACATCGCTCTTCGAGAAAAAACTGAATTTCGTATTAAGTATTGGCTTATTGTGGCTGTATTGTACAGAATTCACGTAGCAATTTTGTTCCAGAGACAAACTGTATAACAGTCTACCAGAGACAATACGTCTTCAATATTTGTAATACAACTTTTTCGTAATTCAACAGACCTGTTACGATTCAAGTAAATGCTGATTATACTTGATTCACGTATTCTTTTTATTTTGAAGTACTGCGGTCCAGAAAAATGAATCGCAGAAGTAAAAAAAAAAAAAAGAAAGAAAAGAAAAGGAAATCCTAAATTTTGTCAGGTCTCTTTATGAAAGGAGTGACCGTCTGAATGTGTATAATTATCTGTGGTCTACAGTTTCACATTTCTGAAGTTTTTTACTGACTTTCTTCTTCCCATGGTACATATTAGTCGTTAGCTACTTCTGCAGATGTTGATCAGCAACATTAGCTTTAAAAATTTGGAAACACCATGCAAATTGATGCGGTAGTTTTTGCGTTATTAGAGATCGGGCCTCACTACAAACGCAGCTTGCTTACAGATTTATAATAGTATAGGTTAATAGAACACTTCAAGGCAATTACAATATTATTTGCAGAGGGACCGCAGCCAAGAACTAGTAAATTATTTCGGATATAAGGCAGAGGGAAAGTTTTCATTTGTGGGCAATGAAATGAATGACTGGAAAAGTTATCGATAAAGTTGCTGAGAAATACATCTGAAATAGTGAACGAGTTTAAAGTAAAGCAAATGTAGATGTGTAACGAGATGGACGCCGGGGCATAAGTGGTAGTAATAATTGTAATAACAATAATAGAAAATCTCACAGCAAAATCGCCTCCAAAAAGTAAAGCATTAGGGTTAGTCCAAAATCTCTACAACAAAAAATCTATGTCAAGACAGACGAAAATTCGGCATTACAACACAATCATAAAACCAACAGTCCTCTATGCAAGTGAAACATTAACACTTAACAGAAAACATGATCTTGATTAAATTTAAAAAGTAGAGAGAAAAATCATTAGAAAAGTTCTAGGAGCAAGACTCACTAAAGATGGTTACAGATTACAATCAATCAAAACAACAGAAAAGTTTTCAAACATCGAAATTGACATCAAGAAAAGGCGAATGAAATTCTTTGGTCACCTTAAGAGATTACCAGAAAGTCGATTGATAAAAAAGATAATAGATCATGTAAGTTGACTTAAAAATCCAACTCCTTGGCTGAATGAAATTCGGAAGGATCTTAAAAGTGCAAGCATAGGAGCAACAGACATCTTAGAAAGAGACACCTTCAGACACAAAGTAGACAAATGGGAAGTTATAACTGAGCAACCAGAACAAAAACAATACAAACCAAAGTGGTCGGAAGAACGCAAACAAGCTTTCTAGGAAAGAATGAAAACCTATTGGAAAAATAAGAACTCGAAGAAAACTTTATTTGGTCATTTGCTTACCGTCATCCATTTATTGGGAGAATTCGCCAATAATAATAATAATAATAATAGCAATAGTAATATCAGTGAACAGTCATTATTGTTATCATCGTATTAAAAAAATTTTAAAATAATTTCGACGGTTTCCTCGTTTACGATATGGAGGTAGCAGCGCCTTAGTTGGTTTCGGCGTTACAGTTTTCGTAACGGTACTAATAGCCAATTGCTAAACCTTACCCTGAATCGCGCTATGCACACATGACCACCGAGATGCTGGTCTATTTATTCTAGTGACTCACAGCCCTACACTTAGTGAACCTTAGACTCTGGTACAGTCATCCTCTGAGAATGTGGAGCGTCCTTACGCAACTCGTCCCACGCATTCCAGACTTTACGGTCGACGAGAAGGTGTGACTTCTATAGTAACTGTTGGAAATCAACGAGGCTGAACGAATAGGAAATCAGACACGGCATTAGGGTAACTGCATCTGTAATCGCAGGTGATTTTCTAAAGTGCTGTTAATGTTTAATCCTAAAGTTAGGCCTTCGACATTAAGGCGCCGCCACCCTCATTACGATATTTCGGAAGTTTTGTATAATCGTGTAGGTGAATTGCTGCCTCAAAAAGCACACACTTCACAAACAAATTAATTGCGTTGCCTCAATTAGCCGACATCACTAGAATCAGCTGAAGGGGTGAGTTTCGGCCTCCTGTGAATTGGAGAGCAGAGATAGTTGAAATCGAGTCTTGCACAAATCCAGTTCGCTTCTCGAACGTTTCAAAGACACATCGCATTTGGTAGGTCTCACGGCAGTCACTTGGAGCAGTAATTAATGCAATTTTGAAATGAGGCAGCTCATCCCGTCCTGCAACTCTGCAAACCCGCGCTACCTTGTCGCTCGCGCGGTGACTGTTATCGTTCAGTTTTACTACAGGGAACATTAGGTTGCAATGCGTGCTGAATCAAAAGCACTTCCAATAGAATAATATTACTATATCGCAAAGTAATTTCAAAACTTTTCCTCGCTTTGGTCAGGTATATTAGATGTAAGTGTTTCTCGTAGATGTCTATTAATCGTTTGTAGGGACAAATTTGACGTTGCTTGGTAAAAGAGTTTATGACATAGCGTGGTAAAAAAATTGTCCTGAACTTTACAACTCTGAGGACCATACACCTCTTTATTTTGCAGTGAAAAAAAAAAAAAAAAGAATAAAATCATCTTATTCCTTTAGCTGTCAAAATCTAAGCTCCTTTAACCTACTTGCTGGAATACGGGGGAGAAAAAAAACAAACTATTTAACTCCTATTACTTCTATAGAATCCAACTAGAATATAAAGTACGATATTCGATTTAGTGTTAGATACGCAAAGTTGATGTCTGGAATTTATTTTGTTTATGAGTTGTGAGCGACAACAATACGGCTCCATGGGTACGACGCTACCGTAAAAATAAGGTATATGCTTAATGTTTAGTGTGGGTGTGGGTCAAAATTCCATTTTCGAGTAGTGTATCACGAAAGACGATTGCGGGAAAGCGCCTAAAAACAGCAATCACGACGACGGTACGTGGGACCAGGTCGCGCTGTGTCTCCCTGTCCAGTGTGCTGTGCCTTATAAACGCTCTCAGCCACACCGGCGGGTGTTTTATCAAGTAACATTGTTAATGTCGCTAGTCATTGATAAACACGGCCGATAGACGGTTTGTCTTAGCAAAATATGCAAACTTCTAAAAGGAATAGCTATTACATATTTTTTATTCTTCGCTCATGGCTTTACGCCTTGTTGACCTGGAGGTCATTAAAGGCGGGAAAGGACGGGGGGCGAGGAACAGGAAGGAACTCGGACATGAGCTTTTTAAGGAGTAATCCCTGCATTCGCCTGCAGTGATTTGGGGAAACCACGGAAAACCCAAATCTGGATGCCCGGAGGAGGATTCGAACCCGCTCCTTCCCGGAGGCGAGGCCAGAGCGTTACCACTCTCCCAGCACACCCGGTGTCTATTACTACATTTGGGGCGTTGTTATTATAATTACCAAGAACCGCATATCGTTGTACGGACTATTTCGACGTCTCTTCTTCCATTGGTGGTAAACATTGAAGCACTGATTCTCAGAATCGTTTTGTAGATAATATACAATGATACATTTGTGTCCGTTAACAGTAATCAGTGTTGCTTAAATTCCCTGATCGCGTGTCTTCGACTGGTCGGCTCCCGCACCGAGGTAGACTCTGCTCCTATTCAAGCCGGGAGCAATTACTCGCGCCTCTTCCCTCCTTTCTGCCTTAATTGTTTTCTTTCATTGCAGAGTGCTCTTATTGTAGGAATGTTTGTCGTAATTACAGAATCGGGAAGCTGGTTTCTGATTCAAGACGCGATTCATGTTTGAAGCGCGTTTACGCCGCCGTCCTTTAAAGAATATTTTAACGAAATAACAAGACTCCGAGAGCGATTCCGCAGCCTTTCATGAAAGACGCTTTGAAAGATGAAAATGTTTCTCGAAACGACATTGCTCTCTTTGACGTACGCTCAAACGCTACTTCTGACAACTGAGATATCAGCGTCATTGCTGCACGCTTCTAGGATACCCGGCTACTAACAGAGTAATCAGGATTCAGGCGAAGTAGTCGATCTTTCCTGGTGAACTGATGTAATTAAATAAATATTACTTCACCGCGTAACATTTTCCTATTTTACAAGATCTTCGTTACTAATATACACAGACGGAAAAAAAAAATCCCAACACCAAGAAAAAATTATTGTAGAGTAATGAAATTTGGACAATGCATTTGTCAAGTTAACATGTTTAATTGATTAAATTTTCAAGATCACAGGTTAATTTAAGCTCAAGAAAATGCATTTCAAATGTGAAATACTGTTAAATTAATAGCCGGTGTAACCTCCAGAATTTTGAATGCAAGCCTGCAAACGTGAATGCATTGTGTCATACAGGTTTCGAATGTCACTTTGTGGTATGGAGTTCCATGCTTGTTGTACTTGTGCTGTCAATACTGGGACGATCAGTGCTGGCTGTGGATGATGCTGGAGTTGTCGTCCAATGATATCCCATACGTGTTCAATTGGAGACAGATCTGGTGATCTCGCAGGCCAAGGTAACATGTCGACACTCTGTAGAGCACGTTGCGAGACAACAGCGGTATGAGGGCGAGCGTTATCCTGTTGAAAAACTCCCCCTTGAATGCTGTTCATGAATGGCAGCACTACAGGTTGAATTACCAGACTGACGTACAAATTTGCAGTCAGTGTGTTTGGTATAACCACAAGAGTGCTCCTGCTGTCATAGGAAATTGCTCCCCAGACCATGACTCCAGGTGTAGGTCCAGTGTGTCTAGGCCGCAGACAGTTTGGTTGCAGGCGTTCCCCTGGCCTCCTTCTGACCAACACTGGAGATCTGTTGTGTTTTCTGATGAAAGCAGGTTCTGCCTTGGTGCCAGTGATGGCCGAGTGTTGGTCAGAAGGAGGCCACGGGAACGCCTGCAACCAAACTGTCTGCGGCCTAGACACACTGGACCTACACCTGGAGTCATGGTCTGGGGAGCAATTTCCTATGACAGCAGGAGCACTCTTGTGGTTATACCAAACACACTGACTGCAAATTTGTACGTCAGTCTGGTAATTCAACCTGTAGTGCTGCCATTCATGAACAGCATTCAAGGGGGAGTTTTTCAACAGGATAACGCTCGCCCTCATACCGCTGTTGTCTCGCAACGTGCTCTACAGAGTGTCGACATGTTACCTTGGCCTGCGAGATCACCAGATCTGTCTCCAATTGAACACGTATGGGATATCATTGGACGACAACTCCAGCATCATCCACAGCCAGCACTGACCGTCCCAGTATTGACAGCACAAGTACAACAAGCATGGAACTCCATACCACAAAGTGACATTCGAAACCTGTATGACACAATGCATTCACGTTTGCAGGCTTGCATTCAAAATTCTGGAGGTTACACCGGCTATTAATTTAACAGTATTTCACATTTGAAATGCATTTTCTTGAGCTTAAATTAACCTGTGATCTTGAAAATTTAATCAATTAAACATGTTAACTTGACAAATGCATTGTCCAAATTTCATTACTCTACAATAATTTTTTCTTGGTGTTGGGATTTTTTTTTTCCGTCTGTGTATTTGCTCAAAGAACCGTCACATTAAGTTGCGCTTCTTGTTTCTCTGCAGTAGAAAACAATTTAAAAGCAAATTTAAATAATTAAGCTATCGGGCTTCGTTCTTCAGGATTTAAATGGATTGTTTATTGTATAAATGAATTTAGTCTTAGCTTCACCTTAAACAAAATAATCTTCTTTCATTCACACCACTTATCTATTGGCTCTAACATACAACTGTTTCGATTAGAAACTTCATATAAATCAATTTTTATACTTCTTCAGAATACAATTCCGATACTAATTTTCCCTCGCCGTGTAATCTTGTTTCGTCTAACTCCAAACTCGCAGTGTCGCTGTTCGCCACCAAATATTTTCCTCTACATTGTTCCATCCTGGTAGCTGCCTTCTTTGCTTCTCGCGGACGAAAATGCGGGTTTAACTACTCACCTTACTACCGTCACGCCATACAAAAAATGTTCTTCAAACACTTTTGGACAATGAGATCTGCGTGACCACTTTGTTATTGTCAAGCATAGTAAAACTTCTTGTTTCGGCGAAGAAATGTTATCATTACTAATAAAATGGCAGGTTGGTCATCGTGTCCGTCACGCCATGACGACCTTCGTGGGCTAGCAACGGCCAGGGAGGATCTAGCTATTATAACAACCTAAGAGTTTAGATTATTCGTTCACGCTGCAGTAATGGTTGGATACGCTTCAAATATCACACTAACCATAATCGAAAGTATGAAGTTTGTTTACATCCACGTCCTAATTATTAGCTGCTTTTTGTTAATTTATGTTCGTCCGATGTATTTTATCTCCATAGGTGTGGTGGCTATTATAGCAAAGAAGGATGTTAGGTTTGCTATTTATGATTTTTAGTAGTTCAATATTATTTCCCATTAAATTAAAATTTGAAATGAGCCAAAAAGAAAGGTATGTATATCATATCGATGTACATGTAAATTATGAAGACGATTATTTAATGAAACAAGGAAGAGCGGAAATTTGTACAACGTTAAGTCATTACAAAACAAAGGTTGTGAGAATTATTTAATAAAAAATATGTTAACCTAAGCCAATGTGAAGAAAATAATAGCCAGAAAAATGCGTTCAATCCGCCATTTTCTTCTGGCTAAAAAACTATACGTATTAGATTCAGATTTTTTTGTTATATTCCCTGTACATAGCTGTTACTATGAGTTTCCAGAATACGGCGTTATTTTAGACTAGCTTTGAGGATAGTAGAGTAAGAATGGAACAATTACATGCCTCTCTCTACACGATTACAGGATCAGATTGTTTTTTTATCCACAGCATTTTTCATTCTAAATGCATATGCAGAGATGATTTAATATTTGAAATACGTCGTCACCATGATAGTATTTACTGCAGTTCGTGTTGTATCGTCAAGGTTGTAACGTATTAACCAACAGAACATAGCATTCTCGTAACAACGATTGTAACTTATTTTATTTATACTGTTGTTAACACCTAAAAATTCCGCTAGTTCCACAGTACAGAACGTTATGAATGTTGTACAGATTGTTATCACTTACCAGGCGTAAATATTTGGTGTAGGAACAAACTAATTAAGAAAAATCAGTAACTGCTAGTGTCACCATAAAGGCGTATGTAGACCACACGCTTAACGTTTTTCATCATAAACTTAAAGTTACGCTACCATGTTTGAAGTTCCATGAAAACGAGATCATTAATATTCTATGTATCGTCCAGTAGCTGCCTCTTCATTAAGCAGGCATTCGGAAGGACGCATGTTCAAACCCCGTTGGGTCGTCCAGCCTTTGATTTTCCATGATTTCCCAAAATCACTCCAGGCGAATGAAGGGATGTTTCCTTCGAAACGCCATTGCCGAATTACTTCCCCTCTTACCTACAGTGTCATAGACCTTAAGAAAAGCAAAGCTTCCATTGCCAAACATATAATTTTGCCGAAATATTCTAAATTACGTTGTTACTTCCATTTTAAGGCATATGGGCAGATGTGTCATTTATTCCAATTTTAGTGAACTCATTAATGAAAGAATTGAGAAAAAAAGTCATAATAAATTGACCCTTATCCAGTTAGAGTTAAAGCATCTCACTAATCGCACAAGTTGGCAGCAAACCACGGATTTTGGTGTGAATGTGATCACTAAGGTGCGACTTGAACTGGTGCTATCGCATAACGTGACCAAACGATTGAAACGCACTTCGAGTTATCTCTGATTATTTAAAAAAATTCGGATCTGAAAAAGCTGCAAAAATAAATGTTCTGGTGGAAATTTTTTTGATGAAGGTGATGAGATTCCATACTCTACGCCAGTAAGATTTTTAGTGACATTCTATCATCTTTAAATGAAAATGTCTGAGAACAGACTAGATGAAGCTGTTTGGACGGACATGTTTTGAGTTAGGAATGGTTCGAAATAATTTGCCTGTACTGCTTGCTTATGTGTCAACAAGCCGCACATACGTCTAAGCACAGTAGAGTGGCAAATTGAAGTTATTTTCTGTGGTTCCAACACAAAATTACTTAGTGCAGGGAGATGACCTCCCGTTAGCTGGTTCACAGTTCTGTGAGTGTTCTTTCTTTTTGTGCGCGCAGTTGTGGCCTCTAAATGGAGTTATTTAGAATACGTTTCAGCGACTGCGAAGCTAGTTACGGTTTCTTTCAAAGCACTCGTCCACCTCGGAAGGATCATTATCTTTGGGAAGCAAACGACCGCTTCTGTGAGCAGAGGACATTGACACCAACATGAAGGCATAACATTGTAAGGCGGAAGCATCTGTGTCGTTTTAAGACAGACTACGATAATCTCCTAGCGCTCCAGCCCTAAAGCGATTAAGACACCGATAATAATAAACAATTTGGAGATGATCGAAGGTAAGTCCGCTTTCTGTCCCGTTCGATTTATATGTTGCGCTGCATTCACAATGGAGATAATTTTATTCAAGTGTTGCAAGCAAATGTTGTTTGTAAGAAAAAAATGGGGGAAATTCACCGGAAAGACTCATTCAGTGTTCTCTGAAAATTTAAATAAAAATCTTTTTGGTTTTGTATAAGTTTACACTATACAGCCTACGCAGGATGTTTTCGAGATGATGGAGACGGTTAAAAGCCCCAATCTCACATAAGGAATACCGGTCCAGAAAGACTTCAGTCGCAAGTTGTGCGCCAAAGCAGTTTTTCGAAGTCCGCAGGCGATATAACATTAGCGTAGGCAACACTGCCAACTTCTAGGCTTATCTGCTTACAACAGGATGGAGGAACATCTTATTCAGACGCTCCCTGGGAAGTGGCCAGGACGAGGAGGCCTTGTGCCGTAGCCAACTCGTTCACCTCATCTGGCCTCACCTGAGATCTTCTTGTTTTGACACCTGTTGTTACTGAAGAGGATGCTGGAAACAATCCTCTCTGCCTATGACACCTTCGGAACGACACTAGAATTGTTCGAACTTTTTTTTGTGGGTTTACGTTTTGCCGAAGTCTCGGTCATTAGAAGCGGGAAAGGACTGGCGACAAGCAACAGGAAGCAATTCGGGCGTGGCTTTTTTAAAGGAGCCGACTCGGCATTCGCTTGGAGAGATATGGAGAAACCATGTAAAACCTAAATCTGGATGCCCGGACGGAGATTCGAAGCTGTGTCCTCCCTAAGCGAGACCAGAGCATTAGCGCTCATCCACCACGCTCCGTGACAGAGCTTAGAGCGATATTTTCATGCCTGCATGAGACGCCATTTTTTTATCAACTGTTTAGCATTATTCTGCAGCTTTGGAAGGCACTACAACCACAAACAAGACTTTGCAATTTGCGAAGACAATAACATGAGAATATAGAAATATTAAAACTGTGTTGGTTCTTCTTCTTCGTTACCTTTCCCCAGGATCAGTGAGTTTGGTGAGTTTTATTCATAACTGGCACTGTCGAATGTGAAGGTTTATTTTTACGGCCGCAATTAGGGGAAGGAAGAACAGATTGGCTGAAAAAAAAAAGGAATGGACTAAAACAAGGAAGTGATCTATCGCCACTACTCTTTATTCGAATCATGGATGATATAATACAGAAGGTGGCAGTGAGGATGGGAGAGGAAAACATGAAGGTGATGGCTCTTGCGGACGATCTGGGGAAATGATGAAGAGGAAGTGCAGTGGCAATTGAAAGTATGGAGAGACAGTGTGGAGGAATATGGCCTGAAATTTAATGTAAAGAAATGTGAGTACATGGTAACAACCAGGAAAAAGAATAGGGTAGCCCAAGGAATTATTATGGCAGGGTAACAAATAAAGAAGGTAAACAGGTTCAAGTACTTGGGGAGTGTGTTAGAGGAATGTGGAGGAAATGATGGCGAGAGAAGTGAAAGAGGAAGACAAGCAAAGGCGTTTCTAAGGAGCGTTAGAAGCCTGATATGGAATAAAGATGTACCAGAAAGAAGCAAGACAGTAATCTATCATACGTACTATGTGCCTATGTTGACATATGCTGCTGAAACATGGCCAGTGAAAAAGCGGGACAGCAGTAGGTTACAAGCAAGTAATGAAGTTTTTAACAGGTAGAATGGGAGTTACTACAATGGACAGAATAAGGAATGAAGTGATTAGATGCACCATAAAAGAGGAACCCCTACAGGAAAGGGTAGAGAGGACCAGACTGAGATGGTATGGACATGTAAAGAGAACGGAGGTTCAGAGATTCCCAAGAAAAATACACGAAATTAATATGCATGGTAAACGACCCAGAAGAAGACCAAGAGATGGATGGCTGAAACGAGTGTACGGAAGAGAGGAGAGGACTGGAACAAAGTGGTGACAGAGAGGTGGTGGGAGGAAAGAAAGAAATGGAGTGGCTTGTGCATGAAGCAGACCCGGCCAGAGGCTGGAACCTGTTGATGATGATGATGCCCTTGTTGATGCCAAGTATTTAATAACTACTGTCGTACTACGTACTAATGGAAGAAGTGAAGTGTCCTAAATGTGTAATTATGTTCTTTACATGACAAGTGTATTTTTTGTTTCTAAAATTTGTAGTTAACAAGTCTGAGATTGGAGACTGTTTCGGCAGTCGCCTGGATGTCTGCGGAAACAGCAGTTTGGGGGAGACGTGTGCTCGTGGCCAGCCTCGTTGTACCTCTCCGATCCAGTGAGCCACACTGGAGGGGTAAAACCATATTGACTGATGTCTCAAAATCCAATACAGGGAGGTTCATATGTTTAGGACATTTACTGTGCAGTGGCTGTGAGAGATACAGCAACATCTATATATACACAATCTCTCCAAGTTTCATTTCACAATTGGCGCGGAACTTCAGTACAGGATAGATGGCTGTCGTGTCAGTAAAGATATACAGCTCGAGCACCTGTAAGCATCTTGAAGCAATTCTGAATCTATAAATGCGACCAATTTAGGTGTAACTATCACAACCATTGCCCCATAAAAACTCGAAATACCGGAGGTTCCTATGAATCACCCTGTATATTCTCGTCCTACAACTGCCGAATATTGTTATGTGCCACATATTTCGATGTAACCAAGATTAGATAGAGACTCCATACGATAGCATTGATTTTAGAGTATTGTTGTCACTCTTTCCATTGAAGCTGAAAGGAAAATTTGGAAATGTTTAAAGAACTAATTTCGATGAAATTTCTGACTGGAATCGGACCCCTTCATCGGTTTAAGGGTGCGGAAGGTGTCAAATAACAACTGTTAATAACATTTAATACTGTCTCCAACTTGGATTTCCGTGGAATGCGGCAGTACTTCCGGTACATAAATACGGGACCGCGACAGTAAGCGATCTCTCTTCAGCAAACTGCACGACGCAATTTCTCCTCGAAGAGGTTGTGTGGGCGAGAAAGTTGCTATTGATCGGGGGTGAGCAAAGAGCTCAGTTGGCTCGACAAGCGGGATAAAAGATCGCGTAGAAGGTCTTCCAAGAACTGTTTACCAACTCGGATCAGGGACTCACTCAAGCCATCGGTTCTCAACGACGGCGGTACCGCCCACTGGTGGACGAGGTCGCAGGGAGCGTTGAGGAGCAACCACTATCCCCTCCCGCCCCTGCATCCCAGTATTATATGCGGCTTTAAGGGCTGCATCAAACAAGTTCTTCAAAAAGTTAGTGTCATTACGACGAGATCAGCCATCTAATCTACACCTATAAAATGTCAATCTTGGTCACAATGTAGCGCTGTCTGTCACACTCTGACGTCACCCATCCCGCCTCCACTGCTCAACCAACAACGACCGGAGATGTTTTTCGTGGTTATGTGCGTTACTTAATAACAATTCTACATAGCTAAGCAACAACGAGTAAATGAGCTTCCAGAACTAGAAGAGAAGTATGTATTTCGTAAAAACGACATATTAATTATTAGTTGATTTTTCTTATTTAAAATTCGTTCGATGTAGATTTTTCTTTAATTCTCTGTACAGTGATACCGTTGTTACAAAAGCTAAGAAATATCTACATTACATCATTTTCAACATGAGCGTTATTTGATGAAAACTGTACTTAGCTTAACGTGGAGGAGAACGTATTAACGAAGCACGGTGGCAGCAGACAGAAGTTTCCTCCTCGAATGATATAGGCAGAAGAGGCAGATTTTCAAAGACGCGATGAGTGAGACAAATCAAAAATGCTGGGAAGTCTTCATGAGGGAAAACCTCATGAAAAATCAATAGGGTATTCCTTACAAAATAGCTGCAGGTAAAATCAGGCCTCCCACAATACTATCCACAGTAAAAAGAATAGATGGACGATTAACCACAAACTGGAGAGACTCAGCGGAGGAGTTATTAAAAGTTTTGCTTCCTGATGACAACCCGGAAGAAGAAACAGTAGAACAAGCTACACTACGAAGGAACATGTGGCAGCCCTGCTGGAGTCAAGAGGAAGGAAATAATATTACACCCGAAGAAGTAATAACCGCGATAAACAAAATGAAAAAGGAAAGGCTCCCGATCCGGATGGAATTCCAGCCGAGGTCCTGCAGGAGTTATTCATAAAATTAACCCCCGTCCTATGCAGGCTCCTGAACGAAAGCCTGTATCAGGGTAGAGTTCCGGGAATATGGAAGAAAAGCGATGTGGTAATTCTAAAGAAAGGAGACGACAAGGATCCTCTTCAACCGAAATCTTACCAGCCGATTTGTTTATTGAATGTGCTTGGCAAAGTTCAAGAGAAGATTCTATACAAAAAATTACAATTACAGGTTCTGGGAATGAATCCTAGTCAATATGGATTTAGAACCGGGAAGTCGACAGAGGATGCTATAAACCGGTCGATGGAAATAATTTGTAGCAGTACAAAAAACTACGTAGTGGGCATATTTATTGACATCTCGGGAGCTTTCGACAACTTATGGTGGCCCGCCCTGTTTGAACGGCTGAGGGAGATTGGTTGTCTAAGAAGATTATTCTACACCCTCAGGGACTATTGCAGATTTAGAACTGCTTCCTTAAGATGCCAGAACTCGTTCGTCACGAAGACCCTTACTAAAGGATACCCGCAAGGTTCAGTTTGCGGTCCCATATTCTGGGATATAGGGATGGAACCAGTGATTGAACTATTACAAAGATTACCTGAACTACTAGGTCTAATAGCTTTTGCTGATGACCTTTTACTACTCGTGGAAGGAGCAACAAGAGCAGAAATTGAGTACAATAGTAATCTAGTACTTAACTGCCTCAGCCAATGGTGTTTAGCACCACATAAAACAACATTTATGTTGCTCAAGGGAAGGCTGACTCGAAAACCTACTATAAGAATCGACGGTAAATCAATTCGTAGAAACCCAGTGTACAGGTACTCAGGCATTCAATTGGATGAACGTTTAAACTTCGAAGTCCACTTAGAGAAGACAATAGCAAGAGCAGTGGCGGTCATGAATAAAATCATTAATATTGGCCAACGAAAATTTACTGTTCCAGTCCAAACAATAATCTTTACCATGACGCAATTTTATCCTCTTTAGTGGGCTACTCAGCAAGTGTGTGGGCAAAGCACCTAAGAAAAATAAAACTAAAACAGCGAGTCAGACGTGTCCAACGATTAAGATTGACAGGAGCATACAGAACCGTGGCAACAAATTCATTAACCGTTGCCATTGGTGTATGGCCACTGGACCTTGAAGTAAGGAAACGGGGTGCCATATACTGGCTCAGAAAAGGGAAACAAGATTAGGTAGCAGAAATTGTAGGCAGCGAAGCAACATCGGAGATGCCCATTCGGAAGCTTCTATTGGCGGAATGGCAACAAGAATGGAACAACAGTAAAACAGGTCGAAGAGCATATGATATGTTCCAATCCGTAGAGGAGAGGTTAAAGTTGAAGTACCTTCAACCCTCTCCCGGATTGGTACACTACATTACAGGTCACGGGCCATACAATAGCTGGCTCCGAAGTCGAAATATTATAGATTCAAACAGGTGCGAATGTGGTGAAGAAAGTACGCCGGAGCACGTGGTATGGAAATGTGAAATAACAGCCAGTTTGAGAGAACACCAACAAGCTCGGCTGCAAGGTAAGAGAATATTTGACATACTGCGCGACGAAAGTTTGTGGCATTTGCAGAACGAGGCAGCTGATCTAGCCTCAAAATTTTGGAAGGAGAAATTTATAAAAAGGAAAAGTGCCGAGCAAAATCAAAGGCCACAGATAGCAGAAGAGGAGGGAACAATGATGCTGGAAGTTTGACTTTCACAACACCGGATTGACGGAAGATATCCTACGACAATGAGCAACATCAATCGTTGGAGGAACTTCAGTGTGCTACAGAGAGGCCATCTTCTGATCGACAGCTGAGGCCATCTTGGTATTCCAGGAGGTCAACTCTTGATGGCCTGAGCGGCTGACTTTGCTGCCGGTTCCAGGAGACTCTACTTTCGGAGCGCACTCAACACCAAGAAAAATGAACATTAGTGGACCGAAGTGCGGCTGTGACAATTGGTGGTGGTAATAGTAGTATTAGTAGTAGTAGCAATGATATTAGTAGTAGTAGTAGTAGTAGTAGTAATGTTAGTAGTAATATTAGGGATAATAGCAGTAGTAGTAGATGTAGTAGGGGTGTGGTACCCATTCTGTTTAATAACAGTAGATGTAATAAATATTGGAAATTTAATCAAAACGAGCCACCAGACGGCCCTGTTAGAGTACTGGATCGAAATACGCACAGTGGTGCGCTCTTCGAGCCTTGGTTACTAAAGCAATTGTGCTGTCAAATATACTGTCACTATTTTGGCAAACCCAGTGCCTATCGCGGGGTGATACTCTACGGCTCGATGCTTCGCAGGGGGACAGTGATGTAGCATACGCTATGACGATTGTCAGTGGCTTCAATCGGCACTTGCCGGCAACGCAGAAACACCCAGTTTCGTGATACTGTGCTTCCTGGAGCTGAAACTATCATCCATAATTCCACTTGAACACCGTGGCAGTTGTTGCCGTATCGAATGAGTCGTCTAAATTTGCCGTCTGTTTTTAGTTCGAACATGTTTGAAGATGCCCGCCCCGTTGGCTCAGCTCGTTGCGGCCCCTGACTCGGCGTTCCTTGGGTCGAGTCCTGCTGAAGGAAATTTTCATCATCAGGACCTGGCCGGCAGGATAGGAGAGGTGATGGTGGACGATTCGTAATCACCAGATTGTCCACTAAAGTTCTGGGTTAGATCATGGCGTACGGATTCAGGACATAAGACTCTCTTGACGGTGATTCACCGTCGAATGGGAACGTTTAGCTTGGCGGCTACCTTGGCGTCCCTCCCCCTTCTTTAATTAATTCGTAACGCTAGCAACAGAACGTACACACACCACAGCGATCAGGACAAAACAGTAATGAGTGTATACACTTCATCGCTGGGAAACCTCCCTAGTTAAAGTTTACCAAGGAAGTTCCTGTGGGGGAGAACTCCCGCAGGGCAGCGGACACGGCTGGGTCACCGAGTAATAGTGGTAATAAACCACGTTTCCAAGATCCTCAAATACTTTATTGGTTAGTTTTGTAGTTATATCTCCATTTAAAAAAAATGTCGAATTCAACGCGCACACCAAAATACCATTTCTGAGGCTGGGTTTTCAGTGAGAAATAGAGAGAACAGAAGCTGAAATGCCTTGTGTATTCCTTCTTCCTCTGCCGTGAGGAAGCGGGCCTGGTGTAATGATGGCCTTGCTGGCGCCTGGGTGGTTGTTATGTAGATGTGTCGGACATCTGGCAGCCGGCGCACCTTGCAAGTGAAGCGGCCAAAGGAAGGGACGAGCCGAAACAACACTACGAATTTACTGCCACGCAAGAAGTGAACGATGTATTCAGCACAAATTTGTATAATGTGTGTTTTTTTGCTCTGAAAGTGCTAAAAAAAGTCTGTACAAACATTTCCTCTTCTGATGACGGCGAATACACATGGTGTCCTATTAAGTGTTGCCGCAAAATTCTCATCACTTGTTTAGAAACTACTTGCACGTACGTCTATGGGATCCAATCAGTTACAGATGGTTGCCGTGACGACTCCAGGACGCACATCCCGCCAACTTTGAACTGTGGATGTAAATGTATTTTATTACGTGAATGAATTGTCATAACTACCAATAATAATACTGTTTTGCAGCATCCTTGACAGCAAGGAATAAAGCGGGTAATAGAGGACCCGATGACGAGGAGAAGCCTTATGTGAGAGGAGGTGAGGTGAATAAAGAGATATGTACTGGAAGCGGCAAGAGCTGACCTGCAAAAAGACAATATGTTGAATAGTTGCACGTTAAGTTGTCAGAAAGACGAGACGTATAAAAAGATAAGTGCAATATTTTGTATGTGAGGCAGACGAATAGATGCGCATTTAAGTGAAACTTGAAGTGATTGATATTGGTTAAAAATAAATAAATAATAAACGATGCTTTTAGTTAGAGACGTGTAAAAAGAAGTAATCGAATAGATGCATTCAAATTTTATCTGGATTTATCACTTTATCCAGCAGCACAACTTTATCGGAAATATTATTTTGCGCGGCGTGTAGGCCGTTTCGTTGAACAAAACAGAAAAAAAACTAGCATCTATTTTATTTATTTAAATAAGCACTAGGATTTTTACTGTGTGTATTCAAACAAGCGAAGTATGTTCCTTCGTGCGCGACGCTAGAAATTTATTTTTTATTAATTTCTGCTGTAATATTTGCGTTGAATGTCGCAGCGTACATAATTTTCAAGACACAGGTAGTTTAGTTAATACCTTTAATGTTGCAGACGGGAGTCAAAAGCCCAGCCCGGAAGGTGAAAATGCAGGGAGACCCGTACTAAGTGTGTGTGTGTGTGTGTATAGAAAAAATGTACTTGCCAATAACAAGAACACACAGGCCTACACATTCTGTGGGTGTCAAACTGGAACAGACTCGAAGAAAATGTGGGTGAAAGGCAGGTTACAGTTTAGTGATGCTGCATTAGTCTCTAGCCCGCCCCGCTGGCCCAGCTGGTTGCGTCACCCAGATGTTGAGTGGCGTCTGTCACGGGGTTAGCTGGTTCCAGTCCTGGTTGCAGATTAATCCGCATGCGACACTGTTGATAGTGATTTCTGCGTCGGATAGGGACATCAAGCCTTGCTACTCCCCCTCTCTCGTCCCTCTGGTGGCCTTCGGAAGAGTAGGCTAAATAGGTCGGCACCAGGTTTCACCCTTTCCCTTCTTTTATCTTTCATCCACAATAGTCTACATATCATAACAGTCACACACTTACAATCTATATATTATATAAAGATGAATGTATGTATGTTTGTTTGTTTGTTCTTCATACAAATCCACTGTTTTCATTCGATCTCGATGAAACTTTGCACACTTATCCTTTGAAACAAGGAGAAAAATACTGCCTACATTTGGTTGAAAAATTATCTGTATAAATAATACATGTTGTCTCATCATTTCGAAATACTGCTGAACGGAGATAGACAAACGCGTTGGATATGGAGGTCTCTCTAGTCTCTACTGTTTTTCCGTGTAGCGGTCATGTAGCTCAGTGGCTAAAGCGCTGGCTTATTAATGTTTGGGTCGTGGTCTCCGGTTCAAATCTCTGTGGAAGCTAAGATTTTTAAAAATTGTTTTTGATCGTAAGAGTCACGCCTGGGCCATCGGTTATTCGGATTGAATGTTAAACTGTAGATATTACAAAGTTAGGGGTGCAATAGGAGGCAAATCATAGGTAGTCTTGTAATGCTGTAGTTGTACACTTTTTTACGTTATAATGATCCCTCAGGGGTTGTTCGCAGTAAGTGTGTGTGTGTGTGTGTGTGAACCGCAGTAATAATACTATAAATACGGAAGTAAGTCTCTGTCTTTTTGTTACGTTTTGACGACTAAATTGATATATCGATACTGATGGAATTTGACAAGAAAATCTGTATGAAGGATACAGGACATTTCTTCCACTATGATTAACAGTTGTAGTCACGAAATTTTGAGACCTTATCGAATGGTGACAGAAATATGTTGAAAATTGATTTTCTTCAAGAGAAAGGTTCGACGGTAGAATGATATAGTGATAGCTTTCCTGTCATATTATGCCGACTCAGTGTTGTTTGGGACCAATCCTTCGTTACCAACAACTTTCTATATTCGATTCTGGCAAAAAAATCCTTAATCCACGCGTACGAAGTCGCGGGTACGAGCTAGTAACACTTACGAAGGCAATGGGAAACTAACCCACTTTCATCTCCCCGGGACATTGCCGTGGAGGGTTAAACACCCAGTCTCGGGTACGGCTTTCATAGAATAAAAATTAGTCTATACTTCTTGCAGGAAATTATATCGTTAAAAATGGTATCTACCGTTTCAAATACCCAAGACTGTTTTCATATGTGATCAATGTAAAGCAGCTAACTTATTTTGGGCAATTCGCCTTGGAGGTGATTCGACTTCCAAATTGACATTTAGAATCGTTAAGACATTTTTTCAGACCAGTTTTTACGAAAAAAATCTATTGTCTGCATCGAAACTTATATTTATTGATTGGTTGCTCTCGTCTGGACTTTAAAAAATAATAAATTAATTTTTGGTACCATGATTTACACACTATTGTTACTAGTCTTTCTTCTATCATATTGAGTTAGCTGGTTTTACTTCTTGGGGTCTGAGTCGCCTCTTATTTACATCATGGAGGGAATGAAAGCGTCTGGTCTTGGTACTGTACCTGCTATTCTTCACCACTGAGGTCCCGTACACAACACGTGCCAAACAAGAAAAGAGGAGCCCTTCACAAAGAACACGCCGGAGCAGGAAACTGTATTGAGGGTGAAGCTGCGCAACCCCAGGGTGGACAAAATTCATCACGGTACCAGCCACAATCAACAAAAAAATCCACAGCACAAATAATGGCAAATCTATGTCGGTCCCAGAATTAGGATGAGCTTCAAACAAGGTATGTACGATTCCCAAGCCCTGAGATTCAATGAGTTAATCTTTAACTGTCACTCTGTCCTTCCAAGTCTCCTATTTTGAGCTATTTTGGCATAACATTACTTGTGATCGGAACTTCAGTGATTTTTTTTGCTGTCGTCAGTCTTTCGACTGGTTTGATGCAATCCTCCTTCCCTTCGTATCCTGTGCTAACCTCTTCATTTCTACATATCCCTTACAACCCACGTCCTCAATTATCTGTTTCATATATTTTAATCTCTGTCTTCCTCTACAGTTCTTACCTTCGACTGTTCCCTCCACAAGCAAATTAACCAATCCCGCATGTCTCAAAATATGACCTGCCAGCCTGTCTATTCTTTCTGTAAGCTTCTTCCATAAACTTCTTTTCTCACCAATCATTTCCAAAACTCGTTCATTTCTTACTTTGTCAGTCCACCTAATTTTCAGCATTCTTCTGTAGCACCACATTTCAAATGCTTCAATTTTCTTTCTTTCCGGTATTCCTAAAGTCCATGTTTTGCTACCGTAAAGTGTTCTGCTCCACACATGGAGTTTTAAAAAGTTCTTCCTAATTCCTAGATCAATATTTGAAACTAAAAGATTTCGCATTTTCACGAAGGCTCTTTTTGCTAATGCTATTCTGCTGTTAACATCATTCCTGCTTCGGCCACCGGTTGTAATTTTGCTTCCCAAGTAACAGAATTCACCTACTTCTCCTATTGCATCCGATTCTATTTTTATATTTAATCTACTAGTGTTGGTATCATTTCTGCTACATTTCATCACTTTTGTTTTGCTTTGATTTATATTCAGTCCAAAATCTTCCTTCAGTATTTTGTTCAAGCCATTCAGTAACTTTTCAATATCCTCAGCACTCTCTGCTAACAAGACAATGTCATCAGCAAATCGTAGCATACTGATTTTTTCTCCCTGAAAACTTATGCCACTTGGAAATTTTTCTTTGACTTTCTTCATTGCTTCTTCTACATACAAGTTGAATATTAAAGGGTATAGACTACAACCTTGTCTCACATCCTTTTTAACTGAGGCATGTCTCTCGTGATTCTCTACTTTTATTATAGCCACTTGATTCTTATATAGTTTATAGAGTATTCTTCTATCTCGATACTTTAGACCTGACTTCTTTAAAATTTTGAACATCTTGTGCAACCTAACATTATCAAAAGCTTTTTCCAAATCAACAAACGCCATAAAAGTATCTTTGTTTTTCTTGATCCGCCCTTCAAGTAGTAATCGTAAAGACAGAATTGCTTCCCTTGTACTGCGATTTTTCCTAAACCCGAACTGATCTTCACCTACTACAGTATTTCTTCTACTACCCTTTCCATCCTTTTATATATTATTCTGGTCAGTAATTTTGAAGCATGTGATGTTAGACTAATGGTGCGATAATTCTCACATTTGTCAGCTTGTGCTTTCTTTGGAAGTGTGAAGAAGATATTTTTTATTAAAATCAGTTGGAATTTCTCCTGTTTCATAACTTTCTGATATCAGCTTGAATAATCTTTCGATTCTTTCCTCTCCTAGGGATTTAAGAAGTTCTGCAGGGGTCTCATCAATTCCAACTGCCTTATTGGCTTTCAAGTCATTCAGAGCTCTATTAAATTCTGTCCTCAAAACAGGATCTCCTAAGTCATCAATGTTGACATCGCCTTCCTTTTCCATTACATTATTGTTCAAGTCGTCCGCGATATACAGTTTCTCAATGTATTCCTTCCATCGGTTAGCTCTATCTTATGAGCTTAAAAGAGGTTTCCCATCGGCAGTTTTAATGTTCATACCTCTTTTCTTCATTTCTCCAAAATTCTGTTTGATCTTTCTATATGCAACATCTACTTTTCCTATGACCATTTCCTTTTCTACTTCTTCACACTTTTCTTGTAGCCATTTTTCTTTTGCTATTTTGCATTTCCTATTTATTTGATTTGTAAATTGTCTGTTCTGCTATCTTCCTGCTTCATCCTGAGCATTTTTGTACCTTCTCCTCTGATCCATCAGCTCCAAAATGTCTTCTGTGATCCAAGGTTTTCGGGCAGCTTGTTCCCTAAAGCCTAATGTTTCTTTACCAGCTTTCATTATTTCGGTCTTTAATGCATTCCATTCATCCTCAGTTGAGCTCCTTTCACATTTACTTCTTAGACCTAAGTCCACCATTTCTGCAAATTTTTCTCTCGTGCTAGATTGTTTCAGTTTATTCACTTCCGGTCTGTTCTGCTTATACTGCTTCCTTATTCGCTTAAATTTCAGCCTGCACTTCATTATTATCAAATTATGGTCAGAATCTATGTCTGCTCCTGGGTGCGCTTTACAGTCTAGTACTTGATTCCTGAATCTCTGTTTGACCATGATATAATCTAGCTGAAATCCGCCTGTATCCCCAGGACGTTTCCAGGTGTATATTCTTCTTGCATGGTTCTTAAACAGTGTGTTTGCCACTACTAGCTTATATCTTTCACAAAATTCTAGCAACCTGCTTCCTCGCTCATTTTTTTCTCCTAGACCAAAACTTCCTACAGTATTCCCCTCTTTTCCTTCTACCACTATTGCATTCCAATCACCCATGATTATCAGATTTTCCTCCCCCTTCACATATTGGATTAATTCTTCAATTTCTGTATATATTTTTTCTATTTCTTCATCATCTTCCTGTGATGTTGGCATATATACTTCTACTAATGTGGTTGGGACGGGCTTAGTTTCTAACCTCATCAAAATAATCCTGTCACTAAACTGTTCATAATAACTCACCCGTTTCCCTACTTTCTTGTTCATTACAAATCCTACACCAGTGACTCCATTGACAGCATGTGTGCTAATTATCCTGTGTTCCCCAGACCAGAAATCCTGTGCGTCCTTCCATTTAATCTCACTAATCCCAACAACATCTAACTTAAGTTGTTCCATCTCCCTTTTTAAGTTTTCTAACCTACCTGCCCTATTCAGACTTCTAACATTCCACGCTCCGACTCGTAGAATGTTTCTATCCATTCTGATGACTCCTCCCTGAGCAGTCCCCACCCGGAGATCCGATTGGGGGACTATTTTACCTCCGGAATATTTTACCCAGGAAGAAGCCATCATGATATATGTAATTTGAGAGGATTACATGTCCTCGGGATACCCTTTGGGTCTTTAATGCAGTGGTTTCCCGTTGCCTTCTGCATCCCCATGCCGTTGATCATTTCTGATTCATCCGCCTTTAGGGGCCGTTTCCAACCCCAAGGGCAAGAGGGTGCCCTGAGCCACTCCTCGCTCTTCCGCCCTCCCTTCGAAGGCCGTTGGCAAGCAGTGGGTGACTCCTTATAGCGGGAATCTTTCAGTCGTCAGAGCCTCGTCCGTGCAAACAGTGTACACCACTTGAAGGAGAGGTTGACATTTGGTTGGAAAAGGCTAGTATAGTCTCCCAAACCCTTACACCCCACTTCAGTGATGTGCGAAGTTATTATAAGTTGCTTTAGAAATGAATCCGTCAAAAACAACTGGTTTGGTGAATTTTGTTTTTTATTTGATTCCCCAGACGCGTTTCGCCCTTGTGGTGTAGGGCATCTTCAGTGGCTGTAAAGTGTTTTAACATGTGTTGTTACAATAATTATCTACAATAAAACTCTTAGTAAATATGTATATACATATGTACATACTGTGCTCACAGTTATCACCATATTAATACTTCAGCGGGTCACTTACTCTTTTCTAGTTTGCGTCTTATTGGTTGGAATTAGTTAACAATTTCTTTCAAATAATTTATTTGGTAATGCCAAGACGGTCATAGAAATGTGTTCTTATGATGAATTAATTTCGAATATTCCTTGTGACGTCACCAAATGTTGGTGAAATTTCGTGTTCCTTAGTTAGCAGATAGCTACATCATCCTTCGTAAATAGGTTTTAACATTTTATTAAACTCTTTTTAAACAAAAGAAATGATGCTTAAAATAATTTCTGTATCAGAGGTAAATGCTTAATGTTTTGTCTTAGAAGAACGAGAACAAGAACGGTTAAAGAATCATAGCACACGCCATCTTTAATAAAATTAATGCATCCAATCACGCTCCTGTGGGTTACTTCTGATTCTGAATATGGTTCAAACGTGTTAATAAAAGAACAAAAAAACTTGTTTTTGTATTGAAATGAGTAGACAAAATTTAGCAACTTTTTCTATAGGTGTAGTTTGCAATTTTTTGTTTTTGTTTTTGTTTTGTTTACGGCCAAACATTGATTTTGTGAAACCTATAGTGCTTAATTTTAGAGCTTGACTTATCTGAACGCTTAGGTTTCTGAATGGAGTAAGTTTTTGTTATTTGATACAATATATGAGGCCAGATCGTTACGGCTCACCCACCACTCAGGGAAGCGGACTCGAATCAGCGACCTCGTAACTCGAGACGAAGACCCCGTGCCTTAAGATGGCGGTACATGCTCATTACTCATTATATAAGTGTTTACGTATTTCTAACGTTTCCTTTCTAGTAATTTTTTGTTTTATGAAAAGTATTGTTAATGAAAGATACTTATAGAACTGTCAGCAGTAATATTCAGATTGAATCTAATCAGTATATACCCTGGTGATTCCTTCATTTCGTTTGTTTGTTTTGTTAAACTTCATCTGAATGACTACACATATCCGCAGATTGATCATCCAAAATTAAATCGTATGGCGTGCGTAATGTGAAGTATAGAATAATGTATTGTATTGTGAGACTATCAAATTAAAGTTTCTTTAGTGAATAGAAAAATTATTTTTCTGATTTAAAATTATATTGTTTACAGAAGATCAACATTTCACTGTCCAATGCCTATAGTGACCTGAAACAAGCGCTCATATTGAAACCTATTTCTATAATCACACTTTTAAATTCCCCTAAAATGGAAATATCTTCAAATCCTCTTTTCAAACTTGGTACGAATCGTAAGCCGAAGCAGTCGATGCGCAGCAAACAACATGATGCGACTAAAACAACACTTGGTTAGAAACACACACGACCGGAATGGAACGGTGACCCTTACACCGGTAGTCCAACGCTGTAGCTCAGGGGTCACCAAACTTTTTATCCCGTCGACCCCTTTATAGAATATATGCCTTCTTATCGAACCCCAGATTAAGTATTAAATAAAGCATTAAATAATTTTTGGCATTTCTGATGCTAAGCAATAAGGAGAATGCATAACAACCCAGTTCTTATAAAATCTACCCAATAATATTTACTGAAAAAGGAAATATTTTCATCTGTTGTTATAATTTTAAAATATAGTAAGAAAATAATGGATAGATGGAATAAATTTCGAATAAAGGTCTGCCAAATAGAACGGATGGTTCTTGCACTGTTTAAACTCGTTACATAGCAATGGATTCACATTCCTAAGTAACTCTTCAGATGAGTCATACAAGTCAACACGCCTGTGCAAACTATCACCTCTTGACAACCACCTTACCTCAGAATGCAAAAGTAAATGGTTGAAAGGTTAATCATTTTCTTCACGTAACATCGCAAACAGTCGCGAATTCAGAGGATGAGCATTATTTTTATTTATTGACCTAATTTTTATTGAAATATTCCCATTTTTTCTAAACAGTTTAATTAATCTTCTTTAATTTTAATCGACCCCCTTTCGACCCCAGTGCAATAATCACCCCTGTGGAACTCTTATCGACCCCTTGGGGTCGATATCGACCACTTTGGAGACCCCTGCTGTAGATGGAATCTATAACATTACTTACATAAAAAATATTTTTTTAAGCAATTTAAGTGGATAATTATGAGCTAAACATCTTGTTGCTACCGCAGATTTTATGGATTGTCTTCAGTACTCGTATGAGGAACCCTCTTCCAATTCACTAACAGCGCAGGCCCTGCGATCCCTCCCGAATGTTACCACGTCTCTGTCCCAAGAGAACCACGACAGAACTGCAATATCTGAAATTTTATGTTCAAGTGCGCACTAGTATTAAATGATTCTTCAC
>CM061920.1:53780176-53953181 GCA_031002005.1 Vandiemenella viatica | reverse complement strand
TCAAGTCAGGACTTCTAGTAAAATTACTCGGACGGAAAATATGAACTCCTAATTTGTAGTGGACGTAAACTCAGGAATGTCGCCAATGCAGTGAGAAATCCAATGGAGACATGACTCTCAGAAGCCTGGTGATTATTTACAAACACAATAAAAATACACCACACAATGTTTATCAACGCTCGTAAGAGTGGAATTCCAGCCTTTTTTAAGACCTTCCCCTTCAGCATAACTAAATAATAACAATTCGTGTGGTTTTGATGACCTTTTTTTGCTGTTATCAGTCTTTCGACTGGTTTGATGCAATCCTCCATCCCATTATATCTTGTGCTAGATTCTTCATCTCTACATATCCCTTACAACCCACGTCCTAAATTATCTGCTTGATATATTCTAATGTCTTTCTTCCTCTACAGTTCTTACTTTCGACTGTTCCCTCCTCTAACAAAGTAACCAGTCCAGCATGTCTCAAAGTACGACTTGCCAACCTGTCTCTTCTTTCTGTAAGCTTCTTCCACAAACCTCTTTACTCACCCATCATTTCCAAAACTCGTTAATTTCGTACTTTGTCTGTCCACTTAATTTTCAGCATTTTTCTGTAGCACCACATTTCAAATTCTTCAATTTTCTTTCTTTCTGGGATTCCCAAAGACCGTGCTTCGCTACTATAAAGTGCTGTGCTCCGCACATAGAGTTTCAAATAGTTCTTTCTATTCCTAGATCAACATTTGAAAATAAAAGATGTCTCTTTTTCATGAAAGCTCTTTTTGCTAGTGCTGTTCTGCTTTTAACGTCATTCCTGCTTGGGCCATCAATTGTATTTTTGCTTCCCAAGTAACAGAATTCACTTACTTCTAGTCATAGTCGCCTCTGTCACAGCCATCTGAACTCACCAGATAATTCTACCAGGCAAAGGAAGCTTAGAATTTAACGCAGAATCAGAAACCACCGACTGCACCTATATTCGGGTAGTACTGTGGCAACGAACGGGAAGGAATTCGCTCATGACCTTTCGCAGGAACCATCCCGCCATTCGTCTGTAGTGAACCTAGATGTGGATGGCTTGCGTCCTACCGAATGAGAAACTTCAATTATTTCGGAGTATGCGTAGAGTACGACAGAACAAAGCATATAATTAATTCATTCAACCTCTTTCAGCAGATTTTTTTTTAAAGATAAGAAACCTGTCTGAAATTCTATAAAGCAATCTTTTTCAACGATTTTGAATTCGCGATCCCTTTACAAGAACAACACTTTGGTGATCCCCATGTCCGAAAAAAAACCTTTGCTACTAACCCTCCAGATCCGTAATGAAACTATGTCAGTGATTTAAAAAACGACGTTTTTAACTTTGTTTATATTAAGACCGATGGAAAAATTAAATGCTGTGTTAGGCACACGGGCACTCTGCGGTGGCGGCGCGGGAGGCGAGAAGGTGTCGTCAGTGCCCACATAGGAACAGTTTGTTTCCATTCACTGCAATCATTTGTCCGAGTACGTCAGCGAGTACGGACTAGCTTCGCTGTGAGCGAGGATAAAATGGAGTTCTCAAAAGATCTCCACAGCCTTCCACGTATGCAACAAGTGACAGTGGCGGAAGCAAATAAAAACAAAAAAATAATAGATTTCATGACTCCAATGACCTGAAACACGGTAGAAAGAAGAGAAATAGACTCCAACGAGAAAATGATTTGGTTATTTGGGTCTGAAAAATACTATCACGATTCGACAATTTACTAAAAAAAAACAAACAGGCTTAGTCTTCTCACTGAACATGTATTTTTATTGTACTGTAATACCTACAACCCTTGCTTTTTACATTTTCCTGGCTTGCGACAGCAACTCCCTGAGCAAGACTTGGCGACCCACAAGTTCAAAAACACTGTTATAAAGTAAAGGCGGTGCGAATGTTGTTATATGTCTCAATACGCTGGATACTTGAAAAATCTCTGCTAAGATGAAATCAGGTGGAACAGATAAAATTCTTAAGACTTTGCTGGATAAAAACGAAAATGAGAATATTCACAGAAATTCGCAACTGTTCACAAAAATTTGCAGCTATATCTGAACTGGCAGACAGGAATTAGCTGTCACTTCGCATTCAGAAAGTTCATCAAATGAATTTAATGATTTGAATTTAACTGATGGAAAATAAGAAAGATGGAAAGTGTGTTCGATAAATTATTTGTACTGAAAAATCAATAATTATTGGTCAAAATAAACGTTTGTTGACTTTATCGTGTTTCTGTGATGATGTATGTTGCGCTTGGAGTGCCATGCGTACGACTAGTCTGTCGAATAGCCTTCCTTCCACTGTTCTTATCCTAGTGGTGCCAGGGTACCAATAACATATTAACCAGGCTATGCTCCAATGAAGTAGTTAGTTTTAAAATGATTGACCTCGATTCTGTGTCTGAATTACGTAATATCTAGAGTCCAGTTATAACGAACCTTTAAATTACTTTTCCTTGTCTGGAACTAGAAGTTTCTTTGTTCAGTATTGAGCTATGTCACGCTTCTTTGTTTTGAGTCCATTGGCCGTCTTTGGTACAGGCTACAGGTGGCAGACCAGCAGGTGCTGTACCGCAGTCGCAGTCTATATCATCTTCGTTTATGAGATTCCTCCTTGTAGGTTGGTGCCACACCTGTCCTAATTCTATGCAGTGTTCAACCGGGAACAACATTCTTCATTCTCCCGCGATCACCTATGGCTCCTTTGCTTCTGGGACAGCTCTTGAAAGATACACTGAATCCCAAATTGTGTTGGGTGCGTAAATTTTCTCACATTGGTGAGCTTTCACACTCTTTCACTGTGCGACAACTCAGTGTTATCTATTCTTAAAGAACTTTGTCATTACTGCCACCTGCACAGTTTTTAACTCACGTCCTTCCCTATAATTGTGCCATTCATCATCGCATCAAGTATTGCACTGTTGAATAGCTCACTTCGATCACGGAGAAACTTCGTAATCACTTCCTTTTTTTTTATCATGATCTAAGTTTCAGAACAGTTGTAATTTCAGATAGACTAATTATGATGTATCTGTGTAAATGCTGTAGAGTTCTCGCAATAGACGGCTGCTGGGAGGCTATGTCGACGTGTGGTTTGGTGTCAGGGGGCAGTTGGCATGTAGGACAGACCGTGTTGGACTGTTTATGGGTGTCCGGGGGCCTCTTCAGCACAGCCTCAGGGTCGCAAAGCCTCGTCGAGAAGGGAACCTCAGACCCGTACATACGATGACCAACTCTTGCGTCGTAGTGCTTCTTTGTGTCACTGAATTTCTGTAGTATATGGCTCGCTTCGGAAAAAGATAAGGCAGTGATGCAGTTGCCTTGGAGTATAGAGCGGCCAGATATAGGCCTGCTAGTATTTTCCCGCTGCTTTGACCTTGGTGTGCATAGTAATACGTTTGCCTTGTTTTGTCTTTTTTTTTTTTAGTAGTATAGCCATTTTTTGTTGAAATGTAACATTTATGTAAATTCAGCGTAAATTTGACATTTTAGTTACGATTATCGGACTGTAAATCTTCGATGCACTGGTTTGATTAATGTTTTCCGTGTATTTTGAGGTACTGTATTTTAGAAAACGAAAGAAATAAATAACCAAAGTTACGTGTCCCAGAGACAATACTAACGGTATCTCATGGTTGGGGTGTTTGTGTGTACTGCAACGTGGTCTCTGATGGGTATCAAGTATAGCAGTGTTTGGTTATCTGTGGCGCCTATCTGTTCACTTTACAAGGGAATTATGATTTGGTGATCCGTTCCCCTGTCAGTTAGAGTTATAGGACGCACCACAGATTTTAAGCAAGACCATAAATTTTCAAACTATGATAACCCCATCCTAAGGGAGCGTCCATAAACCACGTACCTTCATTTTGGCCTCCTCTGAATCCCCCCTCCCCCATGTACCCCGACGTGGCTTTTGTCTCTAAAGCACCCCCCCCCCCCTCCTTTCCCACGTAGCTTTTTTCCATTTTGATTCCAGGAGACATTTTGTACTGTTTTCTCTTGTCAGACTATTGTAAATTACATACGGAGATAGTTAAATGAAGGAAATAAATATTCACATGCTGTTGTGTGTTCTTTACCTCATTTTAACAGTGAAAAATGATATGATAGGAAAGCTACGTAGCCTGGCTTGGAATCCCCCTCCTTCCCCACGTAGCGCAGTGTAGTCTTCCCCCCCCCCCTTTCCCCCACAGACCGAGCCACGTAATTCATGGCCGCTTCCTAATTGGTTATGTAGTTTTTGCGTAGTAACAAATAACAAATGGAATAGATATGCACCACATGCGTCTCATCTGATGTCGGTGATTACTTTTAGTTTCTTTCTGTAGGTGACGGTACCAGCTCTGGCGTAGCAGATTACCTAAAACTGTCTCATGAACGTACTGTGGACGGTCGGTGTAAATAGGAAACCAACACCGTTGTACATGGCCGTGTTCAACATGGCGGCGAAACAACCTGCGCGGCAAAAGTCTTATAATAAGAAATATAATAGCCTGAAGAACAAAGAATGTCAATATTTTTAATTGACTGATAACAGATGGGACTTGCAAAACGACGTGGAATTGCCAAAGTCTGTAGCGACAGTTGGTAACAGTACTTTTCACAGCAGTTAATCACGACCAAGACTGTTGAAATGAAAAGCCTACAGTATTCACAAAGCACGGTGTTAAGTTGTATGTGGACTGGTGTAAACCTACGCCTGCTTGACGACACGACTACCCGGTGAGACAATGAGGCGACCAGGCCCACTGTCTGTGACGCGGCAGATAAGGCACTCGCTATCTGCGGGCTGCTGTTTGCAGACTGCTCCCCGCTGCCTCCTGATAACCAGAACCGTCATCAATGGAGTCGCCGCGCGACCAGTTAGGGGGCGTCTATTAATAAGGTAAGGTATTCTTTCGGAATTCCGGACCCTTCACCCTCCCCCCTCTGGTTATACTTCGTGAAATTTGGTCGGATTCCCGCCCCCACCCCTAAAATGACGTGAGATTTTGAGGGAGATACCCCTACCCCCCCCCCCCCCCTACCAATCATCCTCCCAACTTTTTGAGACCTTTTTTTAGGTATCATGCTCCGAAGGGCGGTTATACCTCCCCAAAGATCGGTTTTTGAACCAAAATTCCCACCCCCGCCCTAAAATCGACTTTCGTGTCGTTTGTAGACCTTTTTTTATTTTAACGCTACAATTCTAATAGAATTTGAAAACCTCACGTGAAATTTTCGTTGACTCTCCCCCTCCCCCCTCACCCTTTATGAGGTTTCGTGAGATTTCGCCGGATCTCCCCCCCCCCTCTGGTGAGACTTGGTGAAATCTGGTCCGACTCCCCCTTTCTGGTCAGATCTGGTCCATGAGACACCCCCCCCCCCCTTCAAATCACCCTCGCAACTTCTTGAGACCCTTTTTTTTAGGTCTCGCCCTTCCACAGCCGGTTACACCCCCACTTTTCGACGAAATACCCTCCTAAAATCAACTTTCGCGTGTTTTGTAGACTTTTTTAGCTCTACAGTCCATCAAAATTTCGGAAATCTCACGTGAAATTTTCGTTGACCCCACCCCCCTGCCCCTTCGTGAGAATCACCGGACCCCCCCCCCCCCCCCGCTATTTCACCTCACGTAATTTATGGACGGCCCCTGAGCTACGAGGGAGGAGGGTGGGGGCGGGGATTCCGAGCCAGACCACATAGCTTTCCATTCGTACTACCTGTCATAGTTAAAATAAGGTATAGAACACACTACAGCATATGATTACTTATTTCCGTCATTTAATTATCTTGGTATGTATTTTACGATAGTCTGACAAGAGAAAACAGCAGGGGCGGATCCAGGATTTTGTTTTGGGGGGGCTTGAGCGGACTTTGGTTTGGGGGGGCTTGGCTTGAGTGAATTTTGGTTCAGAGGGCTTGCGTTCAGTGGATTTTGGTTTTGGGGGGGGGGGGCTTGAGTCGGGAAAAAGGTAGTATTTATAGCCTCCTCGGGGCCTCAAATCCGTAGAGCTAAAAAAAAAGGTCTCAAAACTACAATGTCAGGGGTGGACCTAGATATGTTTGGGGGGGGGGCTTGAGCCCCCCAGCCCCCCCCTGGATCCACCCCTCTAAACAGTAAAAAATGTCTTCAGATTCAGTAGGGAAAAAAGCTACGTTACACAAGCGTGGGGGGAGGGGGGGGGAGGCAAAAGCTACGTCGAGCTAGGTGGGTGGTATGGGGGGTTCACAGGAGGCCAAAATGGAGCTACGTAAAATGAAATCTTCGAAGGAGTTCAGCGGGATAGTGTCGTATAAAGACAACGTTTCGACTGGTGGCTCTGCTATCTCTATCAGGTGTACATCTTTAGATGTAGCTGGCTGGAAATCACAACCTAGACTATCCGGCTGAACTCCTGTGAAGATTTCATTTCATCAGTACGCTGGGAAAGGCTCCACTCACATATGGAGTTACGTGGATTATGGACGCTCCCTTGCCAGCGTTTATACTCCCTCAATATGCCGCCGGATAAGAAATTACTTTCTTACTTACTATGTATGGTGAATATCTTCGAAAACTCGGTAGTCGGTAGTATTGTTATCAGAGCTCTTCAGTATCGCCTTGTACACCGCACCGCTGGTCTTACATTCCTTGTTAACAAAATACTGGTCACTTCTAATAATTTCAAGTAAAACACATAGTTACGCCTACATATCGATGAAGACCATGACAGAAAACTTTGACCAATGAATAATATTCAACATGTAAGGTGATCTCCATCAAGTGCCTGACCGAGTGATGTCGTTTTGACACCTTGCTCAGCTGTCCTCATCAGATTACACTATAGCAATACGCCGGGAAAGTCTCCACTCACACATCCAACAGGTAAGTATGGTATACTACAAGATGCTGAAGGCGTTTTCAGATTGCAGATTGGCATGCAGGAGAAAGACTGTACGCTTTGAAAAAGATATTCGGAGACAGTGATTAACAAAAGCGATACGAACTTTGCAAAGAAACAGGAAAAATCAGAATTATAACGCTAGTCTATTATTCAATCCTCGAACTGATCTAGAAAAAAGTAACACAGTTGCTATATTTAAAAAGCCCTTCCAAATGTAAGGGCAGAACGTTACCGCGCTAGGTACGGATTTAGCGATGCGACGGTTTGTACAAGAGTAAGCAAACTGAACCCAAGATATAGTCATCGACTGATAATGTGCTGTTTTGAAGTACGGTACCAAGGTTAGACATACCTCACACATTGCTATGGGTCGCGTTGCTGTGGAAAGAAACAATTTTTGACAGTCGTAGCGGAGGACGAAAATGCTAAATGAAATGAAAATATGGTTCCAACGGTTATGTATGAAGACTTCGGATGTCAGGATTGCAACGTTCGTTAATGTTTGGTAAAAATTATGAAAAACCGGCAGTGTAGTTTTACGAAGCAATACTGCGCTATAGCAGCAGGCAGTGCAATACGTAATAAGTCAGGGCTAAAGTCTTCTTTACAGTAAATATTTTCTCACCTACTTTAAATTTGCTTTTAGTCGTCGTTTCCCAGTCGAGGAAATTCGATGTCAGCGTAATGTTCAACTTTTGATCGAACCACTGTATGTTGTTTCTCAGATAATTAATTGCCCAAAGAAGAATTACACGCCTGGTCCGATGACATCGGATCTAACGCAACATTTCATAGTTTATGTGTGAAAACAACACAACTTTACCCCTTCATTGCCGCACTTTTTTATATATTCATGTTAAACGCATAATATTTCAACAGGTATAATTTAAAGACAAGGTGGTTTACACATGTTATAAATGTTGTTTTCCTTTACTGGTGACCAGTATACACAGATGCTGCGTGGAGAAAGTCCACGAGGCGGTTCCCATCGGCATAGCCGAAAGAAAATTTTCTTTCTAACTGAAACTTGGTGGACTCTTTCCTTAGACGATATTGTTTAAGAGAAAGTGTACATCAGACCTATAAGGACGTTCGAAATGTAAATACGTGTATAACAGTTAAAACGATAGAAAGACGTAATCTGATGATTTTTAATGTGTAGTATGTTTCACAAATCGGTATGAAATATGGACCAATAACATGTATATCGATTGCATATAGATCACTTGTGCGTCCTCACTGAGAATATTGTTGTTCTGTGTGGGGTCCCTATCAAATGGGTTTAATGGAGGCCTTTGAGAAGGTCCAAAGAAGAGCCGCCCGATTCGTGACAGGTATATATAGTTGGAGGGAAAGCGTAAGTGCGATCGATGTTGGAGTTTCGTTGGGAGAACCTGGAACAACGAAGGCGTTGCTCTCGACAGAAGCTAACTGAAAAATTCACGACTAACATATTTCGGAATGACAGCAAACAAATATTGCTACCAGCAACATTCGTATTTCGGAATGACGATGAAAATAAGATAAATCAGGGCCAGAACCGATTCTTTTCTGTATTCATTTTTTCCACCAGCGATTAGGGGATGGAATAGAATGGATCTACAGGGCGAGTAAACTTAAAATCTGACATGAATAGTCTCGATAAATCACTTCGGCCATCTTGATCTGGGTTTTCCATGGTTTTGACACATCACTCCAGGCGAATACCGGGATGGTTCCTAAAATAGTAAACGGGTGCCTCGTAACATATTTGGGTTTTCCATGGTTTCCGAAATCACTCCAGGCAAATGCCGGGATGCTTCCTTAAAAATGCCATGGCCGCATTCCTTCCGATTCCTTGCTCCCATCCTTTCCCGTCTCTAAAGACCTCGCTTTTGAGAGACGTAAAGCAGTTAAAAAAAAAAAAAGCGCAACATATTCCGTAAATCCCTTCCTACCCACAAATGGTTACACATTAGGATTGGTGCAATGCACCATATGCCATCCACTTTTAGTGAATCGCAGAGTAATAGTAATAATAGAATTAGCAGACATTACCAAATAGGCAGCCCGCATAGCAAACCAGCGGCCAGTGCTGACGTCAGAGACAGGTCACAGTGGCCAACCACCCCTCGCTGAATATTACAGATTAGGGACTGTTTGACGCGCAAAGTGTCATTATTTCAATGTAAGATGATTCTTGTCGCTCGATAAGACAGCCTAAGAAATATCCGTACCAAAATTTAGAATCAAAGGACAGTTGCTTCTAAGTATGCCGCTAATAAGGCGATGTGGATCTGGCTATTGAGCGTGTGGAATGTGAGGGGTAGAACCCTGCGGACTCTTGGTGAAAGTTTGTTCTGGGAAGTCCGCACTCACTACCTGCGCCTAACAAGCTGCAGCACTCCATCACACGGCGATAGCATCTGTCACTACGACGGACTCGAGCCACAGGAATGTAGTTACAAGTCAATAGAACATTTACATATAAACTCGATTCTACATCACGGCGAATATATTGCAAAAAAAATAACTCAATCGCTGAAAATACTTCGACGAGAGGCGAAACGCGTTCGATGTACAGAAAAGTTTCAACAGCAGTCGCTTTGACGACTTTTATTATGTTACTAGCTACAAAGCGGATCAAAAATGACGGAGCGACTGGAGTGCCGAGTCATTTCACTACAGTTGCTTAGCTAATCAGAATTGTTCGCAGCTCCTCACGTCTCAGAAGGTTGCAATTGTCATCCTTGTCCAGGCTGCATTTTAAACTTATCAATAAAACGTGCCAATATTGCCGATAGAAAATCAAAGCTTGGGGATCCTACGATAACCGTGGCGCCGCGATTTGATGATTGATTCTTATTTAACTCGACGAGACAAATTGAAAGTAAAGAACAAAATTTTTTGATATCTCGCTTAGTTCTCGACAAATTGTAACTCAAAACTGACGTGTTTAGGTTGAAATGCGCCCTGGACAAGACGCAAAATTTCGTATGAAACTCGACAAATCGGAAATAAACATTATATATTTTTTTTGATATCTCGCTTAGTTCTTGAGATACTGTATCTCAAAATTAAGGAGGTTAGGGGGAGATCCGACCTGGACCAGAAATTTTTTCCCACCAAAATCACTATATCTACACGTAGGAAATGTATTATATGTGTTTTATTTTCTTCCTAGTAGTTGTTGTTAGGTTGAAATACGGCCTGGACGAGAAGAAATCTCATCAAAAGCACAAGGAACTATACCTATAACTGATTTTTAACATGCTATATCTCGAAAACCAAGCGAGATATGAAAAAATCTTATTATTTATTTTCGATTTGTTTCGTCGAGTTCTAGAAGAATTCATCATCAGATTGTGGCGCCACACTAATGATAGAACTGCCCAAAGCTTCAATCACACGTACATATTTACGATATGCCTGCAATATTAGTTTTAATCGTGGCCTAAGCCCACGGATCATGACCACTGTTGGACTAATTTTTTATGGATAACTGTCAGGTAAGTGCAATTGAATTTGTTGTTTATTTCCCGAACGCGTTTCACTTCATTCTCTGAAGCGTCTTCAGTGGTTCTGTCTGTTGGGTAGTTTATACAAGTAATTAATTTGTCCTATGTTACAATTTACATATGAAAATTACGATATAAATAGATATAAACGTACTTACATTTTTCATTGCTCACATTTGCTTATAATTGCACAGTATTTCGGCATCAGTTGTGTCTGTAGTAGCAGTTTGCATCACAAGTGTTTGTTCGTTCTTTATGAACAATTCCATAGCACTTTCACTGCACTGTAGAATACTAACTTCTGATGGTTGATATTTGTTTACTGTGTGGTGTATATCGCCGAGCAGCACGTTTGGTTATCGTTTGTCTTCTGTTTATTTCGGTGGGTGTCGCGCTTTTAAATACATATTTGTGCCTAGTTCGACTACTACTTGAACTACTTTCGTTCAAATGAAGTAATGATTTTATAACATGGCATTTATGAAAGCAACTTTCAAAAATACTTGAATAACTCATTCCCACTGTTGTAGCAACGAATGATAATATTTCTGCTCGAAAACGAAAGTCTCTACTCACTGCATCGCGAAATAAACGTGATCCCATACTTCATTCCTCACTATAATAGTAGCCAGAGAATATGACGGAAACAACTAAATAAACGAAACAAGTAATATACGTAATATGTTGATTTAGAGCAAGGCTGCCCAACACTAGGCTCCCGTTCCGCCTGAAAATAAGGCTACGTGAATCGTTCACATACTTAGCGAGTAGTTTTAAGTAAAAGTTTTTTTATCGTATGGATTAATCTGTCATTCAGCAGGATACGCTATTTTAACTACTAACTGCGATGGCAGTTTAGCTGCTATAGATTCATTCTAAATGGTGAATCTGGGTCCTTCTCAGCGGTTTCTTGGATCTAGAGTAGACAGCAACTTTATTTCTTCGTTTCGTTTCTGATAGAGATCTAAGGAGAGTAGCAATTTGACGAAGACAATATTAGTTTATTCTAATCAAATACCAGACTTTCCTTGACTCACGTATTGTTTCCTATTTGTGCAGATAAGGTACTCAATATAAGCACTCACCTCAGCTTGCCAACAACCCTGTGGTAGGAGGGTGGAGGGGAAGGGGGCAATACGAAACAGCCGACAACTCAGAGGTACACAAGATAATGAATTAAAGACTCGAAACAATAGCTTGTGGACATTTAATCCTCACAACGCTCTGGCCTCGCATTCGGGAGGACGCCGGTTCGAATCCCCGTCCGGGCATACAGATTTGGGTTTCCATGGTTTCCCCAAATCACTCCAGAAGAATGCCGGGATGCTTCCTTCAAAAGGTCATGGCCGAATTCCTTCCCGTTCCTTGTCCTCAATCACATCCCGCCTGTAATGACCTAGATGTTGAAGAGGCATAAAGCAATAAGCAAAAAAAAAAAAATCACAAATTATTTAATGTATGATGTCTTACTGCCGGGTAAAATATTTTGTAGGTCGTTCTCAGATTTCGGATCAGGAAGTAACCAACAGAACTGACAAAAACATTCTGGGAATCGTAGTCTGGGAAGCCCGCTAGGTTATAACCAGAATGTAGACTACTGACTTGGAAGTTGGTGCGATTAATGACAGTAATTTATAACATATGCTACCACCCCAATTATGTAATTATTTATCATTTAAATAATATTTTGTTAGTTGTAATTAATTATCATTTAAATATTGATTGTAATGATGTGCATGATATAATTTCTAAGCTCGAGGAAGTCCACAGATTAACAAACATTGTCAGTGGGTAGTATATCTTTGAAAAGAATGAGATAGAAAATCTTTGGTCTGATGTGAGGGATTCTTAAAGAAAAAGAAGAAGGAAAGTGTGTGTCAAAAGCTGTAGGTTTTAGACTGAGTGTCGCAGAAGAATTATATGAATATATTAGTAGTTCGAGAATTTATGTACTATAATTGTCTTTTGTTTTGTCTGCAAGCTTTGGATTGATTTTTATTAAAAACAGCTGAGATAATACGCTAGCAACTTGGTGTTGTAACTTATGTAGAATTAGCGACCATTTGATGAGCTATTTTATTACCATTGCATATCTTTAAATATTTTAAAAAAAAGGTGACCCTACTCTGTGTACGTGGATCAAAATACGACATATTTAGGGCCACGTCGTCATAAGAGCTACAGAGTTTCGATCAAATCAATTAATGGGATTTGCTCGACTTGGATGAATTTTAAATGTTTGGAGGTTACAAATTGGAAGGAAACCTAAATTTGATTATGTAGGAAACACACGCCAGTTAGGATAGGAGTTATTAGTGGTGTCAGATTTTTAATCAATACGAAAAGTGGAACCCAGTCTAGTGACATAAATGGTTTTCTCAGGATAGAAAGTAAGCCTATACCAACCACATTAGTAAAGCAAATATGCCAAGTTCTCAAGCAGACGAGGATTAAATAAGGAAACTTAATGCCGAACTCTAAGAGATAATTTAGTTTTTTGAGATTCAGGAAAATCCTGGGCAATTCGACCACCATAGAATTATAACAAAAAAGAATGGAATATTGCAGGGTTTTTCGGTGTAGAAAAGAGAAATGAGAAAGAAAATAGACCGTTACAATTTTCCGAAGGAAATAGTCTTATAAAAACCTTACTTCAGAACGATACAAGCAGAATATACAAAATAAGACGTATAGGAGAGACAGGAGATATAAATATACTGTGGTTAAATAGTGAATTAGAAACCAAGTATCTAATGAACTGTAAAGCAACCCTCGCCATGTGAATGTTCGTATTAAAGGGCAACCGCATGAATATATGTTGACGCCATGCAAAATGGCTGGAAAGCAGAACAAATGATGGAGTAGTGTGCTAAGAGCCTGCAGAAGCCGAAAAGAAAGTTCCCGCAAAGAAATAATGACAGTGGAAATAAATGTGCTCCATGAATATGCAAAACATAAATCCAGATGCTGAGTTTAGAGTATCGCAGAAAAAGAGATATAAATAATTATCAAGGGCGCCGTCCTTTCTCGAATGTAATATCTCACACAGCGGGATAAATAACGAAATAAAAACTCAGCCGGCGAGAAAACAAGCATATTTTGTTGGAGAAAAGCCTAGCGGTTGAAAAAAGTAAACCGCTGGAACATCTGGCATAACTCGATTACTAGCTGCAGAAAATAGTGACGAGTTTAATCAGTTTTGAACACAAGTTATAAAGTGGATTGTAAAAGATAAACGAACACACGTTTTCTCCATTCATTCGTTGTTGAAAAAATGTCCATCTTTCTGTCTTCAAATAACCCTTTTAGAGGGAACGATAACTTCACTATGATGATGCTTAATTGTCTTCAATCTTCGTTGTGCCCTCTCAGAGTATCTTTCATTTTCTTCCTGTGTCCACTTTCTTCCAATGGTTTAACGTTTTTCCTTCTTTCCTGAAAACCTGTTTTTCGAGTTTCCTCTCTGATGCGTGTTCTGTGGCTCTTGCATATTTTTTTCTATTTATTCGAACGATTTAGGTATGAATTTGTAACGGTTTATGAAGTCAAAAATCTGTTCTGTTAATGTTTCGTTATTCATTCTGTGTATATGCCCATAGAATTGTAGTCTTCTTTTTCTGATTGGATCAGTTAGTTTTTCGGTTTTAAAATATATTTTATTTGTTTCATCTTAATTTGAATTCTGATTCACTATTGATTTTAGGCTCTTATATTTTTCTCACAATTCTCATTTAGATTTTTCTCTAGTGTTGGAACACTAGAGAAAAAGAGGTTTCAAATTCTGTTTAGCTAAAGTGTTTCTGCTGCATAAAGTATATCTGGTTTAATTACTGTTTGATGGAACCTTAGTTTTGTATTCCAGGACATTGATTTTTTAATATATATATATATATTTCTTGTTATCTCAAATGCTTTCTCCATTTTAACTCTATATTTTATTGCGGCCTTTTCTAATGTGTTGTTCGACAAGTATTCTGCAAGATATTTAAAGAAATCTGTTTCAGATATTCCGTCGTTATTTATTTTAAGATTTTGCTGTGAGTAGTTGATATTTGCCATAAACTGTGTCGAGCGATGTGTTATAACAATAGAATGGAGCATCTTTAAAAAAAAAAAAAAAAAAAAAAAAAAAAAAAAAAAAAAAAAAATTGTAGTTCGTGGTAATTGAGGGCTTCGAGAGGATTCGAATTTCATATTCGGCCTGACTCGAGATGGTTCCTTCGTAATTTACTTGCCCTTCCATCTTCTAACGATTTAGTTGTAGGGCCGTTAAGCTCCAACGATTTAAAAAAATACCTGCGGCCTGAGAGAATGGGAGTATATTCAGTGTAGGTTGTGCCACTCGTTTTAAGCGTAGTGACAGGGTCTGGTTCTGTTTTTAGGTGCAACGTATAACGATACGCATTTTGTTGAGGTTACTTAAACAAGTACCTGGAATTGAGTTCTTACACGTTTATGACCCGCCAATTAAACCTGGTAATGTCTCCTGATAATATAGCTGTTATTTACTTTGTTAAGAGAAAGAAGGTAATAAAATATTTATTACTAGTAACAATATTTGCAGCGCTAAAGTATTAAGATGCAGGTCAAGTTAAAGTCCTTCCCTTACCAAACGATAATGTAGATCAGTTGAATAAATATGATACAAAGAACACATCTTTAACACATTTTGTTAATGTCTTGTTTTTCTGTCGCAATAACAACTGTATTCACATTGACAATTTGACTATCGTTCCACCGTCTTACAACTAAATAAATGCTTTGTTATGGTATACGACTTGCATATTTATCCAAGACATCTAGGTAATATTTTTCGTATGGACTACGCAGACATCATAGGTACCTGGTGTGAATCAAGATGAGTGGGGAGGGAGAGAGAACATTTGTGTGATGTGGAGCGTTTATCCTAGTGACTGTGTCGCCACCTGTCTGACACAGTTGTGATGATGTGTTATCCTTGAGGAGGTGATTGCAAACTGCCCCATCATACGCCTAGGTGATTAAGAACATGTATCACCGGTATCTATACCAACGTAGTTTTTCGTTCTTGCTCGTCACTTACGAACTGTCTTCCAAGCGTGGTGATGGTGTAGCCATGATTGTAACGCTGCCGTAACGCACCTAGCTTTCGCTAAAGGGCTAGTTGCGGCCAAAGATGTTACTGCAAAATTGAGGTTTCAAAGATGTTACTGCACAATTGAGGTTGTGGCGCATTATTAATAACAATTCCATTCGGTTAAGCAATGGACAAGAAATCAATTGCCATAATATTGAAAAAAGTATGTACTGTATTGCGTTTTAATTAATGTTTTATTATTACTCCGCGATTCACTAAAAGTTTGTGGCGGAGGGCGCGCAGCTCCTATCCGAGTGTAATAGTTTCGAAAGTATATTTAGTATAATGGCTTTCTATTTATTTATATTCATTTATATTCAGTCAGTGTCAGTGTATATGTCTCCTTATACTCTCTGCCCAGAGACATCGCTTTTACAGTAAATTGGGAAATATTTACTTAATTACATAATTTTTATGATGATCGTAATTTAATAACAATTGTATCTAGTTAAGCAACTGCTAGGAAAGAAACGGCCATAACATTGCGTACAACCCGATATTTTAGACAAGGTATTTATATCCGATGCAGATGTGTCCGCTACATTCTATGTCATTGTTATTGTAAACTTGAAGAAATGAACTGCCAAAACACTGAATTAAAGTATGTATTGCGCTCAAATTAACACATTAATTATTAGTTTGTTCTTATTACTAATGTCACTATTTCAGCCGCATTTAAATAGTTCCAACGGGTCATATTTAGATCGCGGTACAGGGAATGTATTCATACGTGGGTGATATAAGTTATGATTTTCGAATAGAAATCTTAGCGGAGTCTGTGGCTAGGTTGAACTACAGCCAAGACCAGAATGACAACAAACATTTTGTTACAGCATAAATCAGTATGACTCTACTTTTATAAACAATTTAAGATGCCTTCATAAGCGTCATGTAACTAAAGTTATTATTCCATGAGGATGGAAGTAGTTCCATATTTATCGTGCTGAATGGGACCTGGACCAGGAATGATACTAATATTACGCGGTATAGCATACGGTTTCCAGTTCATAATTCAATTTTAAATTCATTGGTTTCATACTTACGCCATCAGTGATTCAGTAACAGTTCCAACTGTATCGCTAATTAAACTACAACCGAAAGGTACAAGTTTACAAAATCAAGGTTATGAGTTTATGTAATAACTATTTAAGATCAATAAATTTAAATATCTGGGTAAAGTAATTCAGATGAATGGTCTTGTTAAGGGAGCGGGCACAAACTACGTGGTTCTGTACAGGGGGGAGGGGTTGGCTGGAAGGCTACGCTGGGCTACGTGGGGGGAGGGGGGGTTCCGAACCACGCCACGTAGCTTTCCTTTCATAACATTTTTCACAGTTAAAATGAGGAACAGAACACCTAAGAGCATGTGAATTTTTATTTCCCTCAGTTATTTATCTCCTTATGTAATTTACAATAGTCTGACAAGAGAAAACAGAACAAAATGTCTTCTGGAATCAAAAGAAAAAAGCTACGTGGGGGAGAGGCGGAGGGTAGAGGTGAAAGCCACGTAGGGCTACGTGGGGGCGGGGGGAGGGGGTTCATAGGAGGCCAAAATGGAGCTACGTGGTTTATGCACGCTCCCTAAGGAAGCAAACTGATCAAGAGCAAAAACCTACCAACTGACTAAAGATACATATAATAAGATGAATGTTTCAAGGAAAACTAGAATCAAACATTGCAACACAGTAATCAAACCAGAAGGCCTCTACGCCTCAGAATGTTTGTCCTCCATGATAACTGGAGAAATAGAAGAGACGGAGAAAAGGGGAAGGAAAATCTTGAAGAAAATTAGGGATCCACTTAAAATTGAAAAAGGAAAGTTTAAGCACCGGAGGCATAAAGATCTGTACCAAGAAGAAGAAATTAAAATAAAGCTAGACACTATCAGAAAGAAGAGAATCAGTTTTTTTGGTCACATAATAAGAGTGGATAACAGTAGACTTACAAAAAGTATTTTCAACCATTTTTACTAAAGTAAAAAAGGCAATCGGTGGGTCTAAGGAGTAAAGAAGGATAGTATTTGAGATCAGAATAACAGAAGGTATAATACAAGATAAAGCAACTTTTAGGAGATTGGTCCAAAATTTCAAGGGTTTCCAAGAGAAGGAGAAGAGGAAATGTAAAAACAACATATGAACCAAAGAAAGGAGGAAACAGCAAAGTGAAAGAATGAAGAACTATTGGAAGTCAAGAAATGTATTATCGAAATGAATGCTCTTGATTACTTTGCGTGGTTCTTAGATGACCGAAATCGAAGAGAAGAAGAATAACAATTCCAGTTATTTAAGCAACTGCAAAGAATTAAATTGTCAGAACGTTGTATTCAACCCCTCATTTTCGACGGGCTGACAAGCTTGTTCGCACATAATTGTTTGTTTGCGTTGATTTACCAAATGCCGGGAACAAAAAATGTGTGCTGGCTACTTGCATCGTTGGGTATCTGTATGTGTGGTATTTGATTTAGTTTAATGGTTGGCGTAGTGACGGGTGAACCCGGATGAGGTCGGGCAGCCTTGCCTGAGTGAGAGGCTGCATTCCAGCCGTCTGCCCTATTTACCGTTCCGCGGACCACTGGCACTGACCTACCACCGCACAACAGCACGCGCTACCAGACTACCAACACAGAGGCAACATTCGCTGTGTTAGCTAATCGACGGCCTGTTCCGGTGGGCATTTTCAAAGACCTTCACCTCTGACACATTTTGCTGCTTAATGCCAAGTACGCCAAAACGCTTCCGGTGTTCGGATTACACGTTAAATTGTAGTCTCCTTAAGGCCGGAATTACTGTACACTGTAAAACATCTTTTTCAAAGATCTTTGATAAAAGATATTTTGTAAAACATTTTAGTGTAATGTGTCTAATTCTGTTTTATGGGCTTTGTTTCCGACTTGCAACTAAACAAATGCTTTTGATGGCAGACGCGTTTCGCCTTTATTCAAGGCATCTTCAGTGCCACATTTTTATACATGCATTAACACGCGCAAGTTCGTGTTTCCATACCAGCTATTATTTTCACACTCCAAAGTTTTGTAGGCTGCGTTCTAGCGAATTTCACCGGCCACGAACTGTATATAAACTTTTTTGTTGTTGTTGACATCCAAAAGTCGTGAGCCAGAGAATACATGTTGTCGAACTATTTCTTATTTCGAATCTGTGGTCATTAGCTGTGTCTGTTCTGTGGCGGTATGTTTGGACAGTAGTGATAGTGCTAGAATAGTAGCTGGTATGGAAACACGAACTTACACGTGTTAATGCATATATAATATCAGAAAACTGCACAAAAATCAAATAACTTCATTGTATATGTATATATACTGGTATGTGTATATATGTTTACCTACGGCACTGAAGATGTCTTGAATAAAGACCAAACGCATCAGCCATCAAAAGCATTTGTTTAGTTGCAAGTCGGAAACATAACCCATAAAACAGTTATCATAGCAACTAAGGACCTGGGCCGAAAAAAAAAGAAAAAATCACCAACATGTCTAATTCTATCTTTTTTTCCCTCTCTTATGGCATTACGCCTCGTCGAGGTCATTAGAGGCGGGATGGGACTGGGGACAAGGAACGAGAAGAAATTCGGCCATGGCCTTTCAAAGGAAGAATCCCGGCATTCGCCTCGAGTGATTTGGGAAAACATGGAAAACCCAAATCTGGATGCCCGGACGGGGATTCGAACCGGTGTTCTTCCGAATGCGAGGCCTGAACGTTAACCGCATATTTTATAAAAGATTTCTTTATAAAATATATATACGTTGTCAATACATTTTATAAAAGATTTCATCATTCCGCCCGAAGTTAACAAAGAAATTGGCGCAAGAGAAGTTACCGAAGTTTGTTAGCACTGCCGAATCCACGAAAAATTTGATTTCTGAGTATGAACAGGAGGAAATGTTGTACAATCAGAAACATGTAAACTGTATGAACAGGAATAAAAAAGATGACACTCCCGCAAAGATTGCAAAGTTAATTAGTTCTATGGAAGAAGGCTGTACTGTGGATGACGTGAAAAGAAAAGTAATGCATTAAGAAGCTAGCACTTGACAGGTTTCTGGAATAATAGTAGAGGGAATGCGCTGAGTAACTCGTACACTGCAGAATGGCGCAGATCCGCCACCAGCAACTGAGTACACCGTAAAAATAGACACACAATAGTATATATCATTAGGTTCAGGGTTAATAATTCTGATTTAGAAATCTTTGAAAATATTGCAGCAAGAATCTATTGGACCTATACTGTAGCTTCGAACATAAATTTTATAATGCGCCATGTTCTCACATTGCAGATGTTTCACTAAACTTTGATGAATTCTTTTCGTATCAAGTCTTGCAATTCACGATCTAACCCTAATAAGTTTACTTCTTTTCTTTTTCTAAAACAAAATGCATATTGTGACAGCTGTACTGCACAAGCAGACAAGTTTACTTCATTCATTTCAGAGAGCTGTGATGAAAAATTATATGTAGTGTAATGGGCCTGATAAAATGTCATAAAATATCTTTGATAAAATAAATATGATAAATCTTTTATAAAAGATCTTTGACAAAAGATCTTTTACAGTGTAAGCCGGCCTAACCCGGTAGGATTGCAAGTTGGGTTAGGTTAGGTAAGGGGACATCCATAAATTACGTAAGGTGAAATGGGGGAGGGCGGGTCCGGCGAAATCTCACAAGATCTCACCAGGGGGGAGGGGGGGGGGGTCTACGGAAATCTCACGTGAGATTTTGCGAAAAATTTGGGGACAGTAGAGCAAAAAAAAAAAAAGGTCTACAATTTGCGCCAAAGTCGATTTTAGGAGGGTATTTCGTCAAAAATTTAGGGTGTGACCTAAAAAAAAAGGTCTACAAAAGTTTCCAGGGCGATTTGTAGGGGGGGTTCTCACGGACCAGATCTCACCAGAGGGGGGGGGGGGGGGGGTCCGGCCAGATCTCACGAAATCTCACCAGGGGGAGGGGGGTCCAGAAATCCGGAAAAACACCTCACGTAATTTGTGGATGCCCCCTAAGGGGCAAAGCAACTGGCCGTCCTACCTCTGGTATAGGCTTAGTATGCCTCCTTCACTAGGGTCCAACCAATCTTGGGTATAGAAACACACTTCGCTTACATAATCAACATGACACTATAAATGGGAAGTTTAAATTCAACATTAAATCCGCTCCTGTGCTGTCGACTTGGTGTCCCTCTTTATAACGGGTTAGTCGGATGCAAGTACAAGCCCAGTATAAAGCAGTATAACCAGCGTTATCACAACGTTTGTTGTTGTTGTTATTATTCGGGCTTTAGGGAACGTCAACGTTGAGGTTATTAGCGCCCTAGTTATCACAACGGTCGGCGCTTGCATCCGAGAAGACGCGGGTTCGATCTCTCCGGCCGGCCATCCAGATTATCGATTTCCATGTTTTCCTAAACGGTCTCCAGGCTAATGGTGGGATGGTTCCTTCAAAAAAAGCTATGGACGAATTACTTGCCATGCCTTGCATGCAGTCTTTTTCCGCGTCTAATGTCATCGCCGTAAACAAAACAAATATAAACCTCTAATACTACAAATAATAATAATAATGACTGCACAGTCTTAGCAGGTATTCAAAGCAATCTAGCATACTTCACACAAAGCGGTCTTTGTGAGATGTGAGCGCTTCCAAGCCGTGTATAAATTCCGGTGGAAATAGCTGCACTGAAAACCTTTCAAATCATGTCTGATCTTCGTTTCTGTATTTCCAGGTTCTAACAATGCGAAAAAGAATTTATATATTATTATTATTGCTATTGGCGAATTCTCCCAATAAATGGAAGACTTTAAGCAAATGACCCAATCAAGTTTTCTTTGAGTTCTTGTTGTACCAATACGCTTTCATTCTTTCCGAGAAAGCTTGTTTGCGCCCTTCCGACCACTTTGTTCTGTATTGTTTTTGTTTTGGTTGCTCAGTTATAACTTCCCATTGTCTACTTTGTGTCTGAAGGTGTCTCTTTCTAAGAATGTCTATTGCTCCTATGTTTGCACTTTTAAGATCCTTCCGAATTTCATTCAGCGCAGCATTTTTAAGAGAAGTTACATAATCTATTATGTTTTTTGTCAATCAGTTTTCAGGTAAACTCTTAAGGTGACTAAAGAATTTCATTCGCCTTTTCTTGATGTCAGTTTCGATGTCTGAATAGATAATATTCTGTCAAGAGTGATTCTAAATTTGTCCAAGGGTAGCACAACGTAATTTATCGACACAGCACACAGAACCGTCAAACTCCTACTGCTGGAGTCATCATTAATAGCGTGGTCTCCTAAGAAGAAGTCTTCCATCATGTTTCAACGTATTTAGGATTTCACAGCATACTGCTGTCTGTCTTAGGCCTCTAACTCGTAATAGGAACAAGTTGCAGACTTTGTAACGTACCTCGCTGCTGTAGTCTTTTCTAACCATCTTTAGTTAGCTATTTATAAAACAATATAACTACATGAATCCTTAGTTTGCCCGTTACTTATTTTTCAAATTAATCAAAACTATTCGAACATTTATTATCACTGACCGTGTAATACTGCTTATTCTAATAGATCACATTACCTTTACGTAAAATATCATCCATCTCTTTCCTCATAATACACAACATTTATTCAATCTTTTCTTTGCACAGTTTAAATTCTCTTAAACATTTCTTGTTACATCTATACCAGGGGTCCCCAAACTTTTTATCACGTCGACCCCCTCATAGAACATTTGTCTTCTCATCGACCCCCAGATTAAACGTTTAATAAAAACCAGTGCCGGATCTGGGGGGGGGGGGTGTACACCGGGGTGCCAACTTCAAGGGGGCGGCAAAATCATGTTTGAAGGGCGGCGATTTAAGTCGCGGATTTTTTTAGCTCTACTAGTACACTGGCGCCGGGCGGCGACAACAATGTGTTTGACCTCGGGCGGCGACAACAATGTGTTTGGCCGACAATCGAGGTGGCGACACTTGGGGTCAGACGGCAAAAATGGGAGCTGCAAATAATGTTGCAAGGGGCGGCATTCCTACAGTTTTTGCCCCGGCTCGAAAAATTCCTGGATCCGCCACTGATGAAAATTTTAAATCATTTTTAGCATTTTTGATGCTAAGCGATAAGGAGACTTGCATAACAACCCAAAGAAAGTATTTATAGTTCCCACACCTTAAAAAATCCACCCAACAACACTAACAGAAAAAGGGATATTTTACACTGTTATTATAATCGTAAAAAATAATTAAAAAATTATAGATAGATGGAAACTAGCCTATAACCGTAAGTGTCATAAAATGTAAAACACAAAATAATCATTGAAAATTTAAATAAATTATATTCGATGAAAAAACATCTGCCATTTTACGACTACTATTGAATACATTAAAAATATGTTAACATACCTTTTTATTAAAGTAGCTGATATTAGTGAGATGGATGGGTCTGAAGGGCAGCATCAAGATTACTGATGTTCGGTTGAAAATTGGTAAGTTTTAGTCGCAAATCACCACGGTTTTCCAAGTTCAGTCTGTTTCTCTGTTTTGTTAAAATAGCGTTCGCGTGGCTAAAGCCAGCTTCAACGAAATTGGGAATGCAAGTAAGAAAGATTCGTCTTCTGCTCTGAGCTTGGGGTATTTTGTAGCAATATTGTTATTGCTCCAAAATTCGCTGAGGTTTTTATTTTTAAACAACGCTTTAGCTTCCAGATCTACGCATATTTCAATCAGTTCATCTTCTAAGCCACGTTCATTACCTTCATTATGTTAACATCAAATGGAGAAGCAAACCATTCAGGAACATGCATGTTCTCCAAGTCTTCGAAACGTGCTTTGAAGTCTTCTCTTAATTTATCGATGTTTAATATATATCTCCAAATCACGGTCGGGTATCTCTTCATTTTCTTTTAGTAGTCGAAAGTTTGAAAAATATTTAAAATTTTACGTGCCAGTGAAGATTTTAACAGGTCCATTTTTAGTTGAAAGGCCATTATAATTGTTCGAGCTTGAACAATTGTAACATTTTTTCCTTGCAAACGCTTCTGTACTTCGTTAAATTTCGAATAAAGATCTGCCAAATAGAACAGATGGTTCTTGCACTGTTTTAACTCGTCACATAGTAATGGATCCACATTCTTAAGAAACTCTGCAGACGAGTCGTACAAGTCAACAAGCCTCTGCAAACTATCACCTCTTGACAACCACCTTACCTCAGTGTGCAAAAGTAATTGATTGAAAGGTTCATCATTTTCTTCACATAACTTCGCAAAATCGGGAATTGAGAGGATGAGCTTTAATTTTATTAATTGACGTAATGCACACTTTTAGAGTATCATGCAGTCGCCACTCAATTTTTTGGCTACAAGATGCTGCCTGTGTAGGACACAGTGAACGGTACGTACATTAGGAACCTTTTCCTTCAGAAAGACGAAAAATCCTCTATAACGGCCTACCATAGCAGGTGCACCGTCAGTAGCTACTGCAGTAATATTCCCGAAAGGAATGTTGTGCTTGTTCAAATAATCTTGCAAACATAAAAAAATTGTCTCACCTTTTGAATCAGTTTGAAGATATTTAGCAAACAGAAATTCATCAACAGTGTCATTCAGGGATGGACTATGGAACCTAACATAAACCATGAGAAGATTTGAACTTCCGAAAGTTGATTCGTCAAGTTGAATAGCAAACTTACAATGCTGGAGCTCAGAGGTCAAAGTTCTTTCCACATCATCGGCCATTTCCTCTATACGTCGCTGCACAGTATTTGCACTCAATGGTATGCACTTAAAATAGTTGAGAGTCTTTCTTCATAACATTTTCAATTACATCTTTTATAGCTGGTACTATAATCTCTTCACCAATGTGTACGGTTTGCCTTTCTTTGCTATGTTAAGAGAGATGCTGTAGGATGTCCTCAGTCCTCCTTCACTATCAGCGCTAGCAGATGACTTCAATATGTACTTAAATTTGGCCGAACTCTCAATTTCTCTTTTAGCATTTTGAAATACTCAAATCTTTGTTTTTCTTATCAGAATGGATCCTTTCCAAGTGGTCTTTATTTTCGCCGGCTTCATAGCATCATTGCTGAAAGTTTTTCACATAACAAGCACATAGGAATAGTTTCATTAGCAGAAGATGGCACAAAACCATATTTCAAATACTCGTGTGAATATTGTCTGCATTTCTTCTTAGCACTGGTAGACGACATCGTAGGTATTAAACTCAGATTTATAATATGAACAACACGATACGATCGCAGCACAACAAAACAGCAGCAGTAAGAGACGCAACTTATTACCGCACGAGCTATAAAGAACTGCCTGTTCTTCTCAGAGTGCATTGTTGCTACTTTTTGCTAACAATAGATATCTAGACTTGAAGGAATAATAATTACATCTAAAAGTAACCTATTCAATAGAATTAGATAGGAAAAAGATAAAAAAGAAGTATCTAAATTTAATGGTTTTCGGTATATTACGATATCTCTATGTAAAGGACAAAATCTACATTTAGATATACAATACATAGAGTGGAAACCATACTAGAATTTAACAGTGCAACTTGTGTATAATGAACCAGCAGCGTCTCTCTCTCTCTCCTCCCCCCCCCCCCTGTGGCTTTACGTCTCGTCGACAGCGCGGTCATTAGAGGCGGGATGGAACTGCGGAGAAGGAACTGGAAGGAATTCGGCCATGGCTTTTTGGAGGAAGCATCCCGGCATTAGCCTTGAGTGATTTGGGGAAACCATGGAAAACCCAAATCCGGATGCCTGGACGGTGATTCGAACCAGCGTCCTCCCGAATATAAAATGCTTAAATACCCAAAGTAAATAAAAAATAAAGTTTTAATACTTGTTGAGTTCATCACGTAGCTTAGCTAAAATAAAATAATTGTGATGTTGAACTTCTTTCTTACCCCAAAGACGGACCTTAGAAGAGACACAATTCGTAAATTGGTCTACATTCGTTTCTCACAGGAACAACCACTAGCAAACCAGCAATGCGAGTGAAGAATAAAGCGGCGAAATCAAACAGTTTGAACGCTAAGCTTTGCCCATTATTACCTCACGCTTTGCGCCCCAGTATGAGTCACCGCAACAATCCAATTGGTTTATTTGTTTTCGCTGCTTTGTTCTTCGCTCTCGTCGTTGCTATGCTCTCCGCTCCAGTATGTTTTCTCCTTAACACATACCTAAAGCGACGCAGGCTTCGGTAAAACTCAAATTATAACGGGGTAGTCAGTTATTTTGGATTTTTGTTGGAATATTCCCATTTTTTTCCTAGACCATTTAACTGATCCTCTTTATTATCAATCGACCCCCTTTCGACCCCCGGGTATTAATCGACCCCCGGAGAACTCTTATCGACCCCCAGGGGTCGATACCGACCACTTTGGGGGGACCCCTGATCTATACTGACAATCCATTACATATATCGTTAATTGAAAGCGCCGCTAACGCATTCATTCTGTTCATCATGGCTTCTCCATCTCTTCTGTTGTTCTCCTCATCTTTTGTTCTGCTTATATCATCTCTTTGACATATCATAAATAGCTCACTTTTCCTTTCTCCCAATCTAACTCAAAATAAACAATATTACTAAAAATATTTACAAAAAAAAAAAAACATACAAATCCTTGAAAATACATTAACAACAGTCTTTTATCTTATTTGATGTATGTCCGTTATAACTTGAAATAATATTTTCTGGGTGTCAGATATGAGAAGAGAGGTTCAGCAGAAACATTCCTACCAAGGCGTATGAAATAGCTTGCCAAGTGTAATATTAACGTAGAGTATATTTACCGGTTTTTTTTTAGATTGCAAAATACAGACTTGTGCGGTCATCAGAGTTGATAATTTTCTATCAGTCTTATTATCACGTTTGCTATAAAAACGTTATTACCTACCAATTTGAAATTTATCTCCTACTTGTACTTCATTTTAACAACAAACATTATAAACGCATATGACGTAGTTTGTAATTCACGAGCAAAAGAAGCGACATTTTTCAGTTTGCTGTGGCTTTGCTGTATATTACTACTATTTTATTGAAAGTTCTTTTATTTTATAGTGCAATGTATCTTAATGGAAGGGAGAGACACTATATACAAAAAAATTGTTCCAATTGAACGATTGCATTAGCGATAGGAAGTAAGGGAACGCACGAATTTTACGTTTCCTAGCACTTTGTTTAGTAATACACACTGGTTTTACCAGTGACCCTCAGCTGTCTGAGACAGCAGTGAGGGACCCAACACGACAGTGTGAACTCGCATCAGCTGGCTGCATGGTCGGCCAGCAGCTGGGGGGCAGTTAACGAAGACAATACGAAAATGTTTAAGTAAATTGAAGAAAGGTACCAAAATTACAGGTGAGCTTTCTTCGTCGCTCTGCGGGCGAACTCGATGGCAAAGTAGGGACTTTTATGGAAATAAATGAAGAATAATAACAGTAACTGCATCTCTTCTATAGAGCACCCTACCCTCATACGATCTAACAAGTCTAAGGGTACTGTACCAGAGTACCAGCGCAATATGACGTTCGTGGCCGCTACCTAAGCTGAAAATTGCAAAGCATTGATTTTGCGCCAAGCGACGGCCATCTGAGCAGCCACTTCGCAATGTCATTACAGTACCCAACCCTAACTGCGGGAGCATCGACTCACGCCTGGCAGGTTTTCTTCGTTTAATAACTTCTTATACAATTTTTGTAAGTTGCAGATTGTCTTGAAGGAATATCCAATGATACAGTAAACCGGAGCTGGTTTGCTACACTTTTCAGACTTCCTTGAGAATTCCGAGAAATCGGTGTCATTTTAACAAAATAAGGTGAACTGTTTGCTTTGATCTGCCCTGTTTAATTTCAATAATGGTACTACAAAACCAATTTATGACTAATTTTCACACAGAAATATTTCCCCGTTTATGTACTAAAGTAGCCCCATGAAGTGGAGAAACCTTGGAATAAATCAGATTTCTGGTTGAAATCAATAGGAAAAATGGGGTAAGTTAGAGTAGAAGCGTTGTATTGGTCTCATATTATACATATTTTTAGCTACTGTGGATTGTATTTCTTTCTGCCCCTGAACTGAAAGGCTTCGGTAGAAATATTTAGACCCGTTCTTCCACTTATCTGTTTGGCAAACTTGGGCGACTTCATTGGTCTTTTGGATGATGTGCTCCATTAAGGATTTATCAGTTAATATTTGACATCGTGTATTTAACTTAGTTTACATCGTATGTATTTCTTATTCTCGACTTTAATGATTTTTTCTATAAGGTTTTTTTTCCATTCTACCAGTTACAAAAATTAGCTATCTAATGCCACCGACCAATCAGATTTAATAACTATTCAATTCAAATCAAATGTACAGTTGTTTCCAACTTAATTCTTGATTGATCTTCTAATTTCATCAAATCAAAAATTGGGAGGAGCTGGAAAGAAACAATGCCATTAAACAAGCCTCAGTTAAGTTTTTAGTACTGAAAAATGTTTTTTTCACCTTGGTTATGAAATATCATTCAGAGAAAATATAATGTGCCTCATAAGTTACCGGGAAACTATCAGTAAAAGTTGCCCCTCGGACGTCTCGACATTAGAAAATATGACCAAGACTTGTAGATAGTATAGGTTATATTGTTTGATTGCTGTCTACAACGGTAGCTAAGGCATGTATTTCTTGTTATAACTATTTGTTCTTTAACGTCTACTTCTCGCTTTGCTATATGAAAGTTTGCAGAGCAACACAGTGTTTCGAAAATCGTCACCAAATTAGAAATGCCTGCCTGTCATAGAAATTGGTGAACAAGTTCCAAAAAGCTGCAGATATGCACCAGCAAACAATAGATAATTATAATACTTCGCAAATGGCAGCTGCGGAATATTTAAAACATGTAAAAACGCAGGCGTCCAAAGTAGCCTTGGTTTACGGTGTATTTAACTCTTGTGTAAAGTGTTTATATTATTCGTTGACACCCCTGCGAAGGACTGACAGAGCCATTCATAGGAATCTATTTTTAAAATACACATAAGTGAAATCCGATAGACGGGTGGGAAATTTTATACGGGTGCTTTTACGGGGTGCCTAACCAGTTTCGATTACAGGTTCCGAGTCTCCAGATTCTGAATAGCATCCTCTGAGGAACTGACGCCGTCTTCTACAATCGCACCGAAATTATTGTGAGAGTCCTCAAGACGTTTAACAGCCCGACGAGGGATCTTGTTCCGTTGGTTTTCAATGGTACGACTATCATATGAACGCGCAGCCAAGACACGATATGGCGCCTGACAAACACTTTTTCTACCCCTGTTAACCTCCTCCTGCGTCCGGATGCAAAACATTCCCAACACTGGCTGTGTTCACATTCTCTTACATTGGAACAGAGAGGTACAACGGCTGAGGTTCAAATCCCGGCAATGCATCTCTTGATTACGGAACATTGTGTAACATTTTAAATGTAGACACCCAGTTGTTTGGTTACCTATAACGAACAAACAAACAAATTCTCTGTTTTATAAGTGTCGAGATCTACTAACATTATAAATGCAAAAGTAACAACGTCTCTCTGTTTGTTATGTTTTCACAACTAAACCGATCTTAATGAAATTTGACAAGGAAAGATTATGTATCAATACGAAGGATATTGGATACTTTCTTCGGCTTAAAAGTTACATATTTCATGAAATTTAGAAAAATAATCGAACGGTGAAAGACAGACGGATAGCGTGTGTTACATCGGGCACTCAGTCCTTGTTTCTCTCGTAATCAGTTTTTTTATGATCTGTTTATAAATTTCATGTTCGGACTCAACTATAAGGAAAGCTGTGTTTTTCCAATGGGCAGTTGTTACATGTAGCTAGCTCGCGGGTTCCCAAACCCTAAAGGCTACATATATCTATATATATTAGGAAATGACAGCAGAACCAAAAACATTGTGTACAAAATGATATTCAAGTAAGCTGTCCACAGAAAGTGACATAATTTTACGCCACAAACAACAATCTGCTGGAGGAGTTGTGTTAGTTTCCCGCATTTAAAGCATCCCCCCCCTCCCCCGCCTTAGTTTGTTGTTATTTAAATACAGGATTCAGACTGGTTCCTTCCATGATACAGACTCACTGATAGAATAGTGTGGTGATGGTTTTCCCGTCAAATTATTCCAACTGTGTGCTTTTTGTGACACATTTACCTACTTTACAGCTTTCTGTTTCAAATTATACCAATAAAATTTTAAATCCACGGGTATGAAATCGCGGTTAACAGCTAGTAATTGTATAAATTAACTTGCATACAACATGTGTGTAACAGTGTTTAGGTTACACACCGTTGGAAATATTATAATATGGAATGTATTATACTTATGATTGCTTTAAGTTTTCTGTCACCAAAAGCCAACAAATAATATAATCCCACTAGCCCAGGGCCCTTTCAGTGTTAGAGAATATTGCGTAACGTTACTTTTGGAACCTCAATGTGCATGTTATCGAATATTGCTTCAGTTCACGTAAACAGACTGACGAATTAATCCATCTCAGTGCAGATAAGGTTTCTATTTGAAAGAATCACGCAGGCGTCCGGACGTGAGTCAATTATCACAAGTCACGTAACCCCGTAACAGGGTCAGGTCGTATACAAGGTGGCGCCTATATGTCTTACTTGAAGCTTTCGCAATAACTTTTATTTATTTCACGAATTTAGTAAAAAATTACTAATGCTAAACAACAGAGTATCACTTAAAGAATGACGAATTTGAAACATTTACAACACCATAATTTGTTCTAAAGTCAGTATGATATTTTTCTTAGTTCTTATAATCAATTAGGTTATAAATGCTAACAACTGAGTGTCGGAAAACCGTGGAAATTATGCTTATTGCGTTTGTCAGTTTTTATTTCAAAGTATGCACTCCAGATAATTGAAAGCTTCTTCCTAACACACAAGCTTAACTGGGTTTTTGAAGTTCTCTTCAGTAATAGTTTATAAGACAACAAACCTTTGGTAAAGAAGAAGCGTCCATAAACCACGTAGCTCCATTTTGGCTTCCGGTGAACCCCCCTCCCCTACGTAGCCCGAAGTGGCTTTTGTCTCTACACCCTCCCCCCCCCCCCCACCCCCCGCGTAGCAAGTAGCTTTTTTCCATATTGATTCCAGAAGACATTTTGTACCGTTTTCTCATGTCAGACTATTGTAAATTACATACGGGAATAATTAAATGACGGGAATAATTAAATGACGGAAAAAAATATTTACATGCTCCTTTGTGTTCAGTATCTCATTTTAACTGTGACAATATGAAAGAAAAGCTACGTGGCCTGGCTTGGACCCCCCCCCCCCTCCCCACGTAGCTCAGCGTAGCTTTCCAGCCAACCCCTCCCCCTCTCCCCCTAGACCGAGCCACGTAGCTTATGCACAATGAGGTATGAAATGCTCGGCGTCAAACGGCCATAAAACCATAGCATTTGACCATGCCAACGATGAATAAAAGGCAGGCAACACCAAACCGTTGTTAAAAAGTGATCAAGAAGAAGAACTCCACAGATCTTTGCATCACAATTACTTTAATAACTGGATATTGTGGGCCATTTCCTCAATTGCAAGTTAATCAATTTTTGTAGAAAACTTCTGAATGTAACTTACACAGAGAAGCTAACCCTGATGATGAGTAAAATGTAAAAAAGTAACATACGTCGCTGATGATGCTCTTGAAATAGAGCGAAACGCGTACGACACCAAAATAAAACAAAATTCAATTGCATTGGCGTGTTATTCACGTTTATAAATAATTGACAATTACTTTACTTTCCTGATACACCCTCTGCAGTAAATGCAGGGTTTCTAAATACGTCCTGTCAAATGTTGTCCAGTCCACTATGTTCTAGTTGTACCATGATAAGATGTGTATCTATTAACCCACATTTTCTGCCACCCCTTGTTTTATCAGAGCTAGAAACGCAAAAATATTTGCGCTGAAGATTTGGACGCATCATGGCGAGACGACATAAGCGCGAGACGGCCATGGAGTGTTGAGAGGGCTTTTTTGGAGCGTTTGGTAGGTTTAGAGGAGGGTTGTGAGCTGTCAATCTGCAGGTAGATTGAAACAATGGGGCGGAGCTTTATTTACGATAGCGGGCGCTGTTATTAGAGGCCGTTCCGAACGCAGCCAGCCCCGGGCGCCCCGCCTCCCAGCCCGGAATTCCTCAGCAGGCGCACTCATTACCCTGCAGCGCGTCAACAGCGGCGACTACACGCTCTGATTGTTCTCTCGCACTTGCTGTTTATTATTCGTCAGCGATTTTCAGTCAAGACCTGGTGAGGCATCCAGGAGTCGTGAGTAATGATCTCTGAGTATGAGAATCGGCTTCAGTGGTGGATCTAATGCTTACGTGTTGCCGTATGTGGGTGAGCAGTAACGCTCTGGCCTCACATTTGAGACGACGCAGGGCCGAATGCCCGTTCGGCCTTCCAGAATTGGGTTTTCCATGGTTTCCCCAATTCACTCCAGGCAAACGTCGGAACGGTTCTATGAAAAGACTATGACTGAATTCCTACCCGTTCCTTGCCCCCAGTCCTTTCTCGCCTCTAAGCACCTCCATGTCAACGATGCGAAAACACAAAAAAAAGGAGTTGCCATCTGTCAGCGATTTGTGCAACTTATATGTTTATTGGTCTGTGAAATGTGTAGTTCTTGAGGCTGAAATTCGCCTAGGTGATTCCGGAAAACTGTCTAAAAACCGCCATCAGGAAGGAACTCGATCATGGTCCCGTTGCACCTTCCCGATCCAGTATGGTAGCGCATTAACGCCCGCAATCACATCGACGGGTACTTTTTATTACGCGTTATACAGGGTGATTAAAAAAAAACGTGGACCAAATAACCTGGTAGATCTGTTATACAATAAGGATCAAAAATCGTATAGGAACAGAGGGTCGCAGCCTGTAAACTGGATTGGTCGCTGTGGACCAATCACATGGCCACCACGATCATCAGACCTGTCTCCCTTGGATTTTTTATAGTGGGCATTTTTAAAAGGACTTGTGTACGCAACAGCTGTTGAAACGGCGGAAGACTTGGTAGGAAGAATCGTTGCGACAGTGGGATGTGTTCGATGTACAAATGGTATCTTTGAGAAGGTGCGCCGTTCCATGCAACGGAGATGCCGGGCTTGTCTCGATGCATCTGGCAAAAACTTTGAGCATATGCTGTAGGCTCAATATTTGGCTTGCATTATTCGCATGTGAGTGAGTAATTATCAATAAAGTGATCTGCAATGGTTTTGTTTCTTCTCTTTATGTCAGTATTATTTTAGACGCCCTGTAGCGGCTCCGGATCGCAGTTGCGACCCTCTGTTCCTATGCGATTTTTTATTCTTATTGTAAGACTGATCTACCACGTCATTTTGTCCACGTTATTTTGAATCACCCTGTATATTTAAGCGGACCACACATTTCACTGAGTGTGGACTTACGTGCGTGATTCGTTATTAAACACTACGAGTTTATTTAATTAATAGACATATATGGAAAGTTACAATCTATACATTACTGCAGTGTCATCAGGGACCATAGCCGATCCACTTTCTCCAACGAGCTCTCTCTCTCCATTCCTGCACCGCTGAAAAGTCAATCGTTCTTAAGACTTTCTCGATTGCATCAAGTCACCTGACTATTGTCTTTTCCTTTCGAAACATCTTTCTATCACTTCTTTGATGAGATCCAAAGCACACCTCATTATATGACCACATCACCTTTAGCTTCGTGCCTTTATTATCGCCACTATTCAGGCGGTTGGTGCAAATGATGGTGCTTAAGTTCCTTGTTAAGACTCCCGCATAGACAGTTTACGGCCGTTATAAGTGGATAATTTGGTACTCTGCCCAATCGTATAACACTCAGTATTTGGCGATTTAAAATGAAGACTTAAAAAAGTTTTTATCAGCAAACGTTTGTATGATTTGAGTTTAATAATTTTTAACTCAATACTTTTGGTCTAAAAGATATCAAATAATACTTTCCTTCGTATACATACGAAATAAACTGCTTCCCTTTTATACCACAGCATTTGCTATAACTTTTACAAGAAAAAAAGCTCAACTTCTGTTTTTCCACATTCAGAGTAGATACTCTGTTCGCTAGCATAATAATAATAATTGATAAAATTGCGATGGGGGCGCACGCTCTTGTGGCAATCTTCCTACGCACCCATCCTTCTCCCTTCCTCCTCCAGTCCACTTTTGCCCTCAACCAGTTTTAACTTTTAATTCTTTCTGTGTTTTAGGTAAATTATTCATCACTTCTCTTGGCAATTTATTCCAGTCCCTCACTCCCTTTCCTATAAAAGAAAATTTTCCCGCACCCTTATCCTATCCCTCAAATCAAGTGCCAGCTTGTGGTCATGGTCATCTTTACCCTTTCAAGCACCTCTCTTAATTTTCCTACTAATATCTTTCCACGCTTCATCACCGATATAGGCCCATGACTCTCTTCACCCTCCTTCTATTCTCCAATGAATCCCACTCCAGCTCCTTTATCATATTAGTTACCGATTGTACAATAATACGTTGATGGTTATATACGTTCCACATTGACAATCTCACATGTAATATTATATTAATAAACTTTTTCAAAGCTTCACTTCATGCAGTTCCAGCTTGTCGGCAACACAACAATCTCTCGCTTTGCTCGCCAGCGATCCTATCTTCCGCGTCAATCAGACATTGCGCCACCCTCTACTCAAAGAAGTTTATTACACATAAGCATTTGGTTTAACTTACTTCAGATTATTCCTTCACTATTCATTTTTTCATTTTTTTTCTTTTTCTCCGCTCATCTCTCTCTTTAAAATTTGTCTCACAATTCCATTTTAAATGCCAGGAACTTAGGCTATTCTCTATTCTTTTAGGTAATGTCCATAGTTCAGCACTACGCAATACTATTTTATGTATGTTCTAAGTTTGATGTTCATAACAATGATTTTCACTTTAACATTTTTTCAACGCAAAATCACACCTATTTCCTGCCTGTATTCTTTCCGGAATATACTTTCCCATGATGTTCCTGTCATTTAACAACTAGTATACAAGGTATATGTGTAGGGATATAGTGTACACAAGAGATGGTCGAAAATCTTTGACAAAGGGAGATGTGAAGGATGAATGGTGCATATTGTGTTGGTGCTTAGATTCCGCAGTGGAGCTTAGACCGATAAATGCTTCTGTAATCTGATTAAGAAACACATTTTACAGTGCATGTTCCCCGTGTTGTTTACAGATGTCATATTATGGCATTAGGCGTTGCAATATTGAGTAATCCACTATACGTTCCTGCTGGGTTTGTTCTGATTAATCATGACAATGCTCACAGGACAGTTGAGTATGAAAGTCACTCTAGGCCCGGCCGGGGTTCAAACCACAGACTGACCTCACTCCAGTCTTGCAACCAGACGAAATTGGTCACACGTTCATTCTGCACCAACAGTTACACAAATGTTTTTTAGTCAAGAATCTACTAATGGCATACGATTAACAAAACAGATTTCCGTTATACAACTCACATGTTTAAAGGACATAGCTTTTTTCGCAGTCAGTATAAGATAATATGTTTGTTCTGATAATAATTTCTGTACTGTACTCTCGTTTCAAAGGAATCTAATTGTTTGTAAACATTATCAAGAACATCTCGCAGACTATACACTTTGTCGTTAACACTTAACTTTAAAACGATTCAAAGCTAAAGGGTCATGCAATGAGTCTTCAACCTAACGAAAACTCCTTTTAATTCTTTGATCCTTTTAAGAATATTGTTTAAAATTACAAAATCCTGGGACGGAAATATAAAATACAGATCTTATAGTCCACAACGAACAGCAAAAATAGATCACAGACTGCGCGATGTGTTGCCGCAATATGTGTGTTTCAACCTTAAAATATTGGCAGTGTATGTGGAGCGCCATATCGTGCCCGCTCCGCCTGTGAGTGTCGGGGTTTTTTTTGGTTCGCCTCTACCCGTCCCTCTTGCCGTCTCCATTTTTTGTAGCCGACTTCGGTCATAATCTGCGATCGACCTTTAAATTTCGTCGATAAGCGCAGAGTCCTAGTCCAAACGGCTCCCCTCGCAATGGTCGTTCGTCGTCCATTCAGAGTTTAATATTACCTGTCACGAACGAAGTGTATTTATAAGCTACTAGCGGAGTTCCCGGCGTTGCCCGGTATAGTTGGCGTAGATTTACCTGTACGCTATTTTTATTCCCGCAATGAGAAACATTTCTACAGACATTCATAAAATTCGCGCCAACTTTTTTTCGGAATTAAAGCAAACCTAGATTCACCCGCCCCTATAAAGAAACGGGTGGGTTGAAGTTTATTTGCAAGTACACTATTTTAATTCGTCCGAAAAGATTCATGTGTAACAAGCTTCATTAATTTGGCTACGAAATTTCATTACTACATTACTAAACAATAACTGGATAATGTTAGAAACTCACATTTGATTCAATCGCGAAGTGAATGGATATACTTTTTGCTCGAAACACCAGATACTTTAACTCCGCAGATTCAGCCTTTTATAAAAATATCAAAAGTGAATCCAGAATAATATGACCGTAAATCGCTGTGGAGCACAGCACATTATGGTTGGGAAACATGGACTTTAGGAATACCGGAAAGAAGGAAAATTTGAAGCATTTGAAATGTGGCGCTACAGAAGAATGCTGAAAATTAAGTGGACGGACAAAGTAAGAAATGAACGAGTTTTGGAAATGTGGGTGAGAAAAGAAGTTTGTCGAAGAAGCTTACAGAAAGAAAAGACAGGCTGGTAGGTCATATTTTGTGACATGCTGGATTGGTTAATTTGCTGGTGGAGGGAACAGTCGAAGGTAAGAATTGTAGAGGAAGACAAAGATTAGAATATATGAAGCAGATAATTGATGACGTGTGTTGCAAGGGATATGTAGAGATGAAGATGTTAGAACAAGATAGGAAAGGATGGAAAATTGGATCAAGCCAGTCGAAAAACTGAGGACAGCAAAAAAAAAAAGATTTTATTCAAACAGAAGACTAATGCTGATGACCAGAGACAATGTAGTTGTAGGCCTACTGCCAGAGATCGTGGTTAAAGAAAATCTCTGTTGTTTTTACGGCTATCTATGGCGTTTAAAAATTGAATATCCTAAATGAAAGGAAAGAATGCTTAAAGTTAAGGCTATCTAAACTTTATTTTTTATTAGTATTCAAGTAGTTTTATTCGTCGCGTTTACTTTCGTGTGGTTACAGGCAACTATTTTAAGGCCCGGTCATATAGGGCGCGTGCAGCTTGCGCGTGCTAGACAAGGGATGCCCGCCGCGTTCTGACGATGTCAAACACAGCGCTGGCTGTACAAGGCGATCCAGTGTGGAGTACAAGCGTCACGGGAAACGACCAGGTATTTGTCCACACGTGACTCGCTTTTTCCTTTCGGGTCAGTAATACGACTTTCTCCAGCATAGTAAAAGAAGTAACTGGAACTTTTACATCCTACATATTTACCTGTTCCATCCGATGATGCTCATAGGAGGGGTTCAGAGTGGTTTGGCAATTTCCAAATCGCATTGGAAGTGTGGACCGAAAACATGTGAAAATAAAATGTCCTAACAGCAATGGATCAAACTATTATTGTTACTTTTTTTTCCGTAGTTCTACTGGCAGTTGTTGATCTAGATTACAAGTTCCTTGCAGTTGACATTGACAGTTACGGCCGGAACGGCGACAGTAGCATCTTTCAGAATTCCTCCTTTTATTCTGAATTTGTTGACTGTGGAACCATAGCCCGATATGGATACCCCCGTCCCTCATGTATTCGTAGGCGACGAAGGTTTCGCACTGCAGACTTATTTAGTATGCCCCTTTCCGACAGACGATCAAAGAAAATATTAATAAACTGCTTTATCAGAGCGTGACGCGACGTTGAAAATGATTTTGGCATATTAGCCCAGAAGTGGCGTGTTTTTTAGCTATGGAGACGGAAATTGAAACTGCAGTACATATTGTGAAAGCAGTATGTTGCTTGCCCAGTTATTTTCGATGTACAGTAATAATGTTGCAGGCTGTCCAGATCGGCATCCTCAAATATAAGGCCGACAAACCAGAGATAGAGTTCAAGTGAGAGATCAATTCGTCGCTTACTTTAATTATTTTAATTGATATTTAAACGTATCGTAAACATACGTGTTTACTAGTTTCCTGCTTACTTAAAAAAACACAATTATATGTTATATGTCAAAAGTACAAATAAATAATAATAAGTTGCAACTAAATAAATTTAACAAATAAATAATGGTTATGTAATTCAAATCATAAAAGAAATAAAATAATTTTAAATAAATAAATAGTTATGCAAACAGCAATTGTAGGTTTCTTTGAATTTCCCTACAATTTCAATCCAAGTTTAAATTTTCTTGTTATTTTCGTAGTCCAGGTGGCGTGAATCAAATAAACATTTTTTCGCTCTCCAAATTAAATAATTTCTCTGCTTCGACATTTGCCACCTCAACGTGATGGCGCGATATCTGTGTGCACTCTCAACCTGATCGCTGCAGGCGACTGGACCGCTAGTACTGCCCGCCTTCTGTTTCACAGGGACGATGCAACACATCGTGGTACAGTGCCCGGCACGCTCCCGCTACCCAGGCTCTGTTTGGAAGTCATTTTAAGATTAAGATCGCATCAAACTAGATACCAGATCACTTCGTATCGTCTACATCAATCAAAATGACAGAAGACTAAGCGCTATTTACGACTAATTCGCAACCAAAACATGTCAGCTGAATGTAATCTTTCTCAAATGGCCAAAGTCTTAGTGACTTAAAACCGACCAGAATCTTCGAGATACTGAATGTAGTTTACTTGGCTATTGTGATTCGTTTTCGATAGCACTTCACCGAAACTAAACCTTCTACTAATGTTTAAAAAATAAAAAAAGAATGTTAGTGGAAGAATGAAAATTCTTCTTCTTGTGATGTCATGCCCGATTTCGGTCCTAAGTGGTTGTACCTCCCCCTTTCCCGGGAACTCCCTTTGAAAGGTGAAGTGTGATGGTTTCTCATTGCCTTCCGCAGTATGTGTGCATGACTGTGACAGTGTGTGTGGTCAGTGTTGTTTGTGTTGTATGAAACGAGAAACAAAGGAATGGAGAGGGTGAAACCTGGTGCCGGCCTATTCATGCCTACTCTTCCGAAAGACACACAAACCGCCGAGATTCGATGCGAATCGCCTTCAACAGTACTGTGTGCACTCACTCCATACACGCTGCGTAGAGATTGAACCCAGGACTCTGGCGCACAACCTGGTGATCAGGAATGGTCCACCACAACCTCTCCTACCCTGCCAGCCAAATCGTAATGATAAAAATTACTTCAACCACCAGAACTTCTAACGTGACGCGCTGTCGCCACGTTCCAATGTGCATTTTTATTATATAAATAACAATATAAGAGTAATTTACATAAATCTTGGGCGACCATCTAAATAAATTTTTGTTGTAATTATATAAAGTACGCAAGATTCCAAGTGAGGACTATAATGCAATGGTTAACATTCAGTGTACCTTGTTAAAGCGAATATTAAAGAATTATTGAGCTATGTAGTCTTGAAGCTAATCGTGGTCTTCCCGAGCCACGGAGGCAGGAAGTCGGGGATAAGGGGTTCTGCCAGCTTTCACCGTGGGATGGGGAGCCCACAACAGGCCACTGCCCCGATGCGAAAAACCCGCCACCCGAACACGCTCTCACCCCGGCGAACTTAGCCGAATATGTCCGACCTCTGTGATATACGCGGGGCAAATAAGATATCGGGGATATCACGTGACATTAGGTGCCAACCTGAAGATCCAATCCAAATGAGCATATAACTTAAATCCTGGGAATTTTCTGTTGAATGTGATCTTCGAGACTGCAAGGGGGTGGAGCCAGAAGTTTTCCTCGTGTACCGAAGAGCTAGGAGCTGGACATTCTACATTCGATTCTATACGAGTCTAGTCTGAGGTGAACTCGGAAAATTGGCTTCTCTCGCCAACTGCCGCTGTACGACCTCTGGCTGCCGGCTTGCTGGAGCAGGCTTATCACGGCGACACCGCCAGTAATGCGATGATGCGCATTAACAGACAGGACGTGTCTGTAGCCGCCGTGTGAGATAATCTCACATACCGTGGGTCATCTCCGAACACCGCAGACATCAGACGCAGAACTACAATGGTAACTTATTACGACCAAGCCATCTGATTGTGCATCCCATGAAACTGAACCCTTAAGCGACTTTGAGAGGATAGATCCATGTTCTAACTTTGTAATTGAAAACTCCCCTGAGCTAGCGGTATAATTTGCCAGAACTAGTTATTTTCGAAGGATATATTGTTCATTCGTGGCGCCCATGATTTTATTTTAACTGTAAAGTCACAGTATTATGATACCTTTGTCAGAGGTCGTCATAAATTGTATTTTTCATTGTTTCCAATTGTCATTATTTCTTGCATTTTAATTCTGAGATGGATTTAAAAGTAAATATACAATTGTTTACTTGCTCATGACGGCTAATTGTACCTCTGAGCGTTGCTTTTATGATTTTGCCAATTTGTGTTAATGTTAACGGTAAATTCGCTCAGACTTGTAATCGCTAATGATAAGAAAATAAATTTCATATTGTGACAATTTTACTATATTCCAACAAACATCGAGATTCTTGCAAAATTAATAAATTTTCACTCCTTCATAAAAATTAAAATTAAAATTCCCTTTATTAATCATAAAGGTATGAAAGATAATTATAACGTAGTTTGCCCACCAAGGCACCCACTACAAACTCAAGCGAACTAATTCCTTGTCAGCGCCGGACACCATCACGGAGCGGTAACCAACTCAACCGATGGGATGGGCTCAGAAAATGCTAGCGTTATCAAAATGATTTCTTCTGCTTCAGTTTTTCTGACTCGCAATATGCTAAATGGAATAGCTCACTCACAACTCAAACTAAGGAGAAGCTGCTCCTGATTCCTTACTATTATGTAACCATAAGGCCGCTGTGCAAAGTACGGCCAGTAAAAAGATAAACTGTTCTTTCGGGATGAAAATGTGATTAACGCATTCCTTAGGCGTTTCTATTCAAGAAACAGTGTTCGCGAAGCCGATAAAACAGGTAGGACAGAAGTAATACAATGTAAATCGCCGGGTTACGTGTGGTATTAGCCGATGTGTAGCAGCCATCATTACCGCGAATGTGCTCGTCCTCATGCGGTTACACATGTTGATTGCCAAGCTGTATTAGCGGAGGATGTGGTTAGGCTGAAATGCAACCTGGACCAGAATTACGACTAATATTGCGCGATGTGTAGTGGATTTTGAGTTAATAAGGTGGCTGCCATACCAAATCCTGACTGTAATGACGTAACAGGAGGCTCGACAAGTCTATTCCCGCTAATTCCGTAATATGCGTTGAATGGCAACCTGCACCAGAATGGTGTTAGTAGATTTTGAGTGAAGAACACAGCAGTGATGCCAAATTCTGACTATAATTACGTCACAGGCGGCTCACGAGATCTATTAACGGAAAGTCAGTAATGTGCGTAACCGTATGTTTCGGCGCGGATTACACCTTTGTTACATATTTTACGGCTTTCGGGTACACTTTCCCTCTTTCCCTTAAAGTGCCAAGGAAGCAGTTAACCGTATTTTCAACCCGAATTAAAAGCAATTTCCCGATATATTTACTTTTGCGTTTCTTTATTTGTTTTAGAAATTATTAAATTCTATGAGTAAATTTCACCTCCAACCTACGTTTTCTCTTTACGAATATTAACTTTAAATTATAGGTAAATTTTTAACCACCTCTATTGATAATATATTAACCCCCCAAATCCCATTTCCTATAAAAAAAATATTTCCTGCTCCCTTCGGCTTAATTTTTTTTTATCTTCTTAACGTCTCTCTAACAGCGAGGTCTTTAGAGACGGGAAAGGATAGGGGGCAAGGAATGGGAAGGGATTCGGCCATGGCCTTTTGAAGGAAGCATCCCGGCATTTGCCTGGAGTGATTCGGGAAACGATGGAACCTTCCGCTTAAAACCGAGCGCCAGCTTGTTGTCATAGTATCTCCTTCCTTCCACATAGTACTTCTGATTCCACTACCATTATCCATTGAAATCGAATCGCTAATTTACGCTTTATACACTCCTAGCACTCTCTTCAACCCCTTTCTGCCTTCCAGAGACCAGAGTCCAGCTCTTTTATTATATCTGCTACTGATTGTGTTCCACAAATAAATCTAAGTGTCTTCAATCTACTGAATAAAAAAAGGAAACAAAATGAATCAATTGGGCAGGGAAATTCCTTTCCAACAATCAAACGAAAATCATAACTAAAAGTTTGCCATTTAGAGAATTTGGGCGTTTCAAAATACGTTGCATTTACTGTTACGTAAAGAACTGGTAGGACCCGTTGGTGTGGCTGAAAGTGCCACCGACCACAGTGGAGCATAGAATTTTAAAAACTTCTTCCTAAATCCTAGATCAATATGTGAAAATAAAAGATTTCTCTTTTTCATGAAAGCTCTTTTTGCTAGTTCTATTCTGCTTTTAACATCATTCCTGCTTTGGCCATCAGTTGTAATTTTGCTTCCCAAGTAGCAGAATTCATTCACTTCTCCAATTGCATCCGATCCTATTTTTATATTTAATTTACTGTGATTGGTATCATTTCTGCCACATTTCATCACTTTTGTCTTGCTCTATCTTCAGTCCAAAATCTTCTTTCAGTATTTTGTTCATGCCATTCAGTAACTTCTCAATAACCTCAGCCTCTTCTGCTAACAAGACAATGTCATCAGCAAATCGTAGCATACTGATTTTTTCTCCTTGAGCACTTTAGGCACATGAACATCTGCGCATAATAAACTTCACATTCTACAAAGAAAAAATACACTTATCATACAGAATACAGATGACAACACTTAGCTGCACCCTCCAACAGCCAGAAAAGGATCGCCCAACACTTCTTGAAGCAGTCATGGAGAGTAAAAGCCTCACATCACTGCGAGTTCATGTAATTTCCACGACTCATTCGTTATCAAAACTGGTTCGGGGAGTGGGGGGGGGAGGGGGGGAGAACCTGACATTGTGAATTGAATACAGAAATCACGGAAGACTGTCGCCTCTCCGTGACACAACACTGTCGCTCTCTCTCTCTCTGTTCGGCACACTCAGCTCTTTTGAGCAGTTACGCAAACAATTTCGCGTCACGTGTCGGCATGTGTTGACGATAAAGAGCAGCCAAAACTCTTTCGGAGCCTGCGAAGGCAAGGACGCACGTGGCCATGTGTTACGTATTCGCAGACCTTCGTAAACACGATTAGTAAATTGTGTGTGAGGAAGAATTTCGTGAGAAAGGGATGCGATGGCATGAGAACAGAACTGCAAAGTACGTGAAGGTAATAACTGAAGACGTGGGTATGTAGTCACGACAAGTGGACGAGTGCGTCAAAGCAATAAATCGAAACAAGATAAATGCGCCTTCCTGGGTGATGGATCTTCCTAGTCGTACGATGGAGTCTCCACACGTGCATTACGTCATCCACTAATGGCTCCTCACACTCGTCTTTCCCTCTCTATAGTTCTTACCAATTATTTATCACACCCCACCAATCGTTTTTATTTTATTATCATAATTTTTGTTTTAATTATTTCTATCGGTTTATTAATAGTTGTATTGATATGTGAATGTAGTCTTTGGGATGGCAATAAGCAGTGTAAAAGAATCTTTGGCTGGTAACAGCTGGCCATAAGATAGGCGCGTATGAGAGACGGAATGTGGAGAGTTGAATACTTAATTTTGATGTCTGCAGCTATTACAAAAAGTGCTGTAAATAATATTTAAGTGTTGATTTTGAGTTAGATAAATGGAGTGATTCTTATTTTTGTAACAGTGATTTTCATTTCAATAGCAACAGTGATTCCCACTATTTTTGCGGAACTAAATCTATTGACAGTATTTAATTTCAAACTGAATGAGCAGCAGCCCGAATGTATTCGCGATGGGATGGTCTTCTCGTGCACAACACGCTGTATTTCCCTATAGCGTGGAAATGTTGTTCGTCAATCCATGCAATTCTTCGGGAGCGGACCTGTCGATTGTCAGCAACTAATTATCCACACTAATTAGAGGAATGCTCATATATTCCTTTAAAAAAAAAAAAAAAAAATCAGCTAATGAAGCATGTCTCAAAGTGGGACCGCCTGCGGATGTCGTGACCGTTGTAAACCTTTTTTCTAAAGACGCTCCTTCACGCGTAATTACCACAAATACTCATTACGTACGACGGAGGACAACTTTACTTTTGCAGCGTGTTTCAAAAACTTCCATTTCATTTTTCCCTTAATAGCTTTGCTCCGAACAAACAGAATTATAACATTTCTGTGGTAGCAAAAGACTTCATCTAAGTTAGAAGAAGTGGACGGCAATATTTTTCGTAGCTGCTGCAGTTCCACTTGTTTGGGTTTACATCGAAGAGAGAATAACAGAGGTGATAAGCTTAGGTTTTATTTCAACCTCATTCAGGACTCTGATTCTAATATGAAAGATTGTAAATAATTCATCGAGCTTGATGTTTGAGACCAGAGATATTTAACATCTTTAATATATTAAGTAGGCTAAAATTTTCAATTCCAAAAATTTACAAATCCAATAATGTGTTAACTCTATGTTCTTGCGTTACTTCAAGTATTTCTATAACGTGAACGGTAATAATATCACTTATATAACTGTTGACCAGTTTCCGAAAAGAGCAATTATTTATCTGTGGCTATGCCGGCAAGTGGATACGGTTTAGTTTGGACTTTTTCAGGTCGGACTGACAGATGGGTGCCACCCCCGCGTCCTGTTATACCTGCCTGGCTGGTGCGTCGCATTCCTCCCAGGCTAGCAACCCTTCAGTGTACCGTTACCACGCTGCGGTTCAATGACCTTCCCATCAAATGCTAACAGCCCGATAGTGCTCTAGCTTCGGAAATTGGCGGATGTTAATGCGAGGACGTTTAAACGGATTTCGAACTTCTCCTTATACCTACTGTACATCCCAATGAATGCAGAATCCAAAAAAAATATTTATGCATTAGTACAACAGCACATAGAAATACGACACACATTTTCATGACTTCAGTAAGATAAATACTGCGTTCATCCTCTGTAATCTGTAATGGCACTACCGAAAACACGTAACAGATCCAGTAGTCAATATATTTGTCGTTAAAAATACGAATGGATTATAAGAAACATTTCTCTGATAACACGAGTATTCTCGGCCTCCACCACAGATGATGATCTACACGCAAACCAAAGATATTTTTAAACAAATCGACGATCATCACTCTTTAAACACAAATATAATTTTCTTTAAATTTATTCTTCGTTACAAAAACTAATAATGTTCAGAATAACCTATGGTTGAGGAGAAACCACTCCCATTTAATAGGTACTATACAATAGTCATCAACCTTTCGATTTCAGTATTGCAGGAGATTGTTTTATATGTAAACTAGCAACATTATTTTTTTCTTCACATTGCGTGTGTAAATGTTGGTATATAAGAAAAATAAAGGAAAGTATTTAATGCATTTTTTGAAAAATAATTCCAAATTAGACTAGAAATATCTTTATCTATTTAAATTTTATCCAAAAGAAATCACTTGTTTAATCCATAATGAAAAATGATAATTAGGGAATCAGTTGCACATATATACGTGTAGTGAAACGACTGGTTCTTTGGCATGTCTCAGCAACAGGAATGTGCTTAGAAAGAATAACTTGAAGGATATATAATGAGGTGATGGCATCTCGTCTCCTATTAGATTGAAAACTATTTCTGTACAGTATCGAAAGGACTGTATGTAAAACATAACTTTTTAATGGCCGTTATTTCATACGAAAGTTTATATTGAAACCTTTCCAAATTAAGGCAGCGCGCCTATAATTTAGTCGGCAGGTCCTGTGGTATTGCAGCAGCCAAGTTATGTAAACGGAAGCGGATGTGATGATTCATACTTGAAGATAACTCACGCCTCTTGATACGAAACCTTGCTGCCTACACCGGATACGACGCCAGCCTACACAGGCATGCCAGAAGAATCGTACTCGCGCTGCTTGGGCTGACGAAATGCGTTTTATAGGGCATAAACTGCACATTTCACAGACAAAAAATACACACGTCACACGTTTCTCCGGAAACACTTTGCTCCCTTCCCCTCCTTCCTCCCCCCCCCCCTCCAATTAGAATAGGATCAGCAGTCCGTCACTGAAACAGGTGTAGTCATTAAAAGCTTCACTTACTCATGAGTTGATAAGATTCCAACGACTCCAAAGAGATCTCGTCATTCTGGCTTGAAACTGGATGCGCAAAAAAGGATCGAAGCTTTTGTTACACTTTTTTCTGTGATCGATCTCTCGACTGTTTTGATGCAATCCTCCATCCCTTCCTATCTTGCGCTAACCTCTTCACCTCAACTGCCCATTACAACCTACGTCTTGAATTATCTGCTTCATATGTTCTAATCTTTGTCTACCTCTACAGTTATTACCTTCCACGGTTCTGTCTACTAACAAATTAACCAGTCCAGCATCTCTTAAAATGAGACCCATCATCCTGTCTCTTCTTTCAGTAAGACTCTTGCACAAATTTGTTTCTTCGCCCATCATCTCCAGAACACGTTCATTTAGCGCCTTATCTATCCACTTAATTTTCAGCATCCTCCTACAGCACCACGTTTCAAATGCCTCAGTTTTCCTTCTTTCTGGTATTCCTAAATTTACATAACAAGTCTGAAATACCAGTTGCCTTATTGAAAGCAGTTTTAATACCAAATGGAAATTTTCTGTTTCTTTTAGAGAGAAAGAAACGTAATAACTGCGAGTGCCTTGTTCGATGGTTTTGACAGTGAAGCATTTGTCGTGTTTTGGTGGGTTGTTGGTGTTGATCTCGTGGCAGACGGAATGCCGAGGCCAGTTCACGGGCGGTCGAGTCCAGCCACTGGGTCACAAGGACACGCGTCTGCTCGAACTCGCCTCTCACTTCCGACGCGCGCAAATTTTAAATTCACGCATAAATTACCCAAGGAATGTCGTCTGCGAACGAAAAACAAGAGGAACAGTCTACATATTTTTCTCTGTTTTTCTGTCTCCTCATCTCCTAAAAGTAGATTGTACGCAAATATTTCAACACGATAGTGCGCATCATTCTACAAATCCCAGAAAATTGCCACTAATTCGTAAGATTTTACAGTTGTTGATGACCCGCTTGCACCCTTCAACATTGTTTCTCTGCAGTCCATATCTGAAGTGCTGCAGCCTGCAAATTGTTTTATCTGTATGCATATAAAATGTGATATAAATTCTCTAATAGATGCAAGGTTATAGCAGGCCTTTCTTTCCACAGTTGTTTACTTAGTCGTTGAAGATGGAACTGTTTTTTTTTTTTTTTTGTTTTTTTTTTGTCGTACTCGTTTCGCCTCTCATCGATGGCATCATCAGCAACGAATTATTTACATTAACTGATTACGGTTTTTAGCTTGAAAAAAGCAGAGATGTGCAACTACAGACTAGAATCAGTCGATGTAAATAATTCGTTGCTGATGCCTCGATGACAGGCGAAATGCGTATGACAATATAATAAAATAAAATAAAAAAAGTTGCATTGGCCTTATCTCCTCAGCTACTTATTCTCTAACAGAGTCACAAAGTCGACCGTTTACACTTTGTACGATTTAAACATACCGTCAACGCCCATTACAGTGCCTGCCATAAGTCTTGCTCGAGACAATATTCAATGGACGGATTCTAATACAGCATAATGAAATTAACGCCCCTTTACTTACTTTCAGCGTGTCGCTATCGTAAGTGATCCCACATGTAAGCTGATGACCTACGCTAACTCTATATACAGTTTCGTTGAATTCCATTCATTAGTTTTTGCATGAGACACACACAAAATGATAAATTTTCCAAAATTTACGGTTTTGGCCTCTGTTTCATCAGATCTACATAAAAAGTAGGCTTTATACTACCGATGACATGATCTGAAACTATGCGGAGTTTAGTCGTAATGCGCTCATTAGTTTTTATGAGTTTCACGCACAGAAGGAAAAGAAATTAAAAATTTTCTGTTTTGACCCCTGAATAACTGAGAACTACGTTACTAGTTTGGATAAAAAATATTAAATATCTTAACCGGTGACGTACCTATCATTGCGCTTAATTTCGTTAAAATCTGCCCATTTGCGTGACCCGCGGAAAGACAGACAAAAATTACAAATTCTGCAATTTTGGAATCCTTATCATCAGTAACGTAGATTGCAATTATTGTTTTTTAAATAAATTTCCTGTACATACACAACCTTTCTACAATTTTGTTATTCGTATAGATAAACTGCAGGTAGGGCCACACCAGTCACGTAAAGATATGAAGGCCGCGTTTACGCGATGCGAGTTGACTGGAACGACAGACGACAGTTGGCTGGACTGTCGGTGGTGGGGGTAAGAGTGTGGACTAGCATGCCAGTAATAATTAGAAGACTGTGAGGGCAGTTCTCTTCTCCTACATTGTGATCTTGTTGAAAATAGTATGTCCATATCACAGGAAGGAATTAACATCGTAGCTAATTTGTTGATTATAATGTTGAATGATATGAAGAATAATAAAATAAAACGTAGAAAAGAGTGGTTATTAAAAAGAAATGCTTTAAACGCCTCAGCACCTTTTTTAAAAATAAAGTTGCAAGAGAGAATATAGAGTTCCATCATTTAAGATTAACTGTATCTCAATTTGAAGAGCTATTGTTAAATATTTTTTCCGATACAAAAAAAAAAAAAAAAAAAAAAAATATGACACCGCTATGAAGCAATCTTTTGATAGCAGGTCTCTAAAATCCTTGTCCTTATAATTTTTATTCTTAAAATTCCACGGAATTTCCACACTTTCATGCAGTTCTAAAGATTTTAATGCCTCTGCTTCACTCCGCTTACGCGAGTTGTTAGTTGTCGCCATCTTGATTGTTGAACTCGCACACCAAAAGTTGGTCGTGAGCCGAGTCCACTATCCTCAGTCAACTGTCTGTCTTGCACCTGTTGACACGAGGAGAGTGGACTATCCAGTGCTGCGCGCGCAGCAAGACAGTACACTCGTTCCAGTCAACTCGCACAGTGTAAACGGGGTATTCTGCGACACAGGTGTATGGCAGAGTGTGAGATTTCAGGGTGCATACTGACATGACACCGTCGCCATGCGGTAGTATTCGGAATAACATCCACCGGCGTTTAATAAACGTCATAACTGCAGTCCGATCGGATGCCAAGTGCGTGTGACTATTTGCTACAGTTGTAAACTTCCTCAACTCTGATGAATAAGGCAGCTTTTGAATGAGGAAGCTCCCGATGCACTTTATATATAACGACAAAAATGCTTCCAAAGTAGTAAAACGGAGTTTTCACTGAAAATAGCCAAAATTAACATCGTTAAATCTACTGACCGCTCAAATGTAAAAGTTTTGGAATTGTACAAATGCGCCCAACTGTGGCACAAACCATGGGCTATTATTAAAACGATTAAGTCTTACTTAATACTGCATGGAACTACATCGAAATATTAAATAAAATTATAAACAATCTGTAGAATTTTAACATTACTTTCAACATTTCTACTCAGTGCAAACACTCCCCAAGATGGTAGTGAAAGTTGGTACAACTGTACGTATTGATTTAATTCAATAATGGAGTACACGTACTGGTGGCAATTTCCGTACACACCTATTATCCCTTTGTTACTATTATCACGCCTCGTCGACGTCGAGGTCTTCAGAGGCGGCATAGGATGGAGGCAAGCAACGGGAAGAAATTCGGTCATGCCCTTTTGTAGGAAGCATCCCGGCATTCGCCTGGAGTGATTTGGGGAAACCGTGGAAAAACCAAATCTGGATGCCCAGACGAGGATTCGAACGCGCGTCCTACCGAATCACCGAGCGTGGAGGGTGAGCGGTTTACGCTCTGGCTTCGCAATCGGGAGGACGCCGGTCCGAATCGCCGTCCGGGCATCCAGATTTCGGTTTTCCGTGGGTTCCCCAAATCATCCCAGGTGAATTCCAGGATGCTTCCTTCAAAAAGGCCATGGCCGAAATCCTTCCCGATCCTTGTCCCGAGTTCAATCCCGCCTCTAATGACCTTAGCTGTGGACGAGGCGTAAAAAAAAAAAAAAAAAAAAAAAAAAAAAAAAAATTACATAATTACAATCAAGCAACTAATGCTTTAAAAATAAAATTTTAAATCAATTGTCTGGGAAGTCGAAAACCTTTCTCTGTTTGGATTAACTGATGCCAAAGTTTCGATTTTCGTTCTCTTGTGAGGAACAAATAGCTCGTATATTAACGCAACGAGAGAAACGAGAAGTGCAGCTGATGTATGTCGCATTTCTCTTTTACACGACAGCCGCTTCGCTGGAAATGGTGTCACGGGGTTGGGAAGCATAGGGCGCGTGCCTGTTGGAAGGTTTGAATTCGGGGACTACAGCTCCCAGCCGAACACGTTTTACACGTCTGGCGCGAGCACAGGTGTTTGAGCGGCATGGCGACCTCGGCCACATAGCGGATACACAAACAACACACAAAGCGGACCCTGTGCGTCGCCACACAAGGCGCTGCAGTCGCTCACTAACTACTTAATTGTTTCACTTCCCGTCACCGCAGCCGTGTCAAACCACAGTTGATTAACTCTCCGCTTTACTTAACACTAATTCTGCCGTCAAAACATAATAATTACTGCCTCACCCTGGCTCTGACACAAGCGCGAGCACGCTAACACTCTGGTCTCGCATTCGGAAAGTAGCGGGTTCAAATCCCCGCCCGGCGATCCTGATTTCCGTTTTCCATGGCTCCCCCAAATAACTCCAGGAGAAGGCCGGGATCTTTCATTCAAAACGCCAAGGTCAAATTCCTTCCCCTCCCTTATCCTCAACAGGATTCAGTTTGTACGAGGGTAAGTCAATTATTATCCGCAATGTAGTTATAAACTTTATTGCAATACAAATAGGAAACTTGCATCTACATCATTTTGCAACATAATCCACTTGCATTTCAACGCACTTGGTCCATCGTTGCACAATCTTCCTGATATCCTCATAAAAGAAGGTTTTCGGTTGAGCTGCGAGCCAGAAATGCACCGCTTCTTTCGCCATTTCGGCAGGTAAATCGACGGCCCCCTAATGCCTCTTTGAGTGGTCCAAACAAGTGGTAGTCAGAAGGGGAAAGATCAGGACTATACGGAGGATGAGCCAGTACTTCAAAGTTGAGTTTCTGGAGCGTTTCAACAGTGTGGACAGGCATTGTCACGCAACAACACAACACCTTTCGACAGCAGTCCTCGGCGTTTGCTTCGAATAGCAGGCTCAGCTTGTCAGTAGCATCTCACTGTAAGGTGCACTGTTTATTGTTGTGCCCCTTTCCTGATAATGTTCCAGTCTTGGGTCTTGTGAGTCCCAAAAAAACTGTAAGCATGAGTTTTCCTGCCGATGGTTGGGTTTTGAACTTTTTCTTGGAGGGCAAATTTGGATGTTTCCATTCCATACTCTGTCGTTTACTCTCAGGCTCGTAATGATGGATCCATGTTTTGTCACCAGTGATGATTCTGTCTAACACGATGTCACGTTCGTTACCATAGCGATCCAAATGGTTTTGGCAGATGTCCAAGAGCGTTTGTTTATGCAACTGTGCGAGTTGTTTTGGGACCGATCTTGCACACACTTTATGAAGCCCAAGTCTGTTCTGGATGATTTCGTAGGCAGACGATGTGTCGCTTGATCAGTAGTTACTCGTCTGTCTAACAGAACCGTGTCACGTGCACGCTCAATGTTTTCCTTATTTGTGGCGGTAAACGGTCGTCCCGTTCCGTCGCGCATAACACTTGTGCGACCATATTTTAATTTTTCAATCCATTCGTAGACACTCTGCCCGGCAACACACTGTTACCGTGCTGCACCGAAAGTCTTCGATGTATTTCGCCCCCTGATACACCTTCCGACCACAAAAAATGGATCAATGAACGTTGCTCTACTTGGGTGCAAACAGAAAGTGGAACAGCCATGGTTAACGGCAGGGCAGCGATAATGGTAGCAGCATCAAACCATGGAGGAAGGAAGGTAGAGGAGACGAAATAACACCAAATCTGTGTAACCTCATATAAAAACTCGTCTCCTACTGCGCATGCGCGGCGGCCATAGGAATAACCCCAAAACATTGGGCTGTTTCCACTGTCTCTGCTGGTGAGAATATTTCATTTTCTAATATTATAAAGTTTTTTATAATGCCAAGTTGTGTTGCATACGGTTGCACAAACAGACAAGATAGGAAACAACCTGGGATAACGTTTCATAACTAAGCCACATTGTAATTATTGTTCTTGAAGTGTCTGATAGGTAACTGCAACATCAGGGCCTATCGTTATAAATTTATCCATTGCTCTTAACAGGATAATGTCGTTCTCAAATATTTGTTGGTGTACTGTAGACAATCAGCATATGTAACTACTTTGCACATAAAAGGCAAGCCTTATTGTAAACAGGTGTTAGAAGTCTAATTTAAGCGGGTCAAGTTTACATGGCGATACAATGAATATGGTATTCTGCATGCTTTAGTCCAGTTCAGTTTACACTGAAAGTGTACGATGAAATTAATTGCGATAATTTGTGCGGTACGAACTAGGAAAAGTGATGAAGCAAACGTTGTTGTTACCCGAAATTTAGTTCGCGATGCATTTGTGTGTTTAGGTGTGTCTACATAGTTTGATTTTGGAGCGACAATATTAATGTAATTGTGGGTAGGTTGAAAAGCAGCCAGTACCAGAAGGGACAAACAATTTATTATCAGTTGTAAGTAATTTCATAAGCACCATGTTCGTGACAAAATGTGTATCGCGTATCGCAATATATACTACTCCATTTAAGCTTCTGACTTTTGGAGACAGCATATCTCGAGAACTAAACGAGATATCGAAAAATTTTATTATTTACTTTCAATTTCTCTCGTCGTGTTACATAAGAATCTGTTATCAAATTTGACTTTGGGGATAGTTTTCTCCTGAAGTTCAACCTAAAACACCTCACTTTTGAGACAGTCTATCTCGAGAACTAAGCAAGATTTTGAAAAATTTTATTCTTCATTTTTGGTCTTTCTCGTCGTGTTACATAATACTCCATCATCAAATTGCGGTGCCACGGTTCTTGTATGATTCCCTTGAGGATTTTGTTCCTATCCCCCGTGTTTCTACAGCCGACCAATATGGCGACCTCCCCACCCCACTTCTCTCTACCGGCTTCATTCCAGTGCGTGGTGAAGGTCCCTTGCGTCGTCTCCGTTTATTCCTTCCTCCACGCATCAAACCTGCACAGACAGAACAACAATCAAACCACGCATGCGTCAGCTACGTAACACCACAGTACTACCAACATAAACAAAAATACAACTAAATTGCTAATAATAATTGTCTTAACCTCGTAAATGAGATCTGCATGAAAATTCCTTGTTACGCTAAACACTAACCCACACATTTTTGTTTCTCCTTCCAGAATACTGCAGCCGTCCAGAGAAATATGTGCAACACTACCAGGGTGTAACGTATTAGTAAGCCATTATCTGCTGTCACTAATGTCGCCGTTCAACACGTGCTGACACGTCAGCGGTCACATGTCCAGTTACGAGGTCTCGACACAGCTACCTGCGACATTTAGGAGGCCGCGTTACGAAACAGCCCGACTGAGGAATGTTACCAACAACAGGTAGCGGAACAGTTGGGGGTGTCGTAACATTAGATACCACAGTCAAGTAACAGATGGCAACCATCAGTGGAGGCGGCAAGTAGTGGTGATTGACGAGGAAGTAGAAGGCACTCTCTCAAGCGCATGACCCGTGCGTCACAGCTCACTCGTGACTGTTCACATGTTGCCTCGCCCAATGCTCCCACATATAAAGCGAGGACTCTAATTGTTCTCGCGCCGGAAAACAAACTTACGTTACACACAATGTGCTACACAGGTATCCTATACAACTGCTTTTCCGTTACGTTTTCGCTTTCCTGCATCCACCTACATTTGTCCCCTACAAATTTCAACTTTAAATTCTTTCAACATTTTTGGTAAATTATTCATTATTTCTTTTGGTAACTTATTCCAATACCTGATACCCTTACCTAAAAAAGAGAATTTTCCTACACCCTTGTGCCTGAAATCGAGTGCCAGCTTGTGGCCATAGTCATCTTCCCTTCGATGCATTACTTGTCATCTTATCTTTCCATGCCTCGTCTCGTACACTCCCATGACCCTCTTTACCCTCCTCTTGTCTTTCAATGAATCCCCTTCCAGCTCTTTTAACATATCTCTTACTGATTGCGTTGTGTTAATTTCTAGAAACAAATCTAGCAGCCCTTTTTTGCACCCTTTCCAACTCCTGTATTTGATACGTAAAATGTGGGTCCCATGCTACACTACCATATTACAGCAATGGTCTGACCAAAGTTTTGTAACCCAATCCTTTACTTCTCTGGTAAGTGCAGAATTTTGAAACCTTTTCCTACTACCTGACTAATGTTTCCTACCCAGTTAAGCTTGTTATCAAATGTAATGCCAAGATATTTACATTTCAAGTCTTCAACAAGCAGTTGTTTTTCCACCTTATAATCATAATCAACCTTTAGTTTTTTATTTGTGTATCTAATAAGCTGACTCATCTTTGCACTTATCTTCCTTCAGATTTTGCCTGAAATACTGTCCAACTACAACGTAATTTATTACGCATTCGCAACATAAAGTGACAATATAAAATCGGATCCATGATGTATAATAAATTCCGGATCTGTTTTTTCTGACGAGGCGAATTTGACATAAGAAACTATATGAAACTCTTCAATACATGAAAACGAATACCAAAAAAATAATGAGGACAGGGTAAATGAAGATTCATTTTCCTTATACACGTGTTCGTAGAGTAGGTTTCGGTAACTGCTGGACTGTTAAAAATAGTGCGAAAAATGTTTTTGTCGTCAAGATTCGTAGATAGTAGAAATGAAACGCAAGAAAACTATCATCAACTTTTATTTTCTTAAACACCAATACAGGCGAAGTAATGCAAACTTCAGATATTTATTCATGTTTTTTAAGCTCCGTTGACGTTATATTCATTCTGATCGGAATTTGTGTGTGTGTAACAGAAAGAGAATGACAAAAAGAAACAGAGATTGGGAGGGTGAGTGGTAACGCTCGGGCCTGGCATTTCGGAGGATGTGGGTTCGAATTCCCCGTCCGGTCATCTAGATTTCGTGTTTCCGTGGTTTTCCCAAATTGGTTCAGACGAATGCAGAGTCCTTAAAAAGCCCATGGTCGAATTACTTGCCGTTTCCTTGCCTACCAACCTTCCGCCTCTAATGTGGATAAGGCGTAAATCACGAAGCAAAATAAAAATAATAATAAATAACGACACTGCGGTTGTCATAGTGGTTGGCCCTTCCCTCAGCTCCCAGTCATTTTGACGTCCACCCAGCAGGTGAGTTGACGAAAGGCCTACAACGGCGGCAGTTCGCCGAAAAACCACTTTCACTTGATCGTCCTCCGTTGCCCTAGCTTCGGGAACGCAACTCATTACAATAAAGACGATGTACCAGTTGCCCTTTTTTAAAATTTCTGCTGCATCGTTCTTAGAACGGAAGTTCGACCTGCAACTGATAACGAAGATCAAACCGAGGAGTCGGCTGACATTCCAAACAGATCGCAAGCAAAACACAGTTATCTCTGGTTCCCTTTGTATCCCTCCTATCTCGCACAGTTAGCCTGTCATTACTTTTCTGTTAGCGCGTTACGTTTCGCGTCTTATCTGTAATGTCTGCTGTGAGATACTGGAAAAGGAGATGCTCTTCTATAAACAGCGCTGGACGGAGGCGCGGCGCGGTATCAGAGACCAGGGGGCACTAACCGACTGCCGTAACGCGGCGTCATAAAAACAAGCCACAAGTGCAATTGGGTTTCGCTTCGCTGAGGTTGGCAACCTGCAGTGCGGCCCGAGTGTAAACAAACCACTTGTCGCCAGGCCGAGCATCTCCTGCAGGAGGCATTCTCACGAGACTGCACACAGATCCTAATACAAACTCACGATAAAGAAAATCGAAATAAATAATTCAGTGCATAAAGGCTTAATACCATACTGTACCTGAAGGGTAATTCAAAAACAAGGAGCGAATTTTACATTTTTATTTCTCGCAAACTATAACAGAAACAAATTTGCACCACACACCAATGGATAGAGGAAGGTTCAAATTTTTACTGTATGCATTCGACACGAGCATCTTGGATACGCTCGACATATACATTTGACGATCGAGGAGGACCAGTGCTTTTCCCTTTGCATACGCACCCATCTCGTACAAATTTCTTATCCCAATTGTAAATCTGTTTACGGTGAGGTGGAACTTGCGACAAAATGCAGGCTGTACATCAACAATGGCTTAACTTTTTGCTTACTGCGGCAGTGCCATTTCCACGTAAATGGACTACAGCGCCTTTGGCGGTAGCGAATGGAACTTATAGAAGGGGTTTACAAACTCTGAACCATCCTCTTATCCACGTGATGTGAGGGACGTATTTGTATCTTTTATAGTTTGTCACAAATAAACATGCAAAATCTGCTCCTTGTTTTTGAATAACCGTGTTCTTTGGAGATCGCAGGTTCGAGTCCGGTCTAGGGCATAGGCGGTTTTAATTGAGTGTTGTGTCTACCCTGCCTTGTAATTACATTAGAGATCACTTGCTACACTTCAAGAGATAAATATGTACATATGAGATAAGCAATAAGAAACGCAGAGCTGGCTGAAAGGCTATAAAGTCGACTGTCATTAAAAAAAGAAACCTCATGAATGAAAACTGAACCCTTATGCATTCATTCATTGGTCCGCGGTACCCTTACAACTCGTGAGTCCTTTATCTATAAAGTTGCGATTATAAACTATTTTGTTTCTTACTCACTTTAACACAATTATAACTATAAATTCGAAACATTCATGAGGAGTAAGAATAATTATAGTAGGTTTAGAAGGAATCTGAAGCAAAACATTTTCCCCACCAATACAAAAAAAGGCTTCGAATGGTCCATAATGTTCCAGAACATTCCACAACATTTGAGAGTGTTCTGGAATGTTCCACAATGTTCCGGGATGTTCCCGAACGTTCCACAACATCCCCGAACATTCTGGAATGTTGTGGAGTGCTCTCGAATATTCTCGAATGTTCTGGACTGTTCTAGAAATTACTAGAGGGTGAAACTTCCAGCCCTTATATCTTAAAACAGGACACTCTTCAGGTAAAAATGGAAACCTTCATGGATAAGGAATAGAGGGCTACCACACCATATAACTCTCTTGATCGTACCGGTATTAGTTTTTGAGTTTTAGCGCAACGTACATTGAACACTAACTTTTATAATATAATATATTGATTATTATTATTGTCATCTATACATCTAATAAGCAACTCTGTGTAATCTATGACGTCATGTCACGCCATGACGTCAGTCTATGACGTCGCGCAATGACGGCACACTTCACGCTATTTTTCTTGGTTATGCACGTTATTTAATAACAATTCTAAGCATCCGCGAGTAAATTAACTGAAATAAAAGTATATATTGCGGTCAAATCGACATTTCAATCAATAGATGCTTATATTTACGTAATATTTTTCTGATATACCGGTATAGAAGTACTCCTTAAATTCTTTGTCCATAGATATGTAAGATAAAAACTTTAAGTTTCGAGAATCAATGTTAGCGAATGTTTTGATTAGATTGTTACTTAGCAGGAGTCTGAATTACAACTGGCATATGACGTTTCAACACAGGGCATTAATAATATAGTTAAAAAAAAATTAAACTCCGATCGAAAATCATGATAATGTAATTGCTTAATAAATCCAAATTATGCTTCAACAACAAGAACCAAACGCCATTTTGGCACAGGCTGTATTTCAATTACAAAAACTAAATTCCTTCGTTCGCTAACGGTTTAAAGTTATTGCAGTTTTTGTGTGTCTAATTTAATCCATATTTATATTTTTTATGGCTGTGATAGCAACATATTCCCGAATAATATCTTTCAAAGAATGTGTGCATGATCATTTACTTCGTTATAAGGCTTCTCCCAGTCGATCGCGGTATAGCGTTACGGAAGTTTTTGAGTGATGTTTGTGAGGTATGTATATATGTTACAGCGTTAGGAGCAACATACATTAAATAATATAATGCATTATTGCCATTAAAATGCGATACAGTACATGTATTAATATGCGTGAGATTGTAGTATTGTTTTTCTTGCGGCAAGTTTAGAGTTGTAGATGTGGTTAGGTCGAAATGCAAACTGGACCCGGATGGAATTAACGGAAACCTTTTGCTACAGCAGAAGGCACGAGGAATTACATTGAATTTTATTTTATAACAATTCTATTTAGTTAAGCAGTTGCTAAGAAATGAATTGTCAGAAGTATGTATTTCGTATAAATTGGCATATTAATTATCAGTTGCTTTTTTACTGAAATTATTACTTAGTTTGAGTGAAAGAAGTTCCAAATTGATCGCGATCTATGCGGCCTAAACCACAATTAAGCTAATATTAAGTGGCATTGCGTAAATTGTTAAGATTTATTTTTAGCATCTTTCATTTTCACTGGAGTCATTATTTCAGCCACATGTAAGCTGTGTCAGCCGTTAAAACATCGACCTGCATCACAGGTAATAAGAAAGAAGATTTTGGATCAAGTTTATATCGCGATTCATGATGACATCGTCATGAGATGCAGGGAGTGGATTAATTCGCGTGTGATATAAGCTTTGCTTTTCTAGCGGCAAAGCCATTAGGCTGAAATGTATCCTGGACCAAGTTGACCACTGAAGCTTTTTGCTACAGCACAAGGGACGAGAAATTACAAAGAGCTTTATTTTAGAACAATTCTATTTAGTTAAGCAACTGGAGAGAAATAAATTACCATTAATTAAACCTTTCGTTTCTAACAGAGAAGCGATATTGAAACTCTACTCTCTGTCATCACATACGACGACGCGCAATGTTGTTGCTGGGTGTGCGGAATGATTTGATATGAGATTCTTACTAATTTTGTTCCTCCTAACTACACATTCGAACAGCTGCGCATGTGCAATAAGGGGGCGCCCATTAATCATGTGAGATGTTGTCCCGTAATTCTGGAACCCCCTTTCCTCCATGGTGAGATTTGGTGAGATCTGGGTGGAACCTTTTCCCCCCCCCTCCCCCCACTATGATGACGTGAGTTATTGAGGGGAAACCCCACCACCCCCCCCCCTCTGCTGAACTACCTCGTAGTTTTTTTTGAGACCTCCTTTTTTTTTAGCTCCCCTGCTTCCTAGGGTGGTTATACCCCCCAAAAGGCTCGGTCACAAGGGGCGATTTTTGTCGCTGCTACTTGAATAGCAGCGATAATAGCTTCGTGTGACAATATAGTCACTGCTACTGACTCGACTAGCAGCTATCAAAAATAACAGCGATTTGATTTGAACATGTTCAATTCTCATCGCTAGCAGCGCGCGATTGTGGCGGTCACGTGACCAAGTGGCCGCTACACAGCGTTGTAGTCGCCTCGTCTGACAGCTCAATCGCGAGTCTTCTTATTGTTGTCAGAAGTAGCGTTCAGCATTTTTTGGCTTGTGCCGTATTTTATTTTTTAGTTTTTTGTCATCATGGAAAACCGGGAATGAATTGTGACCAAATGGTTGATGATTTTTTATGTTCTTTTATGTTTATCAAAAGGACTGTTGCAGACAAATAACTATAAATAAATTTACAAGAATGAGCGAAAAAAAAATCGCTTGGTAGGTTATTTATTCAATCGAATGGAACTGGATTGATCATTCCACATGACGAAAAAAATTAAGACCATTAAGGATGCATACAGAAAGTAAATTAGCTATGAATAAATAATCCACATACTTCAGGCTATCACCCCTTGCCATGTAACACAATTTAATTTCTAGTTTGGTATTACATCGAATTGCACCTCTTATCAGTGTATCTTTTTCAATAGTTGAGGAGCAAGTAATTTCTCAAACTTTCGTTCAGTTAGCCGCTGAATATTTTTGTAGGCTAGTGGATCCTAGTTCTATCAGATGAAACGCAGATGCCTCCGCTTTTTCTATTCGTCTAATCCAGTCGCGGACCCATTTTCTTTTCTCTTTTAATTTAATTTAACAAATGTTTACTCAACTCAGCATTAGCCGAACGAACCAATCGTCTCAGAACTATACGACGTGATTTGTACGACATCATAACCAACAAATGATGTGGATACATTACTTCACTAAACTCACACAACCTAATTGCCCAAACCAGTAGCTCCGTGTGACAGCCACGATTAAAAGCAGCGACATAAATAGCCCCGTGTGACGGAGCATTACAGATGGTATCGGCGTAGTGTCTTTATCTCTACTGTTCTTCAAGAAATTAAGAAGACGACGTGAGATTTCAGTTGAATTCCCCCACCCCCTCGATGAGATTTCGCTAGACTCCCCCCCATTTCACATCACAACAGCCAACTGAAATCTAAAACATTATTTTTGTTAGTTTTTCACAAGCAAATAGCCAATAGGGACCACAAATCGGGCTTGTTTCAGCGAAATAATGGACCTTCCGTGGTTCGGATACCACTTTAAGCTGTAGGTCCAGTCATGACAGAGGTGGAATCGAAACTCTGTTACCAGGACGCATACCACACGAATTTAATCCATTAGAAGACGAATAACGAGTGGCACAAAAATTACGTTGTTCAGGCTCGCTAAAACGTTGTAAGGTAGGAGATAACCCTCATCCACTGTTGAATGTACCGTTTGGTAGGTCAATGTAAAAGGTGCTTGCTTGCATTATTCGGTGTCCAAAGTTCAACTCCTACCACAATTGACAATTTTTAAGAGGTACGATACACCCTGACGTCCGGATTCCTCCTTAAACTGTGGACCTAGCCACGACAGAGGTGGAATGTGCGGTAAATCGAAACTCTGTCAGCAGAACGTAAGAGCGCAGGAATTTACTGGTGAGCGCACGTTGCGATAAGGTTTACGTTTGAAGAGCTTGTGCTGCCCCTACCCGCGGATACGTAGGCTGAAGTCAGACGCAAGGCCAGACGCCGTGGTTAGCATATAATGAATGAAGTCTCGCTTACCGTAAGCCGGAGTGACGGTAACAGGCAGCGGATGTCGTCAGCCGGTTACGTGACAGTGGGCGTGGCACTGTGCCACATACTAACAGCACTCAGCGAGTCTGCCTACAAGGCCCGGGTTCAGTCCCCGACTCCGAGACACACAAATCACTGCAGGTGAATTCCAAAAGGCAATGGCCGAATCCTTTCCCGTTCCTTGCGACTGTGATCACCTCGACATCGAAGAGGCGTTAAGACCTACCGACAGAAACATATGAAATACATAAAAAATATTGCAACTTCGTTTATACTTCACAAAAGCAGTGATAATAATATGATATCATATTTATTCAGTCATTGACTACTACAATGTCCAATATACTACGTGCGTTCTATACCCCGCCCACCATTCTGATTTGGATTTTCCATGGTTTCCCCAAATCACTCCAGGAGAATTTCGGCATGCTTCCTTCAATAGACCATCGTCGAATCCCTTCTTGTTCCTTGCCTTTCCAGCCTCTAACGACCTCGACGTCGACGAGGTATAAAGCTATAAGCAAAAAAAAGAAAAAGAAGAAACGAAAGGAAAGACGTATTTTGAATAATCAGATTGCAATTTTCTCGAAATACAATATTTAATGAAATTTATATACTCTACACACGTCAGAATATGTTGAAGAATTCAAAATTTTCTGTTGCTACATTTCAAATTTAATTTAATGAGCTCACACTTAACTAAAAGATTATATTTACAAAAATCTGATCGTGGAATGTTTAATATTTACTAACTCCTTGACTTTACGAACACAGTTCAAAATACGGTTGAATACATTATCTCAGTTTCTTTCATCTAACTGAAACTATCCAGTACGGAAAAAAAGGAAAGTGCAAAAATTTTCTTTATGATAAATACGCATTTATGTTATTTTAAAATTAGAGCCAACTTTCAAATAGTTAGCTTCATTAATTACAAATTCCTGCAATTCTTGTATTGAGTAAAAGGGACTTTTCAAAAGCCAGTCTCTAATTCGCCTTTTTAATACTAGAGCGGGTAAGTTACAGATATCACAGGAAAGTCTGTTGAAGCATAACATACTTAAGTATGCCATTTTTTTTTTTTGCATAACCTAGCAAATTCCAAATCAAGACTATAGGAATTTATTTGCGATTTTGCTTTAAATAGCTGACTTTGTTTTTGGCATATTTCAGAAACTCATGTATGAATACCTTTATAACTATCTTCAGTTTTTATATAATGGTTTGCATAACTCTTTAGGTGTTGTACTTCGTAAAATGTCAACGATTTTTTTTTTTTTTTTGTATTTACGGAACAGGCAATACAAACAGTCATCAGAGTCATTACATCTCAGTGCTATTGATCAAGCATGAAATTCAATCATCGAATTTACGTTACATGCAAATCATAGTGAAGTACCAATTCAAATTAACCTAAAAGAACAGTTGTAGTCTTGGAAGTTCTGAGATTTAACTGCAAATTGGTAATATTTTTACTATTCCGTCACCTGGTACCAGACAGTTAAGTCAGTCAGTATCAATTTTCAATAATTTTCAGAATTTTGTGAGCATGATCTTCTGTTGAATAAATTGTAATACAATGTTGAAATATGCCACACTGGTCAGACGCGTAGAGTTGCTAACTTGAATATAAAGTATCATACTTTATTTTTGATCGGTATACGTTATCTATTCTAATCATAAAGTATGCGGTTGCGGAAATAAATTATTTTTGGTAAACTATACAATTCAATTAATTTCCTAACGACTTGTTAGTGCTTATGATGAAATGAAATACTGTAAATGCACGATGCTGGGAAAGGATAAACAGTCCTTAAATTATAAAATGAGTATTCATTTATTTGTAATACCAGATTTAGAATGTGGCTCCAGCTGTATGGAACTCTTTGAAACGAAAGCAAAAATACTCCAGTAAGTCAGAAAATATATGTATTTAAGGCAATAAATAACTAAATATAAAATACATTTTTTCCTTTCATATACTTTTTATTTTCCTCTTCAAAAGACAAATATTCTTTTTTAAAAAAATAAGTTGGCAACCCTATGTGATGTGTCCCATAAAAAGTTGTGGGTCTTTTACACCTCCAGCAACTCTATCAACAATTCCTTTTCTTGATTATCGGATGAATCCATCTCAAAATAATAGAAAACTGGGAAGCAGGTAGTGGGAGCAAACCGGGCGAGGCTTAACACGGCCAGTTTTCAGGGCAGTATGGTGGTGTTCTGACTTACCCCCCCCCTTTTCACCCTAAATCGGATGTCATTTCCATCCGATCTCTCTGCCTGGTCTCGCCCCAAAAACTTGACCAGGAGCTCACTTTAGACGACCCGATTTCAGGGCTGAAGGGGCCTGGCCACGATTTAGGGAGACCAGGTCGGGTCGTCTAAAGGGGCCTTAAAGAGGATCAATTATACTGTCTAGGGAAAAATAGGAAGGTTCCAATAAAAATCAGGTCAACTAAAGCTCCATCTTCTCAATTCCCATCTGTTTGCGAAGTTATGTAAAGTAAATGATGAAACTTCCAACTAATTACTTTTGCACCCTGAGGTAAGGTGGTTGTCAAGAGGTGATGGTCTGCAGGGGTTCATCTGAAGAGTTTCTTAGGAAGGTGGATCGATCTCTATGTGACAACTTAAAACAGTGTAAGAACCATTTGTTCTATTTGGCAGACCTTTATTCGAAATTTACTCCATCTATCCCTAATTTTATTACTATTTTTTTGGGGATTATAATAACAGTGGAAAATATCCCCTTTTTTTAACTGCTTAACGTCTCTTAACAGTGAGGTCTTTAGAGACGGGAAAGGATGGGGGCAAGGAATGGGAAGGAATTTTGCCATGGCCTTTTGTAGCAAGCATCCCGGCATTTCCCTGGAGTGATTTTGGAAACCATGGAAAACTCAAATCTGGATGCCTGGACGGGGATTCGAACCGCTGTCCTCCCGTAGGCGAGGCCAGAACGCTAACCGTTACACTACCATTCTCGGTGGAAAATATCCCCTTTTTCTGTTAATGTTATTGGGTGGATTTTTTAACATATGGGAACTATAAATTATTTCGTTAAGTTGTTATGCAGGCTTCCTTATTTCTTAGCATTAGAAATGCCAAAAATGATTTAATGTTTTATTAAATACTTAATCGGGGGGTCGATAAGAAGGCAGATATCCTACGAAGGGATCGACGGGATCAGAAGTTTGCGAACCCATGGGCTAGTGCGACAGCTTTTCAAATAACGCTTATACCGATTGAAGTTCAACTGTACCACTTTTACGCACTTCTTGGTTTAGCTTCGGGAACGAAGTTTTAAGAATGGATGGTGCTATATATCCTGAAAGCACGCTGTTTAACGATAATGGCAATGCGGGACAGGCTAAGTCGATCACAGTGTTGCAGGGAAGAGTCTGTTACTTTTATGTTAAGTGCCTCTCGCTTTATCCTCCTTTTCCTTTTGCCCTCAACAAGATCTTCGCTCACGTTCTGGAGGAGGATGCATCCTAGTAAGTGGTATATTTCCACGCATTCCGGGTAGAGGCTGTGGAAGTTACGTGGCAATTCAACCATGGCATTTTGAAGGAACCATCTCTGCGTTCGCCTGGAGTGTTTTCGGGAGACCTTGAATAGCGTAATCTGGGTGGGCGGACGGGGATTTGAAGCTGCGACCTCCCAGACGCCATCTCCGAGTGGTAATGCTCTGCGGCGAGTGGTTGTAGCTTTTCTTTGGCACCCCTATTTTACGGTCGTCGTATAACTTTATCTGGGATCTCCTCAAGTGGTTACGATGAGTATAACTATGGTTCTTGAAAATCAAGTTGATTTCATTTCTCATCCTACATTGTGGCCTTATAAATTATAAATATGTGATATTAATCTACGGCCAAACAGGACTGTTTTACATGGTGCTATATTGGATGTACCATACTGACCACTTCTGGTCAGTTTGATTCTATACAATATCAAAAAAGTACTCTCGCTGCAGGACCGCCCATCTTTATTCTCTGCAATAAAAAAATCTCTCCCTCTCCCTCTCTCTTCTCTTCTGCCTCCACCTTAGTCCAGTTTTGTCCTCTGCAGTACACCTTCCTCTCAGTCACCTATCCCTTGGCCTTGCTCTGGACAGTTTTCCTTATACCTCCATTTCAAATATTTTCCTCTGTACTCTTTGCTCCTCTGTTCTCTTTCCATGCCCTTACTATCTTAGTCTTGCCTTCTCTACCATTTCCTGCACTGGTTCCTCTTCCACTTTGTCCATAATCTTCTCGTTCATTATTCTCTCCATTCTTGTAAACCCTATTTTGCTTTACAGAAATTAAATTCCGCTCTCTTGAATCTTTCTAACATCCCGCTTGTCCAGGTTTCTCTATTAACATAATATAAAATTAATGTTTTAGAAATGATGAAATTATACTGTTTTTAGTGTCTCTAGTTTCATAATGTATTCACGAAAATAATTTTTACACAGGTGTAAAACACAAATGCACATCTCATATGTCTTCGATTATTGGTATTTCATTACATTTCTTCTCAATGCAAAATTTCCACACGAATTATAACGTACCATCATTCGCTCGCTCCACTATTTTGTGGGTAACTCGACTGGAAATATATTACACATAAATGCGTAGACGTTCTCTTATTGATCTATCCGTTCATATTTTAACCTTTTATCAGTTAAGTAAATGTAATTAAGTGACTATGCATGTTTACTGCCAATAAATAAGTACTTTTCTCGGTGCCTCTGTCCAAGCAGTTTCGAATTACAACAAATGTCTAACACTGACGTATTCCGAGGGCGCATTCTTCCCGCAGATACTTAAAGTCAGTTCCGTCATTAGCGAAGTGTAACCGTTCAGAATGCAGGTTGGACAACAGTATGAAATAACCACATACGGCACAGCCCTCGACCATACAAAGCAATAAGGTCAATCTGACCTCATGTCTATGAGCCTCCTGCACCTCCGTCGATAGAAAAATCATCGAAGACAAGTGCTTTTATTTCAAAAAATCATGTTGAGAACCAACAACTGAGTCCTCATTTTTCGTGTTTCTGTCCACTCACCACAGCCCGCGTCATTTACGAACCCTTTATTTGTGATTAAAGGAAAGTTTTTCTTTTGATAATCTTCAAGGATTGCAATCCAATTCCAGATTTGTACTAGTTTATCACCTATTACACCAAAACACATCTATTCGTTGGACTAGGTTTTCAAAACTACTGATCCGAAAATTCTTTCAGACTTGAAAGTGATATGTAACCCGTTGAAGTTTATAGCAAAATTATAGCTAGTTTATGGTTTTGCGAAATAACTAACTAAATAAATTATTTTCGTACAAAAATTCGTGTATATCATTCGACATACAACTTGGCGAATCAGGTAGTAAATATACAGTAAAAGTATATTTTTTTCCGAAAATTTTACATGTTTTAAGACGCAAAATTATTATTTATAATATTTTACACACATATTTATTTATTTTTTTGCTGTCGTCAGTCTTTTGACTGGTTTGATTCAATCCTCCATCCCTTCCTATCCTGTGCTAACCTCTTCATTTCTACATACCCCTTACAGCCCACGTCCTCAATTATCTGCTTCATATATTCTAATCTCTGTCTTCCTCTACAGAACCTCGCAGTTGTTTGAGTTTATTTTATCATCGCGCACGTGTACGATTAGGGAGGAGTTGACGCATCGCTGAATCGGTCTTGGTCATAAATTAAGACAATTTAAGCTTGCAAACTATTGTCTTACACGAGTAGTGTAGTGAAGTTTGTGAGTGGGTGGCGAGGCGGCGCGTTTAGCATGCAAATCGGATCGTGTGCGGCGCGGAAGCTCTGGGGCGCTCGTGTTATGGAAATGGAGCGGACACTAAATAACAGACACGGGCTCATACACCACCGACAGCTATACCGCAAAGTCGGCGAACACGGCTCCCCACTAGCACCCCAGCTCAAACAAATCTGCACTCCTAAAAAACAAAACGTTTCGTCAACAATTTTTACTTTTATAATTAGTGCCTTGCGATAATATCACACCCCACCAATCATTATTACTTTACTTATTTAATTGTATATGTATATAAAATAATTTATTATATATTTTATATATTTTTTTTTTTTTCGCAGTCATTAGTCTTTCGACTGGTTTGATGCAATCCTACATCCCTTCCTATCCCGCGCTAACCTCTACATACCCCTTACAGCCCACGTCCTCAATTATCTGCTTCATATATTCTAATCTCTTTCTTCCTCTACAGTTCTTACCTTCGACTGTGCCCTCCACTAACAAATTAACCAATCCAGCATGTCTGAAAATATGACCTACCAGCCTGTCTCTTCTTTCTGTAAGCTTCATCCACAAACTTCTTTTCTCACCCATCATTTCCAAAACTCGTTCATTTCTTACTTTGTCTGTCCACTTAATTTTCAGTATTCTTCTGTAGCACCACATTTCAAATCCTTCAATTTTCCTTCTTTCCGGTATTCCTGAAGTCCATGTTTCGCTACCATAAAGTGCTGTGCTCCACACAAAGAGTTTTAAAAAGTTCTTTCTAATTTCTAGATCAATATTTGAAACTAAAAGGTTTCTCTTTTTCATGAAGGCTCTTTTTGCTAGTACTATTCTATTCTATCGTAGGATTCCACTACGTAGGGAGCATAGTCTTTGGGGGTTGAAATAAGTTAGTGTCAATAAATAGTGTTAAGACGGTTGTAAGCAGCAGAGTCGCGCGGTTTGTCGTAATGTCTGAGGCTCCGAAATACAGAGACAGTAAAAAAGATATTGTAATGTGTGTCTGTAAGAAAGTCAAGCGGTGATGATACGCATGTTGCTTTCACTAATAGATGAGTGTTTTTGAAACAGTGATTATAATTCCTTCATAACAATAGTTCCTGTAATTTTTGGCTGATGAAATTAATGAACAGTGTTCAAAATTAAACGAGCAGTAGCTTAAATGTGTTCGAGACGATATGTGCCTTTTCATCCGTATCACGCTATAATTTACTGTAGACTAGAAATGTTAGTATAGAGTTTGATCTTCGTGAGCTCACCTGTTTGTTGGCGTCAGCTAATTATCCACTGTATTTTTTTTTTTTTACTTGTTGCTTTACGCATCGTCGATGGCAAAGGTCATTAGAGGCGGGAAGGGACTGGGGACAAGAAACTGGAAGGAATTCGGCCATATCTTTTTGAAGGAAGCATCCCCGCATTCGCCTGGAGTGATTTGGGAAAACCATGGAAAAACCAAATCTGGATGCCCGGACGGGGATTCAAACCGGCCTCCCGGATCCTCCCGGATGCGAGGTCAGACCGTTAACCACTCATCCACCACGGTCGGCAGTCCTACCTAATATCTATTTCAAGCGAACGGATTTGAAGATTTTGCTCTTCGGATGGTTTTTTCAGTAAGGGACGTGAGTGCACATTAGGCAGCTTGACAGTTTTCTGAGAGCTAATTAAATCACTCTGCCAAACAGGTTCGTTAAATGAAGCGTCGGTTTTTTTTTTTTTTTTTTTTTTAGTTAAAATCTTCCTGCCAATGAACCTGAAATGACCGTTGTCAGTTTTTGCTCTCTCCTCAATTCTCAGTGAAACTCAAATCCCAGTGAAGCCTCTTAAGGCATCTTTTCGCGTTACAATATAGGCTCAGCGTGTGGCCCGCAGTCGGCCGGAAGAAGCAAAGCAGAACTCTCATCACGTGGAGGATATCTTCAGCTCTGAACATGAAGAGAAAAGTAAATAGAAAAGGATAGAGTGTAACGGCGATTCTTCGACGAAGTAATGTATTTCACTGGGAATTGAAGAATCCGTACAGTACAGTAACAACTAACAATATTGGGATTTAATATATTAATATATACTTTTTTACAATGCAGTTACGGAATATTATTTGATGCAGCTTTTGTGATTTCTGTAATAGTAGTTGTTGAAATTTTACTAAAGTAATGATTGGCCAATGGTAGCTAAAGTACGAGGGTGAGTCAAATGAAAACCTTAAATATTTTTTTAAATATTATTTATTGTGCAGAAGTGGTACAAAGCTGTATCACTTTTCAACATAATCTCCCCCACGCTCAATGCAAGTCATCCAGCGCTGACAAAGTGCATAAATTCCTTTGAAAAAAATTCTTTTGGTAGTCCGCGTAGCCACTCATGCACCGCGTAGCCACTCATGCACCGCGTAGCCACTCATGCACCGCGTGGCGTACCTCTTCATCATAACGGAACTTCTTTCCTCGCATTGCTTCTTTGAGTGGTCCATTATATGGAAATCACTTGGGGCGAGGTCTGGTGAGTATGGTGGATGAGAAAGACACTAAAAATGCAGGTCTGTGATTGTTGCAACTGTTGTACGGGCAGTGTGGGGCCTTACATTGTCATGTTGCAAAATGGCACCTGATGACAGCAATCCACGTCGCTTTGATTTGATTGCAGGCCGAAGATGATTTTTTAGGAGATCTGTGTCTGATACACTGGTGACAGTGGTCCCTCTAGGCATGTAATGCTCCAAAATGACTCCTTTTTCGTCCCAAAAGAGAGTCAGCATAACCTTCCCTGCTGATGGTTCTGTTCGAAACTTCTTTGGTCTTGGTGATGAGGAATGGCGCCATTCCTTGCTCGCTCTCTTCGTTTCCGGTTGGTGAAAGTGAACCCAGGTTTCGTCCCCAGTAGCGATTCTTGCAAGGAAGCCATCACGTTCTCGTTCAAAGCGCCCAAGAAGTTCTTCACAAGCATCAACACGTCGTTCTCTCATTTCAGGAGTCAGTTGCCGTGGCACCCATCTTGAAGACACTTTGTGAAACTGGAGCACATCATGCACAATGTGGTGTGCTGAACCATGACTAATCTTTAAACATGCTGCAATGTCATTCAGTGTCACTCGGCGGTTTTCCATCACTATGGCTTCAACTGCTATAATGTTCTGTGGAGTCACAACTCGTTGTGCCTGACCTGGACGAGGAGCATCTTCCACTGAAGTCACACCATTTGCGAACTTCCTACTCCATTCGTAGACTTGCTGCTGTGACAAACATGCCTCACCGTACTGAACCTTCATTCTTCGATGAATTTCAATAGGTTTCACACCTTCACTACTCAAAAACCGAATAAGAGAACGCTGTTCTTCCCTGGTGCAAGTCTCAAGTGGGGCAGCCATCTTTATACTGATACTGCGACGGTATTTGTGCATCTGCATTATGCTGCCACCTACAGGCCATTCTGCACGCTGCTTGTAGCACGCTTACCAACTTACAGGATAACGGAGCGAAATTTCGAATTTTTTATTACAAAATAGGTTTTCATTTGACTCACCTTCGTATGTAACAAAAGTAATAGATGTGATGTTATCGAGATATCTTGAAGATACGGTGTATATCCTTCGATTTGCGAGCTCATTCGTAGAAAATAAACCGCTTGTTTTGACAGCAGTACACTTATTAGCAAACTGAAATAGAATGGTGAATTTCGCATCAGAATTTCTCAGTATTTTGGATAGCCGTTAGGACGGGGTTGTAAAGGAAGTTATTTTTGCCGTCCACTGGCAAATACATAAATCAATAGTACAGGAAGAGAAACTTCGACGAATTCCTTCGCCAGACGGCTTGAAACCAACCGGAGGCGCTGTGTGGTGCGACAATAATTAAAAGTGACCCAGCCCACTTTCACCGCAACAGATGGAAAGCGAGTGCGACCGACGCCAATCTGTCTCAACTGCGCTCACACAGACAATGTCCTCAGACAGACACAAGTCACTGCGTCGCGCCTCTTTCTTTTTACAGGGATGCTCCGATTGTACGTGCAAGTTAGTTTGTCAGACTCACCTGCCTCATAGGGATGTTGGACACCGCCACCAGCATTGTGAACACGTTCCACTTGTTGTATATTAACCGACAGCATGAGAAGAAGAGCCCCAGTCGAGTCTCTCCGTTCTCTAATTATCTAAACACATATCTCGCAGGCACTAAAATCAAAGCCGACACGTTTCTCTAAGTCACCGCGCCACGTTTTCGTTCCTCCTGCAATTTTTTTTTTTTTTTACTTATAGATTTACGCCTGGACGACGCCGACGTCATTAGACGCGGGATGGGATTGGGTACAAGAAACAGAAAGGAATTCGGCTATGGCCTTTTTGAAGGAAGCATTCGCCTGAAGTGATTGGGGATACCATGGAAAACGCATATCTGGATGCTCGGACTGGGAATCGAACTGCCGTCCTCCCGAATGCGAGGCCAGACCGCTAACCGTTCACCCACCACTCTCGGTTCCTGCTGATAATCCTACTTTCAATAAAATTTATTATAGGTACCTTTAAAATGCATTGCAATCTGAATTAAGACCACTTCCAATAAAATAATAATAATATATTGCAGAGCAATTTTAAAATAAAATCTGCTAGCTCAGTGATCTTGGCGTCTGACTGGATGTCGGAAGGTCCTCACTTCGAATCCCCGTCTCGGCGGGGGTTTTCATAAGCCCTTAACCCGACCTTCACCTCTGTTACCGCTTTATGTGTAATGTCAAAAATGCCACGAAGCTTCCGTGGTTCGGATTCCACGTAAAATCGTAGGTCCCCTATACTCGGTAGGATTACCGGGTCAGGTTAGATAATAAGGAAACGAACTAGGCGTCGTACCTTTAACGCCAGTCTTAGAATGTCTGTTTCGTTAAGGTCCCCTTGGCCCTTGATTTTTCCCGTCCGGGGGAATAATTGTAGAGCTTAAAAAAAAAGGTCGCCATCTAGCCTAGGTGCGGGGCTCCCCTAGGAGGCGCGAGGCCCCCTAGAAGGCGCTGGGCCCGTAGCATTTGCTACCTCCTGCTACGTGGTTAATCCGGTACTGGCTGGATGTCTGGGAGAGGTTAGTTGCATCAAATAGCATGAAGTTCTATGCAAGAGAGAGTGAAGTGGTGATTACAACAAGAAAGAAGAGCAGGACGGATACAGGCATATCACTTGGAGGAGAGCAACTGAATAAAGTGAAATGGGAAGTCGGAATGAAGAAAGTGGAGGAAATACGACGGATATAAATGAAAGCGGAAGATGTACAGATATATTTTTTTTAAGAGTATTAGAGATCTGGTATGGAGTACGGATGTGCCGCAAAAAAAGTAAGGAAAAATCTACAAAACTTACTTTGTGCCAATTTTGACGTTTGGCTCTGAAACGTGGGTGATAAAGGAGAGGTACAAAAGGACAGCACAAGCTGAGGAAATGAAATCAGAAGAGTGTGTAGGAGTAAAGGGAAGACAATTTCTGCGGAGAAATTGTATCTAAATGCGGGGGCCTTTTCTTTATTGCGCCACAACAATTACCACTTTGCGACTTTTTACCTCCGAGTGCAATAGAAACAGAACTTTAACAAGTACAGTTTCATTCACTGGCACAAAATGCGTACTCCACGTGCAAACCTTCAGCGCGTTTGTTCACCAAGCTTCGCTATTGTTAACGTTCCTTCTAAATGGCTCTCGGGTGAGTGGAATGAACAGTTCTACCAGCCCTATAATGAAATGTTATCAAGCTCAAGCTCTTTTTATCATAGTCGATGTTTTGATTTTTTTTTTTAATTTGAAACTTATTTGCTGGTGACTGTTTATAGATCAAAGAAGTCTAGTTGATATTGGGTAATATCTGTACAAATCCTAAGTTTCCAAGAGCTATGTAATGTGATTTAGAAATCACACACAGGATTATACTCTTTTATTCACGAAATAAATAATATCAAATTTCATGCAACGTACCAAAATAGAAGGACGGAAACGATAAATTATAAACCAAGTGACCTCTTCGAAGAAAAGAAGAATATTTTCCTGACTCTCTGAACCAAAATGAATTTTTGAAAACCGATGCGGCCTAGTATAACAGCTCTCACACCCAGACCTGTAATGAAATTGTATTCTAAGAATTATTAGTAGCAACCTGGGAGTTAAGTAAATATGGTTCTGCATATTTTTCTTGCAATTAATAGTGAATTTGTGTAAATGGACATTGTTTTATGTAAAGAAACTATGTAAATACTATGTAATATGTTCAAGGACAGTACTATGCAAGAAACATTTCTTAAAAGTTTGTAATTCTATGTATTGAAGCGAGCTATGATGTTTTAGGGGACAATTTGTACTGATTTATGTGGATAATTCTGTGTGTAACAGTATCTTTAATTTTTCTTTCTGTGCATTTCACAGAATGATTCTGTATTAATTCTGATTGCTTTAGTATGATTTTAATTGTTTAAGTATTGTTAGAATTCTTATATAGATGTAAGTTTCAGAACATGGTCTCAAAAGTGTAATAGAATGGGTTTAGAAATAATAGATGGAAAATATCTACATCATTTACTATTTGCTGATGATCAAGTCGTCATAGAACAAGATGGTGAGGATGCAAATTACATATGTAATCAACTGTCAAAAGAATATAAAAAATGGGCCTTGAAGATTAACTACAAAAAACAGAATATCTTACTAATGATCTGGATGAATTGTACATTGATGGAATAAAAATTAAAAAGGTAAGTAATTTTTGCTATTTGGGTTCAATTTTAGAAATAGAAGGAAAATCGAATATGGAAATTAATAAAAGAATTACTAATGGCCGGAAAGTAATCGGAATGCTAAACTCACTTCTATGGAGCAAGAGTGTTATGAATAGACCAAAAAGAATTATATTCAAATCTTTATTTGAAAGTATAGTCTTATATGGATCAGAAAGCTGGACAATCAACCAAAAACATATCAAGAAGCTGAAAGCATTAGAAATGGATCAGCAAGAATATCAAGAAAAGAAAAAGTAAGGAATACCGAAATAATAAGGCTAATAGAAGTGTAGGAAGAAATGTATGATGTTATAGAACGAAAAATACTGGAATGGTACGGCCATGTAAGTAGGATGGAAGACACTAGGATACCTAAACTGGTACAAGAATGGGAAGTTAAAGGAAGGAGGAAAAGAGGACGGCCCGTGTTTACCTGGCTCCAAAGTGTACAAATAGGAATGAGAAGACTTGGTGCAGGAGAGGAAGATATACACGATCGAAATATCTGGAGGAATATTTTGAGAAAATGAAGTCAAGATCTATATTCCGAATTATTTATTGTTGTGTTGGAGAAAAACCTCTGTAGTGAGGAAAATCTCTCTTAATAATAATAAATTGTTAGAATTCCATAAACGTCTGTCGGAAGTCTTTGAAATATTCTGAATTTTCTGTATAGCTTATATAAGCGATCGGTAGAGAGGAGTGACAATATTAAGTATTCAGAGAGTTCTTCTGAGTATTGTCAGGTGTAGTTGTTTGAATGTTATGGTCGCTGGAGCGTGTGTTTACGTTTGCACCTAGTATCTTTGGCGTTCGATGTCTTAAAAGTAAAGAAACAAATTAAAAGTGTCTCTCTGTGGACTCGTTATTTCATCATTTTAAATGAGATACCTATCCGCAAACATAAAACAGGAGTAATTGAACTGGGGGCCCAAATCCTGAATTCCCCCAACTTATTTTTCATAAGACATTTTAGTCGTTAATTCGGTTTAAACTTTTAGAAATTCCGGGATATCACGAGTCATAATGTCCAGACAGGTAACGGAGATGTAGCTGAACAAAACATAGTTGTAATAACGCCGCTTTAAAAGAAGTTGGTACCGTTCTAGGGTTGGCTAATTGGCTTCATAGAGTGCACATGTCCCCAGTTTGTGATTCATTAAACCGCATGGAGCTACTACAGTAATTTGTGGTATGCATGGCGAAATTCAACTGGAATTCCGTCCAATAATACCTGACGTCTGCTACAGTTGAAAGATGGCCACGTGACGAGAGCAACATTCCCTGTAACGGAGCATCGCGTAACGTAACGGGGCTGACATAACGTCCATTAAAGTGACAGACTACAGCGAACACGAAGATTGTCAGCCTCTGTAAAAACGCTCCAGCAAAGCTAAGAAGTTCAGAAGCTGAAAGGATAAAAATATTGTACCGAAACTTAAAACTGCTTGTAAAATCAAACACATTGCAAAAGTTTGTTCCGCAATAAACATAATCCTAGTTCTTGTTGTTAGGTGTAAAGCATCCCATATTTCTTCTGCTGCCATGTTTTCGAAGAAACGTTGTGAAGGAAAGGTTTTGAACAAATTGTCTTAAAACCAAATCATAAAAAAAATAATAAGCATAGGCACCAATAACAGAGAATCTTTCTGTTAAACGTGATGCAAACTGACGCGGCTTCATATCCCACTCCGACCATTCAGATTTCGTTTTCCATGGTTTCCCCACCTTGCTCCAGGTGAATCACGGGATGGTTCCTCCAAGAAGCCATTGCCGAATTCCACTTGCCATTATTTGCCCCCCCCCCCCCCATTCTCTTACACCTCTAATGAACTAGATGTCTTTTTTATGGCTTTGTCGAGTGCGAAGAGACGAGAAGGCACTGGAAGCTGGAAACGGGAAAGAATTCGGCCATGGCCTTTGTGAGGAACCATCCCGGCATTTGACTGATGTGCGTCCGGCAAATGACACAAAACCGATACCTGGTAAGCGATGCGATAGAGGATCTGGGTTGGGAGCTTTTACAGAGACGAGGCGGGTAATGCTGGTGTAGCAGAGAACCCACATTTTGGGTATCAGATACAGAATTTTGAGCGTGTGCAAAAAAGGACTGCTAGATTTGTCTCTGAAAATTACCACAGAATTTAGTAAGTAACCGACATGATAAAAGAGCTGCAATAAGATTCATAGGAAGATAGGAGGCGGGTGAAGAGGATCATGGGAGTGTACAAGGCGTATATCGGTGATGAATGAGGATTGCAATCCCGCAGTGTTTTCAATCCCGCGGGATCCGTGCGGCATTGGCGCAAACAGTTTTTTAACGCATATATTTAAAAAAATAGTTACTTAAAACGTTAATAAATCAAATAATAATTAAATTAATAAATAAATTTTAATGTTAAATGACAAAAATTAACAGTTAACAATATTTTAATTGACAAAATGACATTAAAACTTTTTAGCATGTCTTAAGTACATTTCGAGGTTTTACATTTTTGTTTTTTAATCTAAACCAATTTTTAAATAAATAATAAAAAATGGAAAATATTCAGTGTTAGGTCATATTACCTATGTGCCTTACAATACATCACATAAGTTTAAAAACATGATTTGCTTAATGGCCAAGTTACCAGAGATTTTTTTAAATTCTAAATAAACGTTCCATAACACCGAGAGAAAGCATTCTATTTCACAAAGTGAAATTAATATACTCTGTAAAGCGTAGACTTGGCTCAGAACAAGATCTTATAACTTTTTGTCACTGCACAAGCACGAGACTTGGCCTTTTTTTAAAAATTGTTTTTGTGGGATTTATTATTATATCTCCTGATTCCTTGATTGATCTTACAGTTGATTCAATGTTATTAAAAGAAACTACTCACCAACACGTCAAGTATTTCAGTTTTACTTATGTGGCGTAACGACGTTTTTAAAGTGGAAATTATTACTTTTTATTAAGAAAGGAGACTTTCTCTTCGAATGATTGCAGTGAATTTTTCATAGGTTGTATCTCCGGATTTCATTGTAAAAACACGAAATTTCACACGTGAGGGAGACGGCGGAGGCAGCCATCGAAGTAATGTGTTCCTTCAACACAATTCGTCGATACATCCGTGAAAACGTCATTATAACATTAGTCCAAATAATAGCAAGGAGAAGAAGGATTAATCGATAGCCTGAGCGGCACATATAAGCAGGTGGCTTTTATCAAAGAAACGTATGGAGGCAGCGGCCAAAACAACAATAAGTCAAAGGATATACAATTGCCTTTTGATAGCTGCTAAATAAATAGGTATGCGATCGTTAAAATTACGATAACATTAGTTTCATATCAACGAATAATCAAGTTGTCAGCAGCAAATAAGGAAATTGTCACAATAACTTTATCTGCAAATACATAAAATGAGAATAATGAAACCGAGAATAAAAATCTATAACTGTGTATTTCAGATAAATATATAGTTAGAAAATCGTACTAAATACTCAACATAACTCAGACTACAGAAATTTCTACTCGAAAATGAATACGTAAATGTGTATCTATTTGCTTACGAATAACGAAGGTTGACAAAAACAAACGTTTATCAAATGTCAACTGCAAGGGTACAAGCAAACAGTGCAAAACATCCGATAGAGATCGAGTGGGGCAGCGAGTCACGCAGACTGACATACGTTTCCGCCGGATTTTGCGGATTGCGGATCCGCTTAATTTTTTTGCGGGATCCGCCAGACTGTCTAATGATGCGGGATCCCGCTTTGCTGGATTGCAATCCCTAGTGATGAAGCATGGAAAGATATTGGTGTAAGAATTAAAAGTAAAGCATGGAAGGGAAAAGATGACCATGACCACAAGCTGGCACTCGATTTCAGGCACAAGGGTGTGGGAAGATTTTCTTTCGTATGTAAAAGGGTCGGGGATTGGAATTAGTTACCAAGAGAAATGATGAATAATTTACCAAAAACGTCGAAAGAATTTGAAGTTGAAATTTGTAGAGTGCGAAGGTAAATGGGTACAGGAAAGGAGGAAAATGGGTATGTAGGGAAATTGGCAACGTAGTTTGCACTCCATTGCAATTAAATTAAATTAAATGCCGGGAGTGCATAAGCTGCACATTAGTAATGAGGCATGTGTAGATATTAGAAGATAATAGAAGAATTAGAAATCGGATGTAGATGGGGGACACAGTCATAAACTAGCGCGTGATTTCACGAGTTTTTTTATCTGTAGCTACAGGAGTCAGGAATTGCAATTAGTTAGTTATCGCTGGAGGTTATGAACAACAGTAGTATGTACAATGGATGAATGGGTGTGTGGGGGAAAGCTCAATTGTAATTAATAATAATACCGGATCGTGAGCCGAGCCGTCGAGTAAGTGATTACAACACGGGCGGAGAGAGCAGATAAGGAAATTGCCATTGGTACTGTGAACGAACTGCTTTTCCAACACCTAAACAATAGTCGGAGCGAGTCACGTCGTTTGCCCAACGCGGCGCAGTTGGTGGCCTGTAAATTGGTTGAGTGGGTCAGGCAGCCATTGTAACATACGAAGCGGCAGCAATCAAAGGGACAGCGCCAGTGTATGAGGGACCGGTTATTATCAGCTGAAAAATGGAGCAGCGCTCTCAATGGCTGAGGTCGCTGGCCAAACCGCCTACGCCACGCCACAGATCGTACTTCCGGCACAAACACACTGATCGATACTCAGGAAAATGGCTCCACCGTTTATGCAGTGGTTTCGTGCGCATTTGCAAATCCATGGGAGCCGGGAGGGGGGTGCAAATACACAGGAAAAGATTAAGAAACAAAATTTTATTATTAAATTCACTGTTTGGATAATAACTTAAGGCGCCTAGGTTGTTGACCAAATTAGTTCAACACCTTGTCAATAAATTCAGTATCCGTAGTTAATAAGTAATAAGTGTTGAACAACGAATGCAAGCTTTCTCGGTGTGTCAGTTGTATAAAATCTTCTAAGGATTTCCACCTAGGTAGCGCGGCAATGTAGGGCGGAGGCAGGCTTCGAAACGTCGCCCTACATTGACGCGCTACCTCGGTGGAAAGCCTTAGAAGATTTTATACAAGTGTTGAACAAGTTTTGGAAATGATGGGTGAGAAAAAAGAAGTTTGTTGAAAAAGCTTACAGAAAGAAGAGACAGGCTGGTAGGTCATATTTTGAGACATTCTGGATTGGTTAATTTGTTAGTGGAGGGAACAGCCGAAGGTAAGAACTGCAGAGGAAGACAGAGATTAGAATATATTAAGCAAATAATTAAGGACGTGGGATGTAATGGGTATGAAGAAATGAAGAGGTTAGCACAGGATAGGAAGGGATGGAGGATTGCATCAAACCAGTTGAAAGACTGACGAAAGCAAAAAAAAAAAGTATAATTCATTAAAAAAGATACAGATGCACCTCCATTAAAGTAATCCTGGAGGGCGCCCATGCGCAAACCTCTAACTCCTAAATGACACAAAAGAACAAAGTCTGATTATTTATTTCTATCACTGTTCCCAAAAAAATTTAAAAAATTACACGTAATTTTTTAATTATCATCGATGTTATTCACATTACATTTTTCCACGTTTACAGAAATTGAATTTCTTTATGATTTCAGAGGTTTTACAAAAAAAAGTCTTAATAAGTATGACAATAATGCTTCAATTTCGGATAACGTTCGGGTCTACAACTCGGAAGAAAACTTTAAAAAAAAATTGTTATTTTAATGGCTTTTAATCTTATGGAGCGTCCATAAACTACGAAGCTCCATTTTGGCCTCATCCCCCAACGTAGCCCGACGTGGCTTTTGACTCTACCCCCGCGTGTAGCACGTAGGTTGTTTCCCCATTGATTCCAGAAGACATTTTGTACTGTTTTCTCTTGTCAGACTATCGCAAAATACGCGTTTATACGGAGATAATTAAATAACGAAAATTAATGTTCACTTGCTGTTGTGTGTTCTGTACCTCATTTTAATTGTGACAAGTAATATGAACGGGTATCTGTGTGGTCTGGCTAGGTCCTATAAATGTTTTTGCCCATACACGATAGTAAAACAGTATCATTCGTAGGAAAGATGTTACCAAGTTTTTTTTTTTTTTAATCTTAGCAGCGTTTTGTCTTGCTGCAACCTATATTTTTGATACGAAGAAAGAATGTATTTGACTCTAGTCCCAGTTTTCGATTTTGAATGGCTTTCAGAAATCACTCCAGGTGAATGCCGAAATGGTTTCATCAAAAGGTAAATGCCGAATTCCTTCCCGTTTCTTGTCCCCCATCCTCCGCTGTCTTTAATATTCCCAAAGAAGACAAGTTATAAGCTAAGTTGCTATAATGTTTTTGTTTTTAAATCCTCCTCTTGCCACAAGAAATGTATGTTAGCTTAGTAACGCCGTACGCAATACTCTTCCCTAACGCCGGTGTGCAGATATCCAGTAAGCCTCAGAGCTGTTGTAAACAAACTCCACAAAAACAACTGCAATTTGTTTATGTGAACGGAAGTTTTTCTGGCGCATCATTGAAATGTTCGTGTTCGCTGCCAGATGATGTGGAAAGAAGTTTCAACGGCGTACTCTAGCGTCGTCCTCGGACCCTGAGCGATTCTGATGCCGCCGCTAACAAATGAAACCTGAGGATGACGGTATAGTACGCCACCGAAACCTCATCTGTCCACTTCTTCTGACAGCGAACCAACGGAGATTACATTTCAATTGGAATATAAGCAATAGAGTTCCGTGCATAAAATGCAAAACAATCAGTTTCTTGGCACAAAAACACAACAACTTCTACTAGCGAACTGCACTGAGCTGGAAACACTGATGAAGCGGATGAATTCGTCGGTGTCAGCTTTTAGTGATTACTGCGCTAGGTAATGAGTTGGTAAAACATCGCGTCAGCTGCTCTTAATGAAGAGTAACAGCTCGCAGTTTTTCTTTGTCCGCATGTTTTCATTCCCTACTCACTTCTGAGGAAACACGCAATAAACACTGTAGTATGTAAGACACTTGAGGTGAAATAAGTATTATCTGCAGAATAAGTACACGAACATCGCGCACAAGATTGTTTTGTAAATCTCGGTATATCTAAAATACCATCCGTACTACCTTTTATACACAGTATACACATTCATAGTCATAAATAAGTTAGGTAAGCTGTTATTTCGTTCTTGGGCTGACGATGTGGAAGTAAGAGCTCCGAATTCCTTACCTTATCCTCGCCTATAGAGACGGAGGCGGCATGGCGTAGCCGCTGATCCAAAAGCAACTTCCTCCTCCGTACTGATTGGACAGCAGCCTGAGCGGACTGTTCAGAACATTCAGTGTACAAGAAAAATAATTGATTCGTCGCCGGCTTCGGTAATGTAAGTGCTGGAGTACTGGCCCCACGTGCCGAAGGTCGCCGGTTCGAGTCCGGTCGAGGGCATGCGTGTTTAAGTGTTTTGTGTGTATTAATGTTGTGGTCGTCCTGTGGAGTCCATATTTAGAAGCTGCAATCTACTAGAGAAATTGATCACATTGAGCTGGCTGTATGCCCTACTCTGCCGAATGCCATTACAAAACAAAAAACAAAAATTGATTCTTCGCGTATTGAACCCCCGTCATCCAGTCGACAGCTATCCGGTATACCGACTGAGTGGGGGAGTTACAAACACGTAGTTAACAAATTTTCTTATCCCTAAGCAAGAACAGCTAATATATGTTAACAGCAAAACAATCGTGTGTATCGTGCAAACAAGCAAAGACTGTACAGATACTGGAAAAACTAAACATAACAAAAATTGAAATTATTCCTTGTGAAATAATCAGTTTAACTATCAGAGGTAATACTGCATTGTTAAATTAAGACCTATTTTAGTTTCCAGATACTAGGCTGTAAAAAATGTGTGCTAAATAAAATAAAAAATATCTCTAAGCAAGTTCACTTTAAAAACAACTTTTGGCGGGTGAGAGGTAACGCTCGTGCCTGGCATTCGACAGGACGATGGTTCAAATCTCCGTGCGGCCATCAACATTTCGGTTTTTCATAGTTTCCCGAAATCACTCCCGAGGATGGTTCCTCCAAAGGCCATGGAAGAATTCCTTCCCGTTCCTTGTCTCCAGTCCACTACCGTTCACAATGATCAATGATCTCAACGTCGACGAGGCGTCTAGGCCGGATTATATATACATACGTGTGTGTGTGTGGATTTTAAAAAAAATAATAGGTTTCAGTTTGTGACGATGGATTGTTTCAGAACCACAGACATCAACAATAATTTTCACACCTATGTGGTGCGCCAACTCATATTTACCTCAAAATTGGAGGCATCTCAAACTCTAGTGGAATCTTAGGCTAGACTGGAAAGCGCTATTTTCCAGATATAACAATAGTCTCACCACTTCCTGGTCAGAAGGAACAAGTTAACGATACTTGTTTCGTAAATGCAGTGATTTCCTTTGCGACCCTACATTCTGGCCTCCTCTGAACTCTCATCCCCCCAGGTAGCATGACGTGGCTTTTGTCTTTACAATCTCCCCTCCCCCCTTTTCCCCGCATGACACGTAGCTTTTTTACCTGTTGATTCCAGTAGACATTTTGTTCTGTTTTCTCTTGTCAGACTATCGTAAACTACATACGCAAATAATTCAACGACGCAAATAAATATCCACATGTTGTTGTGTATTCTGTACTTTGTTTTAACTGTGGCAAATAATATGAATGAAAAAGCTACGTGGTTTGGCTCGGATCCCTCACCTCCCCCCCTCCCCGGTCCGTAGCTCAGCGTAGCATTGCACTCATCTCCTCAACCTCCCCCCCCCCCTCCTAAACGGAGCATCGTAGTTTATGGACGCTCCCTTTCCGTAGTTATTCAACATCAGGAGAGAAGAATAGCTCATTATTTTTTGCTATACGTTCGAAACCCTCGAGCAAAATAGTTTTACAACAGATTTGGATACGATATTCGGTACTCGGTCAACGAAACGCAGAACGTGTGAAAGTTTTAAGTTTGTATCTTATTCCGCCTACAAGTCAGTTTCGTTGCGGGCGACGTCAAACGCAGGTAGGAACCGGCGAGTGTCGAGCGGTGCGCTGCAGCCTACTCGGCCACGGGGTTGAGGGCCACAGGACTGAGCTGGGGGCTGTCAGAGTTGAACGTACAGTGCTGACCGCCCATCACGCAGCCTGCAGTGACCCAGCACGCGGTCCAAACGACAGTGTGATTGAAAGCCGTGGGTATCGAGGAACTAGGAACTGTCAGTTCAGTTTTCCGCATGGGTTGAAGTGATCGGAGGCTGCGACAGGCGGGCGGAGGAAGAGGAGAGGAGAGGAGAGGAGAGGACGCAATTAGTGGAGGCTCAGGCAGCCACTTTATTTAAATGCCGGTTCATTCCACCCGTCTGGCCGCGAGCCAGGCGCTTTTTAAAAGACACACAGTACCGGCGGTCGGCCAGGTGGCTGCGTGGGAGAGACAGCTGACTGGTCACTCACCCCTCAATCAGCTGGCGGATCAGCGGAGTGTTAAAGTAACAAACCTAGTTAATCCAATCCACAGTGAACACAAGCATTCCGCATGCTCTCACTTACTTCGATTTAAGCACCAATCATCACCAAACTGAAAGCATTATTGTTCTGATCACGAAATGAACATTCTCCGTAATCATATCTACTACATACTCAGACAGTGTCTGCTCCTCTTTAATACTCCTGCCTCCAATCAGAAATTCTTCAGCGTTTGCAGAGCAACCCCTTAGGTTCGTCTGTGAGCCAGATGACGTGACACGGGCCTTGTGAGCTAATCACTCAATTAGTGTGGATTAATCAGCTGTCGAAAGTTGCCAAACAGCCTCTGACGAATTACGTAATTCATTGGCATTTCCACACCACTTGGGGTAACAGCGAGTTATTGAGCGAGAAAAGCCCAACCTCGTTTCGAACTCATGCCAGCTGAATCCTCATTTATGTTTTAATCGAATTTCGTCAATGACCAAAACAGAACAAATGAGAGTTATTATTGTCAATTGTATAAATGATAAAAGTAGCTCTGAATGCAATACCACTGAATTTATTAAAAACAGTTCACTGAACAAATATTCGCACGACCGTGTTGCATTGCAACAGGCCCCTAAACACTTCACATCACAATGCAACTCTCAGACAACGATAATATTACGCTTCCCAGAGACTACACAAACTACAGCTTGTGGAAATCCGATAACATAAAAATCAGTTCACAAATGTCAATACAATCGTTCAGCATACATATAACTAATCAAAGCAAAGTAATCTAGACCTATAAAATGCCAATCTTGGTGACGATGTTCTGTCACGTTATGACGTCAAGATTCTCGCCTCTGCTCACAACGAACAGAGATGTTCTAGGATATGCACGTTATTTAATGACAGTTCTATTTAGCTAAGCATCCACGAACAAATGATTGTCAGAATACTTACATTTATTTAATATTCGTTCGATGTAGAATTATTTATTAAATTCTATGCCCATTGATACATAAGATGAAACCTTAATTTTCTATTCGCAATGTTAACGTCAGTTTTGATTAGATTGTTACTTAGCATTTGACATTACAGCAGAGGGCACGAGTAATTTAATTTAAAAAAAAAAATTTATTTTCCTGAGTGTCCTGTTACTGAAATCATTACTTCGTTTGAACGAAAGTCGTTGTACACTGATCGCGATCTTTGCAGCACAGATACAATTAAAACTAATATTATGTCGCATAACGCGAGTTGTTAAGATTTATTTTTATTTTCCTTTGCATTCAGTGACGTAATATTACTGGGGTCATTATTTCAGCCACATGTAACTGTGTCAGCCATTGAAACGTTATAATATAGGTGTGAACCACGGTTATCAAAAAAGAAAGTTGTATGAAACCCGTGAATGCGATGCATTATCACCACTGACAAGCGATACAGTGAATGTATTAATCCGCGTATGATTGAAGGTTTCATTTTCTCGCAGCAATTTAAGAGGACTTTCTGGTAAGAGGGCGTCTATTAATTACGTGAGGTGAAATACGGGAAAAGGGGGAGGGGGGTCCGGCGAAATCTCACCAAGGGGGAGGGGGTTGACGGAAATCTCACTTGAGCTTTTGAAATTTATGAAGGACAGCAGAGCCCGTCAAAATATCACGTCATCTTAGGGGGTGGGGCAGAACTCACTAAATCACACCAGAGGAGGAAAGGGGGGAGGGGGTCCGGAATTCCGGAAAAACACGTCAAGGGCGTATCCAGGATCAGAGCTAGAGGGGGGCAATATTTAAACTAGGGGGGGGGGCAACTCATATTGGTTTCGAGGAAGTAGGGTAGGGCACTGAAACATGACAATTTCTTACAAAATGAAACTCAAACCTATTGAGGAAACTATTTTTATTATTAATTAATATAGTAATCCAACCACTTAATCTAAGGACCAACTATGTAGAAAATTAAGATCGTAACTCAGTTATAGTTTATGTAAACATTAATCGTCTCGGATTCTTAGAAAATTTTTCAATATATTTGTTTCTTAATATCTCACGGTGTTCTTTCACGAAATTTCGATGCACATTCATCAGTCATAATCCAGTCAATCTTTCCTCTCACAAAGTGCTGCTGAACCAGTTCTTTACTCGTCGAAGCCTACTGAAGGCAACTTCATTTTTCGCCTAGGGGGGGGCAGCAGCCCCCTACCCCTGCCCCCCCTGCATACGCCCATGCCTCACGTAATTAAAAGGACACCCCCTTAGGTTGAAATGCATCCTGGACCAGGATGGCTACTAAAACACAGTTTGCTACAGCGCAAGTCACGAATAATTCCATTGAGATTTATTTTATAACAATTCTTTTTAGTTAAGCAATTAATAAGACATGACTCGCAGAACACTGCGTTCAAGCCGTCATTTCTGACGGGCTGTGAGGCTAGTAATAATAATAAGAAAATGAATGGAGGTGTTGTGAGACTGTCACAACCTGTGACCTTAAAAACTATTTTTACGTCGGTGAATTCGTGACCTTGGAGTTATTCTACACCCGTGACTGTACCGGAAACATGGTCATGGTTTTACAGCGAATACCTGGACTGCCCCCCACTTGCAGCTGAAAACGGAAACTTTCACAAGACGCTAACACCCAGCACTTTTTTTTAAATTGCTTTACGCTTTGTCGACAGCTAAGGTCATTAGAGGCGGGATGGGACTGGGGAAAAGAATGGGAAGGAATTCGGCCATGGTCTTTTTGAAGGAAGCATCCCGACATTGGCCTGGAGTGATTTGGGGAAACCATGGAAAAATCCAGATCTGGATGGCGGGACGGGGATTCGAACCCGCGTCCTCCCGAGTGCGAGGCCAGAGCGTTGACCGTTCACCCACCACACTCGGTCAGCCGGCACTGGTAGTTACTTATTCTGACACCAGTCGCTGCCCTTGACTTCGTTCAAGAGCACTGTTAATCTGCGAGCCACTTTCTTAAACCAATGATTTGTGATTATCTGAACAAGTGCTGCGGCACTAAGCGGAGCGTCTGACCGTGTGAAGCAGGATGGGGCGGGGATGATTTGTGGTGACAGATGGGAGTGTCAGTTATGGACGTGGTCGCAAACTTTATTAACAGGTGTTTCCTAGTGGTCGCTTCAAGTGAGATGATTGCCGGGATGCCGCTGATTGTGCGAAGCAATGGTTTACATCAACACCGCACTGCAAACTCGACCTGTCCATCTAGTCGACAGGAGAAGCGCAATACATTCTGCAGGAGTTAAGTGCAACATTACCAAGCAGTGTTATTTCATTTACACTTCGGAGATAACAAACATTCTGGTGCCATATCCTACTGACACGTAGTCATGTAATAAATAACGCATTAAATCTGTATCTAACTAATTATTGTTTTAAATTCATTAGATATTAATACTGAGTTGTAATCCACAAACTAACCCTGTTTCAAGTGCGTTTGCCAGTCTTACAGAGAGAACTACAGCTTCAAGCTAGAGCCAAAGGCTATTTATAACTATGTTTAATTTTACAAATTACTTTTTTTATGGTTTTTAATACCATTAATAACAACAGAACTAATCGGCATATTGGAAGCACTAAACTATCCTATGACTTCTTCCACTGAAATCTTTGTGGTTTTATCTCACTCAAGGTCTGCTATGTACCTCCCAGAAAACAAATACAGGAAAGTGCATAGCCACCCACAAATATATGACATGTGGCTCAAGAATGGAAACACTGGAGCAACAGAATTTAACAGGGTCGAAGCACATTGCCGTCGTAAGAGAAATGGGATGTGCTATGCTAGATACCTGAAGTGGTGGTACACGCATCAAGACAATTCCGTGTCAGATTTGTTCGAGTCAAAAGAAACATGAAGAACAAGTGAAACGCGGCTTGGAAGAGTTCGCACGGAACTAAATGTCAACACTACGGGCGCATACACCCGGATATTCCGTCCCATCCATGCTATCAGATCCACAAATCTCCTCGTCGACCTGTATTGCTAGACAAAAATTCAACCACGCCTGCTCGAAACGACAACTTCACAGAATACATGCTGCAAACACGTATAACTTTCCTTTTGGAGCAATAGAAGTAATAAACTACCTCCTGTTTGGCTGCAGTTCGAATAACATAAGCCAATACTGCCATCCGCGTTTGTCTTTTTTAGTTGAAGCTATGGTGTTTTTTTGTAAGAAACTACCCCAACCCTCAATCAAGTAAGGAGACGTTCATTAAATAAGTAAGCATTTGTTTCGTAAATCTGGACTCCCCCCTCCCCCTTGGTGAGATCTGGAGAGCTTTTTTTTAGCTCTATTGTTCTTTGAAGGGCGGCAATCTGAAATAAAAAGATGACGTGAGATTTATATCGACCCCCCCCCTCCCCCCCCCCCTTTGGTGAGATTTCATTGGAGGCCTGCTAACCATAAGTGGATCAAGTGGTAGAACCTTCTATTAACTTCATGTGTCGATCGTAGCTGCAACAACACTTCCAATGGGAAACCACGTTGAAACACTGTTTCGTAAGTTGTCCGAATAAACATGAATAAAACATAAATTGTCCGTAAGCACAGTTTTATACTTTTAAAAACGAACGCGTACTTCTCGAATCGAGCCTGGCATTACGGAGGTCGCGGGATCGATCCTCGCTTCTTCCAACCAAACTTCGTGTTTCCCGAAAGCGTTGCAGGAGACAGCCAAATACCTTCCCATTCCTTCTTGCCCACAATCTTTCCCGGCTACAATTACCTCACCGAGCGTGGTGGGGGAACGGTTAACGTTCTGGCCTTGCATTCGGGAGGACGCGGGTTCGAATCCCCGTCGGCGCATCCAGATTTGGGTTTTCCCTGGTTTTCCCAAATCACTCCATGCGAATGCAGAGATGCTTCCTTCAAAAAAGGCCATTGCCGAATTCCTTCCCGTTCCTTGTCCCAAGTCCCATCCCGCCTCTAATAACCTTAGCCGTCGACGAGGCGTAAAGCCGTAAGTAAAAAAAAAAAATACCATTATGTAATCCCACCGTAAAGCCCAAATCAGAGAAAAGAAAAAGTTTTTCAAGACTGGCGTGACAAATTATGTACATTCGCTTGGGCTCCATTGTGCTGGTAGCCCGGTGGCCATGCCCTTGGGTGTCCTTGGAGTGTTGCCGTTAGCACGAATTCGCAGTATCCAGCGCACTGAAACCAGTCCCCACGACTAATGGGGACGCCCTCACACGAGCGGACGTCCGCCAAAAAAGCAGGCGCACCAACCGTTGCTATCACGAACCAAACAGTCGCTACACCAGTAGCAACAGTCAGCAGCGATGTGCCGACTTTCTTACGATACCGAAACAAAAAAAATGAAGAATTATTAACACATTAAGGATATACTGCCAAATACACGAGAGATGGAAGGAACGGAGCCGCCCGTTGAGAAAGAAGATCTCGTTTTCGCCTGGTTTACACATCTGGAAGCTGAGTATTTCAGCGATACAAACAACCTAAGACACAAAGCCGGTTTGAATTCGGGCAGGAGGCAAATCCTTCGCCCCTCTCACCTTTCACACTGTCCAGCTGTATACAACAGGGGCGCGTGCTCCTTACATGGCCGGATCGAGGAGAAAAAAATAATAGTCATGATTCATTGTTTGGAAAATTAATTAAATCTTTTTAATGTAAATTTAGTCAGAATTGTGGCTCGTTCAAACATAGTATGCACCACTGAAAGGATCATTCTGAAGGAACTGGGTTACGAGTCATTGAAAGACAAAAGACGGGTGTCAAGAGTGTTTGGTTTGTTCAAGGCTTGTAATCGCGATAGTGTATGGATGGATATCAGAAGAAAGATTAGGAGTTCTACATGGAAGGGAAGAGATGGCCATAAGCTGGCACTTGAATAAATTACCTACGAAAATAGTTGTAAAGGGTAGGCGTAGGTAGCTGGAGAAATAAAAGAAGTGGAAGGAAGAATGAAAGAAATGAAGACATAGGAAGATTGTTCTTTAGGGACAGGTGGCAATGTACGGAGCGTGTGTGTTCCATTGCAATTGAAATTAAATTAAATAAACCTCAAAACAATCTCGCTACGTTTATTAAAATTCTAATTTTTCTTCTTGCTGTAACTAAGTCGATATTTTACTGTGAATATGCCATTGTGAATACCTTGTAAACAAGGTGATTAGATCAACAACAATATATATATATATATATATATATATATATATATATATATACCAAAAAGATTCTATCAGCACCTGCCACGAAGACAGTATCCGTCTGGTGCAGATTATTAAATAAATCACTGGCAGGCCACACAGAACAGCATATTGTTCCTCGCAATCCTTTTTAATATCACTGTACCGAAATTACAGTTGAATGACGTCAGGATGGAACACACCTTGAATTGGTAACACAACACGGCGAGCCTCGTGGTGAAACACAACAAAAGCCCGAAGGTCGGCAGCGTGTGATGGAGAGGACTGTTATTTGATGTCTGATGTACCGTGCAGTGACCTGTTTGTCTGAATAAGGTGGATGCAAAAAGTCTAATTCGCTGACGTGATAGGCAGCCGAATGGTGCTGACAGGCGGCTGCCCCCCTCCCCTACCATCTCCACTCAAGATAAAGTTTAATAACCCTACTTAGACCCCGAGAAAATTGACAACATAAGCACTGCATCTAGAAATGCAGTATTAATCACAGTTACTTCTGCTCCAGCTGGCATATCGTTTCATTGGGACGAATGTCTACAGCGTTATGCCAGTACACGCTTCTCTAAAGATATAGTGCAAGATTAACGTGGAATCCCAACCACGGAAGCGTTCTGGCGTACTTCACATGTTGCAGCAGGCTGTGGCAGAGGTGGAGGTCGGGTTAAGGGCCTCTGAAAATCACCGCCAAGACACGGAGACGTTTCGATCTCCAGTCGGCGTGCACAGAGGATTTGTTCAGGTTACAGCTGTTTCCTCCTGTAACATGAAAGTACCTGTGCACGGCATAGCTTACTGCCTTCTTGGAAGAAAGGCCGCGATACATTACAAGAAATACTTACGGGCGCATGTTTTTGGCCTATCAGCGAAATAGTGACTTTTTTAGTCTAAAAATACGTTTTTTTTGTACCTGCACAATTTCACTTACAAAGTTTCTTCAATAAATGGATTACATCCCGAAAATTCAACCTCAATTGTTTGAAAATACCTAACTGACATCACTATCACATCCGCGAGTGGTTAAGGTGTCTGACGAGATAGAAAGGTCCCGCGTTCGAACCCCTGTCTCGGCAGGGGTATTGAATGGCCCTTAACCCGACCTTCACCACTGCAACGGCTTGTTGTGTAATGTGAGAATGCCAGAACGCTTCTGTTGTTAAGAGTCCACGTTAAACTGTAGGTACCTATACCCAGTAGCATTACCAGGTTAAGTTAGATACCCATGATAAGAGGTGCATTAGGCGGCAAATTGAAAATTCGGTAATTTGGCAGGCGAACAGTCCTTCTGGTTCTCTCGGTCGACAATGCCGTCTATTATTTGGTCACTTCATCATTAGCGTAAATACATTTTCCATCCAAAACTTATTTTAGATTTTGAAATAGGTGGGGGAGTGGGGGCAGAGAGAGCCAGATCTGACCAACAGAGATGTTACGTACTTCAGAGGCCTCAGTTTTCCTATTCCCAAAGAACGTTTGAGAGCATTTGCACTACCCGGATGAAAGACACGCATGCAGGAGGGTGCGGGTTCGAATTCCCGTCTGAGCATCCAGATTTGGATTTACCATGGTTGCCCCAAATCACGCCAGGCGAATGCCGGGATGCTTCCTTCAAAAAGCCATGGCCTAATTCCTTCCCGTTCCTTGTCCCCCTTTCCCGCCTCTAATGACATCGGCGTCGACGAGGCGTAAAGCAATAAGCAAAAAAAAACCGGATAAAAGATAATTTTTTAATTTCGATTTCAACTCTCTTCTCTGGAATTTTTTCATCCAATTGAGCTAGAATACTTCTACAGTAATCGCCAGTTATTTTATCACTTTTTCAAGGTAATAAGTAAAAATAATTAGTTTTGTCGGAAAGGGGAGGGGGGGGGGGGCTAAAAACGCTTACACGGGTCCCGAGAATCGTAGCGTCGGCGCTGAGAGGACTTCCAGTTTAACGTGGAATCCGAAGCACTGAAGTGTTCTGGCTTGCTTCACATTACACAGTTAGCTGTGTCAGAGGTGAAGGTCGGGTTAAGAGTCTTTCAAAATCCCCACGGAACCGAGACCTTCCGATCTCTAGTCGGACGCTTTAACCACTGAGCCACCAAACCACTACTTTGCTGGGTGATGAATAGTCTAAAACGAAGAATACGAAGAATTACGCTACAGTACTGTAGTCCTATTGAACTTCAAGTTTGTTACATTCATAAGTATATTAGTATTTTTTTTAAATGCATTGACAGCATGCCATCCCTGTGCGAAACCGAAAACATTCTAGCTGTACGGTACCTCGTAGTGCTATTTATGTATGCAGTGACTTTGCAACTGCAACTGTTGGCACCGTTCAACTTTCGCCCGCATCTTAATCACCTGGACGGTGTCACTGACCCTAAGAACCAGAATAAATATGATGAATACCTCAACCCAGCACTCGTCGCATTCCACTACCAACTTGTGTCTCGCCCGTAAAGAACGGAGGGCGTCGTAACGGGCAGGGCAGCGCGACATTAGTCGAATGTCAGCAGGCGTGTGTCGCAGGATTACGCCTCTTTGTCACTCGTGTAATCGTTACAAAGCGCTCGCGGGCAGAGCTGACGAGTACACACGCGGCGACATACGGGCCACGCAGCGGGGAAACAAGAAACTGTGGCCGGGTTTTCGGTTACGCTGGCCTGGCTGGCATCTCATTAAACGCGAAGGTGAGCATCCAGCGTCCAGGACTCCAGCCTTCGCAACCGCCAGGCGTGCAGGGCTATTAATCACGATGACAAATTGCCGCCCAAATGTTGCAACCGAGAAAGATGCACTTTGCAGCACACTGTACGAGCCCCAGCTCCTCCGCGCTCTTTTATATTCGCAGATCATTGTTCTCCCTGGAGGCGGCTTCCTAATACTCCATGCAGCAATCTCTCGCGGTTCCTTCGAATCTCCTGCTAGTGTTTTCAAATGTATACATCTTCCGTCAACCAATATTTCTTGCGGTGAGGACAGTGTCGATTTCTCTATTGGCACAAGAGGAGAAATTTTAAGCAACATTCTAACAGTAGGGAACCATTTGTATTCTAACTTGTGAACATCTCACTACACACGCGACTAAAATGCATATTGTTTCTCTTTTATTTAAGAATTATCCAGTTACGAAACTGTAAAATTCTTCTTAAGAGCAAAGCGTAATCGCACAAGTTCTCATTTTCTCAGGGCAAATTCATTACGCAGCACCGAAAAATCGTTCACTACGTTTTTATGACTGTATAAATATCAGACTCATAGTTCAAGATATTTAAATTTATTACCAGTTCATATTGGTCTATCAATGACACAAAAAGTAATTATTTTCTTTTAACTTTAACGGATAAGTTGCCAGCGAATCTAGCAGAGTTTTATAAATCTGAGGGGCCGAATTCGTTGCCTGTTTCTCAGCTGTTTGCTTACAATCACGCTGGTCACAACAGTGACATAAAAACAAGATTCGCCAATACATTAGGCCAAGATGTTTCTTTATACAGAGAATATACATTTTGAACTGCTTTGCCCACGCTGACTTTGGAGTATGTAATAATCCGATTCCTTTTGGTATTTGGTGTGATAGTTTGATTGATGTTGCCCTAGTATTCTGATAAAAAAATAAAAAAAAAAACTGAAGAAGTAAATAACCAGGGTTACTTATTCAAAAATAATATTAAAGGGCGCAGTTTTTATCTGTGTTGTAGTGTGATATTTGTTGATTATATCGCAAAGAAGTGGTCTGTGGCAACTATCTGTTCGTGCTACAAAAGAACAGTCATTACTTGCTCGTTTACCCTGTCACGTAGGCTCATGAGACGTACTATATTTTAAGCCAGACTACAAACTTTAAAACTGTGAAAACTCCATTAAAATTGATCCTGTAGTTTTTGCGTGATGTCTGAACACAGATTTATAATAGTCTATATATTCCAACGCAAACTGGACAGACAGGCTATTTTAAGACCTCGTGATTGGTTTCCTCCAATGAACTGTACAACAGTTGCTCGCCGCACACCGAGACACTACATACCTCTTGAACTTGTCCGTTCAGCCGTAAGTCTTGTCGCGAGAAAGTTGCTCGCTATCTTGATCGGTCCGTCGGGTGCCGCTTTCTCGCCATACGATGCTCAGAGCAAATAAAAGCTCGCTATATTGCATACAGCAATGCTAGCCAAACAAATTACTGTGGATTTTAACTATGCTATATGTACGTCTTCTTTTGAACAGCTTGCCCGTATCGTCCGTAGGTGGTTAGCATGGGGGTTGTTTAACTCTACACGGCATCATCTGGCAGATGAACTGGGTTGGTTTCCCCAGTGTGACAGTGTCTGTAAGCATTGTTACAAGTACACATGATTGTTATAGTGTGTGTGTTCGCTGTAGAGTGTTGTTGGTGCACGGATGAGAGATAAAAGAAGGGAGAGCGTGAAATCCAGTTCCGGTCCATTCAGGCCTACTCTTCCGAAAGATACCTGGCTTAACGTCCCCATCCGGCAGATAAATCACCATCAACAGTACCAATGCGCCTTTAGTAACCGTTCATCAACAAGACACTATAGCACTCTCTCATGCAGTTGCTTGCAGCGAATTCTCGATGTTTATATGGGGCCAAAATACAAAAAGTCTACTGTAGCAGCGCCAGGGAAACTTATTTTTATTTTTTAAATGGCTCAATGATTTTTCCAGTGTATCAGTTTCTCCAGTATATATTGTTACTACTAACTATTAATACATGGACACTACACGACGGACAAGACATTCACACACACACAACACTTAAACACCCATTCTCTAGACCGGGCTCGAACCGGCGACCTTCGGCACGCGGAGCAAGTACTCTAGTTCCTACGCTACCAAGGCCGGCAAACTTGGTTTCCTTACCGAGCGTGGTGGGTGAGCCGTTATCGTTCTGGCCTCGCATTCGGGAGGACGCCGGTTCGAATCCCCGTCCGGGCATCCAGATTTGGGTTTTCCATGGTTTCTCCAAATCAATCCAGGCGAATGCCAGGATGCTTCCTTCAAAAAGGCCATGACCGAATTTCTTCCCATTCCTTGTCCCCAGTCCCATCCCGCCTCTAATGACCTCGACGTCGACGAGGCGTAAAGCCATAAGTAAAAAAAAAATGGTTTCCTTACGGAAGTAACAGCCATCTGTAGCGACCCTCTACCTGGATCACGAACGGAGCAGCCAATCGGAGGACTGCCGTAAAATGGTTCCCAACAAACCAAGTTTCTCTTCTTTGCTGTCATCAGTCTCTGGACTAATCTGATGCAATGCTCCATTTAGTCGTACTTCCAGCAAACCTCTTCACTCTAACACACCTTTTGAAACCTCAGTTATCTGCTTCATACACTGAAGTGCCAAAAGTATTGGGTTGGGAAGATTGAAACATCCAGCTGGCAGTAACACCGCATTAAATGTGTCGTGCATTGTCGGAGCTTTCATTTGTACTCTCGTGAGTCGTGTGGAAGGTTTTATCACGTGACTACGGCAGCACGACATGAATTAACATACTTTGAACGCGGAATGGTACACTCAGCTCAACACCTCTATGAAAACAATGAGTGTCATCCCTACTATGCAGGCTGCCAGTACTTTCAAACACTCCACCAATCCTCTCTAGAGAGTGGGAAAGAGTAGAGGAAAACACCATGTTACCTCTCCATAGTGACGTTTTCCACCTGTCTTGTACACGGTTAATATCAAGGACACCAGCCCGTACGGAAGCAGTCAAGCTGAAGAATAGCAACTGGTCTGTAGAGTAGTGAAAGGTGCGGGAAGCCAAAGCTCATACACTTGTGGGCATATAAAAGATCCGACGACCTGTGATCTACAGCTCGACCGTCCTAGGCGACTTTGGTTTCAAATTAATAGGTTTCACATAGAACACGCAGTGCGAAACGCAACAGCATATAAGTAGAGGCCCTGTGAAGATTGTGGAATACAAACCACTGGCCACATTGTGATGAACGGTCCAGCAGGAAGACCTGGAGGCCTGCCCACACTGCATCAAGCTGGAACGGTTGCCAGAATATGGCTTCAGTCCTTTATTATTATTCGATTAATACTGTACTACATAAGAACGCAGTTTCTCATGGCTCTGAGAATTTATTAAATGCTCTCGGGTTAAGCAAATGTTATCACACGATATTTCTGCGATCATATTCACTGTCGCCACCTTCTGTCGAAGATATATCGAGTGATAACACTTGCTTAACTCGGCTAATTACCCGAGAGCATTTCATTAATACTGTTGTATCTTCTTGCTTTGTTTCCTTCTCAAATTTGGCACAAACTGAACTGTTGAAAGAACCTTACTAAATAATTAAATTATATGTACAAAATAAAACACTCCATATTGAGGGAATGAAAATGGTTTAACGGGTAAAACATACTGCCTGCATTTCAAAGCGTCAGTGATAGTGACTCCACGCAAAATGACACCGAGCCATAGATTAAACTAACTTCTTTCTGTGAACAGTCTCAAAGAAAGCTGTTTTCATCACCATATATTTATAAAAATATTACGTATTTTTCTGTATTGTTCTCCTGTCAACTCAAATGCCCAGTACTGCGTGATAATTACATCTCTGTAGACAAAGTCTGCCGGAGTTCTGATATTTGGAAATGTTGGACAATCAGCCAGCCAGCACTGGACTGCGTGTACTCTGTGATATTGCTACCGAACTGTGTGTCATGACTTTTTGATGAACTGAAATGACGAATTGTGCTCAAAATATTCGAGACTTATAACATTATTCACATCGAGGTAAGTGGAAAAAGAGGATTATTTTCATTTGACAATGTTCTTCAAGAAGAGCAGTTTCTGTCTTATATGCGTGCAATACACGAGGCATATTTTCTGCCCGTCTAACCACGCTTTAGCATACCCTGTCCAGAAACGTTAAAGCAAAACTTTAATTCCTCTACTGAAAACAGAAAAATAATACGCGTCCGCAGTTGGTGTAATTGGCTGTACGGTATCTGTCATTGTTTCTACAAGAAATTGCATTCATTATCCGGTAGAGAATTTCACAGTAAATATGCATTACAATATGGTCACACGTTCTGTATCTAGCGTAAAAATGTTTGAAGGTGAAAGCAAGTGAGAAACTTTAGAAAATTGCTGGACAGAAATGAAGTTTAAATGTTTGTAAGCAATTCAATTACTATGCTAACAGTTCCGCCATCTGGTGCATTCTCCCATTTGTTCGTGGTATATACTGTAGTACACACTTTCTGTTATTCTTCACTTACGTAGGACGCAGGTTGAGTGCGTAGTTCAGAATTTTTTTTTTAGGCAAACGTTCTCCTTACACTAATGACACTACTAAAGTGTAGAAGTCAGCAAGAAACTCAAATGAGAAATTTTGTATATGATTAAATGCAAATTAAATTCTTTCTTAAAATTATTTAAAGATGTCTCTTCCTATAAATGTGCCCAATTATTTATTGTCAACAAATTAAAAACAAGGTTTTTAATAATAGTTCGTGAAGTTTAAATATTTATATTCTAATTATTATTATTTAATTTCTTTAATAGCATACAATATTTCTTATTAAAAAAAACTTCGCGAGCCACCACAAAGCGTGTTTTTAGCTAGTAAAAAATGGTAAGGCAGTGAGTTTTCACAGCTTTCAAGCCGTATTCCCGTAGAATTAGTGGATGTATGTAGAGCTCCGTATTCCTATTTCCTGATCGTAGGCACTAGAGTGAACATGCCGTAGTCAGCGGAGTTTCCTCCAGGGTACTCGTTTGACAGCAGGCTGAGTGGGTCTGCAGTGCCGTTCCGGACGTTCAGTTTCGAGGGAAGATCCTCGCTTCGTCGGGGATCGAACTCCTGTCTTCCAGGCCGTGGTAAGACGCTCTGCCGCCTGAGCTACACAGCCGCCAGTAAGGATTGCAATCCCGCAGTGTTTTCAATCCCGCGGGATCCGCGCGGGACTTGCGCCAATCCCGCGGGATCCCGCGGGATCCGTGAGGGATTGGTACAAACAGTTTTTTAACGCATTTATTTAAAACATATTATTTAAAACGTTAATAAATTAAATAATAATTGAATTAATAAATAATTTTTAATGTTAAATGATAAAAATTAACAGTTAACAATATTTTGATTGGCAAAATGACATTAAAACTTTTTAGCGTGTCTTAAGTGTATTTCGAGATTTTACATTTTTGTTTTTTAATCTAAACGAATTTTTAAATAAATAATAAAAATGGAAAATATTGAGTCTTAGGTCATATTATGTGCCTTGCAATACATCACATAAGTTTAAAAATATGGTTTGCTTAGTGGCCAAGTTACCAGAGTTATTATTATTTTTTTAAATTCTAAATAAACTTTCCATAACACCGAGAAAAGCATTCCATTTCACAAAGTGAAGTGAATATACTATGTAAAGTGTAGACTTGGCTCAGAACATGATCTCATAACTTTTTGTCTCTCTACAAGCACGAGACTTGGCCTTTTTTTGCGTGATTCATTATTATATCTCCTGATTCCTTGATTGATATTACAGTTGATTCACTATTATTAAAAGAAACTACTCACCATCACGTAAACTATCATGTATTTCAGATTTACTTATGTGGCGTAACGACGTTTTTAGAGTGGAAATTATTATTTTTTTTAGTAAGAAAGGAGACTTTCTCGGCGAATGATAGTAGTGAAGTCCTCATAGGTTGTATCTCCGGATTTCATTGCAAACACACGAAATTTCACACGTGAGGAAGACAGCGGAGGCAGCCGTCGAAGTATGGTGTTCCTACAACACAATTCGTCGATACACCCGTGAAAATTTAATTATAACTTTTTTTACATTTAGTCGAAATAATAACAAGGAGAAGAGGGATTAATCGAAAGCCTGAGCGGCACATGTAAGCAGGTGGCTTTCGTCAAAGAAACGCATTGAGGCAGTGGCCAAAACAACAAAGGATATACAATTTCCTTTTGATAGCTGTTAAATAAATAGGTAAGCGATCGTTAAAATTACGATAACATTAGTTTCATATCAACGAATACTCAAATTTTCAGCCGCATATTAGGGAATTTTCACAATTACTTTAGCTGCAAATACAGAAAATGGGAATAATGAAACCGTGAATAAATAGTTGTAAACGTGTAGTTCAGATAACGTGCGCGACACTTAAAAAATAATTATATAGTTGGGAAATCGTACTGAATACGCACCATAACTCAAATTACAGAAATGTGTACTCGAAACAAAAGTAAGTTTTGATGAATACATAAAAGTGTATTTATTTACTTACGAATGACGAAGGTTGACAAAAACAAACGTTTGTTCACATGAGTGAAATGCCAACTGGAGGGGTACAGGCAAACATTGCAAAATATCCCACAGAGAAAGACGGGGGCAGCGAGTCACGCAGACTGACACGCGTTTCCGCCGGATTTTGCGGATTGCGGATCCACTTAATTTTGTGCGGGATCCGCCAGACTGTCTAATGATGCGGGATCCCGCTTTGCTGGATTGCAATCCCTAGCCGCCAGGCATATGATAATATGTGAAATGGAATATTTGGGATTGGATGAACGATTTAGGGACACAGCAGGTGTGAAAAAAGAAAACGGAGCAAAGGTGTACAGTTTGCGGTGAAGTAGGAGAGGGTGCATTTGTGGCCACTGGGGAATCGGCCCAGGTATCTCGCAGCTTCGCAAAACCTTGAAAGATAAAATCTTTCTGAGAACGAGCATTAGTGCGGGCAGACTCGATGCCGACATTTCCCGGAACTTAGGGGGTTGACACAGGTGGTGGCATATCCTGGACCTTGGGTGGTCCTAACGGATCCTGTCCAGCTCCAGGACTCCAAGCAACAAACACATAACGGTCACATACTTTTTTAAAAAAAATCGTTTTTTGAAGCTCTAGATGTGGAATAGTATCGTAAGCTGTGTTTTCGGGTTTGTGGAACAATAGTTTAACCTTTTGCTTATAAACACAGCACGCGGTGACCACGAGATGAATTACGGACACCAGTGCTTGATATCGTCGCCAAGGATCTGCTTAAACTGTTAACATATTTGAAGTTTAGGTAATATCTTTGAGAAATTAAATGTAAAAAAAATCTAGGTTTCTGTAAGGCCATTATCAGGAAATTAAGAAAAGTGTAAATTTCAGAATGGATTAAATGATTCGACTAACAAAAATTAAGATAATTCCAGAATATTTAAAAAAGATCAAATATACAGTACATAACACTTCAGAAACAAAGCTCACTGAAGGAACCAATAATACAGTATGAAAATGGCAAAGTTTCATGCAACAAAATAATTAATTTACATCCTAGCATTCGAGAATTACAAAAGAGATTAGTACATCATCAAAAATTATAGACTACATTCAGCCGTTCGTTTGCAAACAGTTCGTAGAGTTAATTGCAGGTGAAACAAGTTACTGCTGGTCGGATAAAGATCATTACTATATCTCTAAAATCGTGCACTGATTCATTTCAGCCTCACCAATGACTATACTTTGATGAAAGCTTAGCTATGCACAAAAGACTATTTTTTTTAAAAGCACTTTCCGAAAAGGAATAGATCTGGTACAAAATCATTTATTGTTTGGGATTGAAAGGCAAGATATGTATGTACCAGACAAAACTGTTAGCAAATGTTTCACGAGATATGCGCTGATTCTACTTTCAATTTTCTTCCTAGATATCAACGCTATAAAACTACATCGTATCCTTTTTAAGTCATACGCACCTAATACTGCTAGCACATTGCATACATTATTTCAAGAGAACTATATATTGCATGGATCATGACAGCAGAAAAGTAACAGAGTGGTGGACGATCGGCAACGCTAGGACCTGGCATTCGGCGGGACGCTGGTTCGAATCCCCATCATGCCATGGGCTTCCCGTTCCTGGACACCAATCCTCGCCCTGTCTTAATGACCTCGAGGTAAACGAGCCGCAAATCCCACGAAAAATGATTAGGAATTTCAATTCTAAATTGCTTCATTTTTTTGTGTAAATATTTTTTTTTTATCTGCTTAACGTCTCTCTAACAGCGAGGTCTTTAGAGACGGGAAAGGATGGGGAGCGAGGAATGGGAAGGAATTCGGTCAAGGCCTTTTGAAGGAAGCATCCCGGCATTTGCCTGGAATGATTTGGGAAACCATGGAAAACCCAAATCTGGATGCCCAGACGGGGATTCGAACCGCCGTCCTCCCGAATGCGAGGCCAGAACGCAAGCCGTTACACCACCACGCTCGGTTAAATTATTAAGCACTTTTCTTTTAAACACGTTTATACGTCCCAGAGAATGTTAGCAACATGATTGTGAGCCTCTTAAATAATATCTCTCTCTTTTCTTTTCTTTTTCCTCGCTGTTTACTTAACTACTGTTTGTTAAGGGGCATTCCGATGCTATTTTAATTTAATTGCGATGGGGCACACGCTCCGGTGGCAATTCCCTTAGTCATCTATTTACCCCTTTTTATTTTTATATTCTTCAATTCCTCCCCTATCTACTTTTGCGTTTTGCAAATTATAATTTTAAACTCCTTAAGCGTTTTTGGTAAATTATTCATCACTTCACCCGGTAATTTGTTCCCAATCCCTCACACCCTTACCCACAAAGAAAATTTTCCCATTCCCTTATGCATGAAATCGAGCGCTAGTTTGTAGTCATGGTTATCGTAGGCGTCATTAGAGGCAGGAAAGGACTGAGGAATAGAAACGGGAGGAATTTCACCACAGCCTTATAAAGGAACCATCCCTGCATTCGCGTGGAGTGATTTCTGGAAACCACGGAAAACCCAAATCTGGTTGGCAGAACGGGGATTCGAACACCCATCCTTCCGAATGCGAGGCCATAGCGTTGTTGCTCACCCATCACGCTCGTTAAATTAATATCGTAATACAACAGAAACAATCGCTAAATTTTATAATAATTCACACCTAGCAATACACACAAATATCAACGTCATGCAGCCTGTACACGCCTTTGTGTTTTTAATGTTTTCACTAAATTGAAGAAACTGAAGTAGAATTAGAGGCCCCGCAGTTGGTTCTAGAAATGGAGGGACGCGGGCGGCTCGCCCACCAGCGGCCCCCGCCAGGGCACCAGCGGGCCTCGAACCGGAGACCTCGAAATTTTTCGGCGGGGCCAGCCGGGAGTATTGCCCTGCACGGGACTGGTTCAGCACGTGTGAGAACTGACCGCGGGCCGCTGCACGACTCTCACTTCATTCTGCATTATGACTTGCGGTAACATCACAGCTACATGAACACTGTGCATTTGGAAACGACTACTGCTCAAAATCTACGTCACGGAGGACAACAGAGTAAATGGCGCTTGAGAGATAGCTTGGTAGGAAAAACTATATTCGCCAACATTTCCCCGCCCCCGCACGACGCGGGGTAAGACGCGGGTAAGGGAATGATCCCCCGTGGTATACACGTGAACTTAAAAGGCTACTTAAAAAGCACAGGAAGATACATGCACGCTCAACAAGGACGACGAATAGGGATGATTTAGAAAAGTTAGCTGACACAAAATGACATGTCAAGAATGCGATGCGCGAGGCTTTTAATGAATTTCGTTGCAATTCACTTTCCAAGAGCCTCAGCGAAACCCAAAGAAATTTTGGTCGTATGTAATAAAAAGTTACTGGTAGTGGCAACAATATGTCAGTTCTACTACAAGACGGTCGGGAAGTTGACGACAGCCGCCACAAGGTAACCATATTTAACACAGAATTTAAACATTCTTTCACTGACAAAATCATGGAAAACGTTCCCGCTTTTCCACGGCATGTAGGATTAGAGATGGATCCGGTACAAATTGATAGTGTAGGTATTATAAAGCAACTAGACGACCCGTGCGAAAATTTCGCGAATAAAATGCGATGAATAGTGGGGTTGAATATAATGTCACCAAGTTCAGTCATTACTCTTCATACTCCTACTTCATTTATCAATTTTGGTTAAAAATCCAGGGAGATAAATGGCTCGAAACACAAAAAACGTATTTTAGAAATATTGACATTTTTGCGCTTTATGGGTCGAATTACGAAAAATTCCTTTCTTAGAATATAATGTTACCACGGCGGAAACCTTAGTCTTTAATACGATATGTCATTTATCTATATCGATTAGATATCAAGGGAAATATAAGGCTCGTGACACAAAAATACGTTGTAGAACAATTTATACTTTTTCCCTTTAATAGTTGAATTCCAAACACTTCTTCCTTAAAATATGATGTCAGCAAAGCTGAGACATTATTCCTCACAATCGTACTTGATTTATCGATTTTGGATAGATATCAAGGGAGATAAGTGGCTCGAGACACAAAAAACGCATTTTAGAAAAATTGACTTTTTTGCCTTTTATGGGTCGAATTACGAAAAATTCCTTTCTTAAACTATAATGTTACCACGGCGGAGACCTTATTCTTTAATATGATACCTCATTTATCTATATCGGTTAGATATCAAGGGAGATAAATCGCTCGTGACACAAAAATCGGTTATAGAAAAATTTATACTTTTTTCCTTTAACGGTTGAATTCCAAAAACATTCTTTCTTAAAATATGATTTCACAAAGCTGACACATTACTCCTTATATTTCTACTTCATTTATCGATTTTGGTTAGATATCCAGGGAGATAAATGGCTCGAGATACAAAAAACGCATTTTAGAAAAATTGACATTTTTGCCTTTTAAGGATCGAATTACGAAAAATTCCTTTGTTAAAATATAATGTTACCGCGGCGGAGACCTTATTGTTTAATATGATACCTCATTTATCTATATCGGTTAGATATCAAGGGAGATAAATCGCCCGTGACACAAAAATCGGTAATAGAAAAATTTATACTTTTTTCCTTTAAGGGTTGAATTCCAAAAACATTCTTTCTTAAAATATGATGTCACGAAGCTAAGACGTTACTCCTCATAATCCTACCTCATTTATCGATTTTGGTTAGATATCTAGGGAGATAAATGGCTTGAGATACAAAAAACGCATTTTAGAAAAAGTGACATTTTTGCCCTATAAGGGTCGAATTACGAAAAATTCCTTTCTTAAAATATAATGTTACCATGGCGGAGACCTTATTCTTTAATATGATACCTCATTTATCTATATCGGTTACATATTAAGGGAGATAAATCGCTTGTGACACAAAAATGCGTTATAGAAAAATTGATACTTTTTCCCTTTAAGGGTTGAATTCCAAACACATTCTTTCTTAAAATATGATGTCACAAAGCCGAGACAATACTCCTCATAATCCTACCTCATTTATCGATTTTGGTTAGATATCCAGGGAGATAAATGGCTCGAGAAACAAAAAACGGATTTTAGAAAAAGTGACATTTTTGCCCTATAAGGGTCGAATTACAAAAAATTCCTTTCTTAAAATATAATGTTACCATGGCGGAGACCTTATTCTTTAATATGATACCTCATTTATCTATATCGGTTAGATATTAAGGGAGATAAATCGCTCGTGACACAAAAACGCATTGCAAAAATATTGATACTTTTGCCCTTTAAGGGACGAATTCCGAAAACTTTCTGGCTTAATATATGACGTCACTAAAGCGGAGATCTTAATCTTTAAAACGATACTTCATAAAACGGTTTCAGATAGATATCCAGGGAGATAACTGACTCGTAACACAGAAAACAGCATTATAGAAAAAATTACATTTTTGCCCTTTAAGGGTCGAATTCCGAAAACTTTCTTGCTTAAAATACGATTTAACCCAAGTGGAGACCATAAGCTTTAAAATGACACCTCATTCATTGATTTCGGTTAAGTATGAAGGAAGATATAGGCTTGTGACAAAAAAATACCTTATAGAAATAATATATATGATTAAAGCACCTGAAGTGGAGTAAAGCGCCGGGTCCCGATGGTATACCAGTAAGAGTATTTTCAGAATATGCGGAAGAAATAGAACTATTTCTGTCAGATATATTCCTTAAATCTTTAGAAGAAAGAAAACTACCTTCTGACTGGGAAATAGTGATTCCTGTTTACAAGAAAGGAGATCGGAGAGATCCTAGGAATTATCGACCCATATCTCTAACATCTGTTTGCGGTAGAATTCTGGAGCATGTAATATGCTCTAACATTATGAAGTTTCTAGATGAAAACGAGTTACCTACAGCATACCAACACGGATTTCGAAAGAACCGATCGTGTGAAACACAACTGGGCCTACTTTCGCATGACGTAATGAAAGTTATCATCGCAGGTTCTCGAGTTGATGCAATTTTCTTGGATTTTAAGAAAGCTTTTGACTCTGTACAACACAACCCATTTTTGGCGAAGATTCGAGCATATGGTATATCGGATCAGATTTTTGAATGGATACACGATTTTCTAACTGGTCGGTCAGTGTGTCGATGTTGACGGGGAAGCCTCTTCTAAGCTAGATGTTACTTCGGACGTTCCTCAAGGAATTTCTAATTTTATAAATGATCTCGGTGACAACGTTAATTGCAAGATGCGATTGTTTGTTGGTGGTGAACTTATCTATAGGAAGTGAGGTGCTCTGACGATTGCCTAGAAATTCAGCGCGATCTGGATGTTATTTCGGAATCGTGCCATAAATGGCAGCTTACACTTAACTGCAAAAAGTGAAAGGCAATGCAAATAAGTAATAAAAAGACCCTGTTTGCTCACGAGTACAAAGTTAACAATTCAGTTGTTGACACGGTGGATTCCCTTAAGTATCTAGGCGTAACAGTGCAAAGCAACATGAAATGGGACTTGCACATAACTTACGTCGTAGGCAAAGCTAATTCTAAAAAACGATTCATAGTTCGTATTTTGAGAAATTGTAATGCTCATACGAAGGAAATAGCATACAAGACACTAGTGCTTCCGCATTTGGATTACTGTTGTGGAGTTTGGGATCCGTATCGCAAGGGATTGATTGAAACGTTAGAGAAAGTACAGAAGAGAGTCGCTCGATTCGTGACTGCTAGTTACAGCCGTTACGAAAGTGTCTCAGAGTTGATACCTAGATTGGGCTGGGATTGTTTGGCAGATAGACGACGTCATTTTCGTTAGAATTTATTGAAGAATATGCGAATTTCTTTAATTTACTAGTGCAATGGAATACTTCTTCCGCTAACCTATTTAGGTCGCAATGACAGGAGGGATGAGATTAGAGAAATAAGATGCCGTGCTGATGCTTTTATGTATTCATTCTTTCCGCGTTCTGTTCGGGATTGGAATGCACAGAATTAGGATTTGTGAATTGCAGACTATAGATACAGATGTAGATGTAACGAAACGGAAAATAAGTGCACTATGGGTGATCTTAGTACATGCAGTTCGTTTGTCTTGTGACTCGAGCTCAAATGATATTGTTTCGTATGAGATACACTCCTTCTTCATCATCATCAAGTTTTTACTAACATTTTGGGATCAGCTGCTTTTGCCGAGTTTTACTCGTCGTTGGCGGGATCAAATTTGTGTCTTTAGTTTCACGGCCCTACGCCCTTGCTGACACCAAGCATTTTGTACCTACTGCCAGGCGATACTGCGTACTAATCGAGAAAGTGAAGTGATGCCATCTGTCTATGAAGAGCGTAACTATGCTCTGTGTGTGATAAGAGTAAGTGAACAGCGTGGTTTATGAGGTGGAGATGGGAACAGTCCCTACATTCGTCCTCACAGCTGCAGAGGGCGTGTGCGCGGGGTTGGGGGGGGGGGGAGGTCTCGTGCCCGGTAGCGTTGTACCTTCCCGGTCCAGTGTGCGGTGCATAAGCACACCGAGCCACACTGGCCGGTTATAAAATACATTATGGCGGACAACTTAAGAACATTTCGAGACGGATAAAAGTAAGGTCACCAAAAACTATGACACTTTGAAAGAGAAAATGTCATAGCATTTGGCAAGAAAGCAAAGTAAATCCTGTCGGAACTGTGGAGACGTATCGGCTGAACCGACTGAAGGAGGGAGCAAGGCGGGACTGCCATTGCCGTGAACGGAGACTGCACAGGAATACCACAATCCATCATCTGGAGCTTTTTTTTACATTTGTGTGAAAAATTTTCAAGTGGTATAAGTGTTCAGGGAGAAAAAATCAGTATGCTACGATTTGCTGATGACATTGTTCTAGTTAGCAAAAACGAGCTGAGGATATTGAGGAGTTACTGAGTATCGTAAACAAAATACTGAAGGAAGATTTTGGACTGAATATAAATCAAAGCAAGACTAAAGTAATGAAATGTAGCAGAAATGATACCAATCACAGTAGATTAAATATAAAGATAGGATCGGATGCAATATGAGAAGTAAGTGAATTCTGCTACTTGTGAAGCAAAATTACAACCGATGACCGAAGCAAGAATGATGTTAAAAGCAGAATAGCACTAGCGAAAAGAGCCTTCATGAAAGAAAGAAATCTTTTAGTTTCAAATATTGATCTACGAATCAGAAAGAAATTTTTAAAACTCTTCGTGTGGAGCACAGCAATTTATGGTAGCGAAACATGGACTTTAGGAATACCAGAAAGAAAGAAAGAAAATTGAAGCATTTGAAATGTGGTGCTACAGAAGAATGTTGAAAATTAAATGGACAGACAAAGTACGAAATGAACGAGTTTTGGAAATAATGTGTGAGGAAAGAAGTTTGTGGAAGAAGCTTACAGAAAGAAGAGACAGGTTGGTAGGTCATATTTTGAGACATTCTGGAATCCAGAATCTGGATTGGTTAATTTGTTAGTGGAGGGAACAGTCGAAGGTAAGAACTGTAGAGGAAGACAGAGATTAGAATATATGAATCAGACAATTGAAGACGTGCTTTGTAAGGGATATGTAGAGATGAAAAGGTTAGCACAAAATAGGAAGGGATGGCGGATTGCATCAAACCAGTCAAAAGACTGATGACTGGAAAAAAAAAAAAAAATACGCCAACAACGAAAAACCACACAAATATGGATACCAGGATCGGTCCCGATTCAGCACGTGTGTCTGATTCGCCATTTTAACTGCTTGGACCAAAATGGAAGATAACCTTGTTAATACACAGAATGGTGCTCAAGATATTATATTGTCAAGAACTATGTCTAGCTAAACTTTGTATGTATAGTCTACAACAGTGTTACTCAACCTGTTGTCCGCTAAGCTGGTTTCAGGAGTGCACAGGCAGATTATTATTAATTTACATACCATATTCCTGCTGCATAATGCTATAATCGAGTATGAACTACAATCCCATCTTTTTTAAAAGACACCAATATTTTAGTGACCTGTAAAAAATCGTATATTTCCGGGACAGCGTTGTTCCCACGATAGTCTTATCAGTTATTGGTGAGGGAGCGTCCATTAACTACGCGACTCGGGTTATGAGGGGATGGGTTGGCTCGGCTGGAAAGCTACACCGGGCTACTTGCGGCGAGGTGGGGTTTCCAAGCCAAGCCACGTAGCTTTTCATTCATATTATTTGTCATAGTTAAAGTACAGAACACACAACGGCATATGACTATTTATTTCCGTCATTTAATTACCTCCGTATGTAATTAACGATAGTCTGACAAGATAAAAAAATACAAAAGTCTTCTGGAATCAATAGGAAAAAAAGTTACGTGCTCGCGAGGGGGCTGGGGGTGGGGGAAGGTAGACGCAAAAGCCATATCGGGATGCGCGGGGGAGAGAGGGTGTTTACAGAAGGCCAAAATGGACCTACGTAGTTTATGAACGTTCCCATGGCATCAAAAAGAGCGCCGTTTGTTTAAGAATTATGTTAATGACCGTTTCTGGAGAGTGTAATGAACGTCGGTAAACGAAACAAAAAGTCTCAGATCTTGCTTCTTTCATTTTATTTTCACGTGTACGTCTGTGGAGTAGCAGCCTGCAGTAACATTATGTTTCGTTTGGTTGCTAAATATTAAGAGTCTGGTCAATATGTAATTAACTACTAAAAGTTCATTTCCAAATTTCATAACTATGTTGTGGTACGAATTCAGAATATGTTTTTAGATTTATATGACCCGAATGTTAAAAATATACATATAAGTAAAAAAAATATGAAAATATAAGCTAGTGGTCCACAGCACTATTTTTGTCAAATTACTGGTCCTCGAGTTAAGAAGGGTCGAGAAACGTTGGTCTGAAATATCAACCGACGCACATAGCCATTTGATCGGATGCATTTCTCAACGAGAAACCAAAAGTTAGCTGTTTAACATAGAAAAATAATTACAATAACATCAATACAATCAAAATACTACAAAATTATCTCTCAGTATGAGTTTAGCTAAAAATTTATATTACAAACCTCTAAGAGGTATTGAATTTCTCTCAGTTTGCTTAGTGCGAGTACTGCATGTAGATTCTCGCATCATCTGATTCTTTAGAACACTTTACATCCTGGATTTTACGAAGCTCGGGAGCAGATTCTTTTCTCAATGGCCTTACTCCTTTTCGCCGTCGACATCACTACAGTGGGAAAGGAGTGAAGGATAAGGAAAGGAAGAAAAATCTGCTTTACCCTTTTAAAGTAATCATGCACACTTTATGTTTATTTTTTTTAGGTTTACGCCTCGTCGACGTCGAGGTCTTTAGAGGCGGGATAGGACTGGGGACAAGACACGGGAAGGAATTCGACCATGGCCTTTTTGAAGGAAGCATCCCGGCATTCGCCTGGAGTGATTTGGGGAAACCATGAAAAACTCAAATCTGGATACCCGGACGGGGATTCGAAACCGCATCCTCCCGAATGCGAGGCCAGAGCTTTAACCGCTCACCCACCACGCTCGGTGTAACCATCCAGGCGTTCGCCTTAAATCGTTTCGGAAAACCATGAAAAACAGAAATCTGGATAGCTGACAGGGATTTGAACCTGCGTCCTCCAGAATGTGAGGTCACAGCATTGCCGCTCATCCACCACGCTCGGTCAAGAACAACTCGACTTAATGTGCGTTTATATTAATTTATGTTAGCTTGATAGTGGTATAACAATGCTACATGGTCTCAAAACTATTACCATAAAATGCTCCCCCTACTAAGAATGTCACTTGGTTTACTGATTCGTAGTTACTGCGGAAAGTTAGTGCCAGAAATCGTTCCTACGGAACGAAAACAACATCGACAATTAGCAAAAATCAAATTTTTATATATTATTTTTTTAAATTTAGTATTTATATCTATAGCATTTCGATAAGACCATTCGTCCAACTCGAGCTTAATTTTAAATTATTAACTTTTAATATAATTCTGTATTTTACAGGGTGATTCCGTGATGATGTTACAGACTTTCAGGGGAGAAGAGTAAATATATCAATTTGAGTTAAGGGACCCTGGTCCGGAAACCACCGTCTTATGAGCAAAAATTATTCTGCCTTAGCCTCGCGTAGCGCTCAAACTAAGGGCTGAACCCTGATCATGACGTACAGAACTAATACCGAATACTCACCAATATCCTCAGATAATTTCCCTTGTTGATGGACTAGCAACGGCGCAGGTAACTTGATATCAGAGAGACTAAATTTTCTAAGTCTACGGTACAGTTATAATGAATATCATTACCTGCACACTCTGCTACATTTACAACAGTTGTTAAAAATGATGTTACTCAGCGTCAATGCAGGGATGTCATCGTCATAAAAAGTTGTGTCGTTTGAACAGTGTCGCAGGCAGCAGGATTATTCAGTCTTAACAGGCGTCTCGTACACAAGACTGACTGTTCACAATGTCTCACAAGAAGAAATCAAGTGAGGTGAGATCAGGTGAACAGGACATTCTCTGCCTGCCCACATTACAGTGAATGTCTGATCCAGGTGTACACGAACCCTCAGTCCAAGGTGGGGTGGGGCTCCATCATGTTGGAAGCACATCCGTTGACGAATAACAAGTGGGACCTGGTTAGTGTGTGTCTGATAAACACTGTACGTGTACTCCACTGTCAGAGGTATCAGAACGATTTTCTCTTGTAACTTTCAACTCGATCGCTTCTGGACCATGTTACCTTAGCTCAAATTGATACTTTTACTCTTCTCCATCATCGCTGAAAGTTTGTAACATCATCACGGAATCACTCTGTATAATACAGAAATATATTGAAAGTTAATCATTCGAAATTAATCTTTATTGCAAAATCTTCGCCATTTTATGTTACTCATAACTTTTAGGTTAATCCGATGCTTGTTCCATTATAATTGAAAGCACTCAGTCCATTCTCGCATTGTTGGCTTTCTAGGCCTAACACAGTTGGGGATTCGCTTTCGGGGTTTACTCCCTTAAGGCTTGTTTGCACTGGGCTAGTAATTTAGTCGAGTGGCGAGTGATTTAGTAACTAAATTACTCGCCACTGACCAGAAATCGTTCGCACTACGGTCGAGTACAGTACACAAGTAGCGTGGTATAGTTCCAGCAGGCTGCATCGCAATCAAATGAATGAGCTGATACAGCTTATGTCAAGCGCTATTTTAGATGAAATGGATGAAGAAGTTTATGCAATAAAAAAAAAAAAAAGCAATGGGTACGAAAATGGGTTAATAGAAGAAGATACAAATTGTCTTCTGAAGGAATTAGAAGATCCCTACGAATAGTTTGAGAATGTCCAAAAGTTGTGTTAATGAAAATGCAATCGCAAATCCAGCGTAAAGATATCTATTTAAGGAGTGCAATGTCGGCAACTACGTAGTTACAGGCTGTTCTCTACTTTATTGCCACCGGATGTAGTTTATGGACACGCACACCTCGTATTAATACTCGAAAAATCGGGTATTTCCTATTTCATCACAGTGTGAAGGAATCTATGAAACATTAAAGGAATTGATTTAATGTTTAATTGAGATGCATCCAGTAAACTGAATCATTTTACTGAATGAGAGTAAACTGTTTCAGTGCCTGCGCCTAAATTTTTGGACTACTTTTTTTTGTAACTTCTGCGAGTAGGTAATTCTAAAAAGATTTTTATCGCTTTAGGTAGTACTTCTAATAATATCTTAATGTATAATCTAGATGTTATTGTAATTAAATAATTAATAAAATTGTGCACTAAGGAGATGATTTTAATTTTCAATTTACTTCTCACCAAACTCAAGTATGTTTATTGTATTTTCCAAATTCATGCGTGCAGATTGCTTCCTTTGTTTTTTTAGTGCGGGGACTTAATATTCTACAAACATTCATGTTCTACATATTTAGAAACAAATTTTAAAATTGTTTGATCGCTCCAGCGAAACGACATTTTTGCAGCAGCTAACGAACTCTACTAAAACTATAGGTTCAGACTTGTTTAGCCGATGAGCGGGTGGGCAGTGGAGCGTGGTGGGGGGTGCTACTCGCCCGGTTTAATAGAACAAAACGGATCGACTCGACTAAACTACTCGACCAAACAATTCGACTAAATTTCATTGTTCAAACACGGTTAGTTACTAAATCACTCGCCACTCGACTAAATTACTCACCCAGTGCGAACGAGCCTTTAGCCTTTGAAGATCCCTTTTCGCCATAGGGCAGTAGTGTTCACTTCCAATTCACTCCCGGAGAGGGTGGGAGGCCCCATCCACCATTTTCGCCATTATGAAGGCCTCCTTCTCTGCCGAACACTGCTGTTTCAGACTTCGTTCGTATCCGTGGGCACTATACCCTGTGGGACTGGACTTAGCCACCCTGTCACTCCGGCCTACTGGAACTAGGATGCCCACCCCCGCAGACAAGAATTACTCAAGTGAAGTATAGGGAAGCCGGAAGCAGCTCTAGATGATGATAACTTTCTGATGAGCGAGTATGCTGGTCACTAATTAGCCTTGAGGCCGTGGCGAGGTTTCGACAGCGCGCTGTGTGTCGCAACATATCGGGAGCTGGGAGGCCGCGCATTCGTCAGCGACAGCGCGGTGTGGGCGGCGGGTGACTGACACTGGGCGGTCGCGTAGGCGAGGGCCACACGGGCTACAGCAATACTGTGCGTGCTGATACAATCCCAAGAGAGAATCAGTGCGACGCCTCGTTTCCCTGACCTTCTCTGTCCTCTCATTTAGACCAGAATGCGTTAGCGGGAGGAGTATCTCCCTGCATTCGTGAATGTCACTGAATCGAGCGTGTTGGGTGAGCGGTGACACTCTGGCCGACGTTGGTTCGAATCCCTGCCCGACCATCCAGATCTCAGTTTTCCATAGTTTCCCGAATCCCGGGAGAATTCCTTCAAAAGGATATAACCGAATACCTTCCCATTTCTTGTCCCCAGTGCTTTCCCGCCTCTAGTGACCTCAACGAGTCATAAAACCATAAGCAAAAAAAATAAAATAATAATAATAGTTAAATATGACAATACGAATATTTTGAAAACATTTCCCGTTACTTTAAACCATATCTGCAAAACCTAAGTATTTTCATCTCTCAACAAAAATCCTCGATTACTGGGCATTCACTCCTCGATTACTGGGCATTCACGGTCGCCACGTTAGGTCGGTGGGCTGCGACACCGTGATGGATCATAGACGAAGTTTCCATCATCAGGAGTGGCCGGCAGGGTAGTTTCTGATCACCAGGTTGTGCAGCAAAGTCCCTGTTTAAATCCCAAACCTCTCCGCAGTGCGTATGGAGTGAGGGCATACGACACAGTTGACGGGGATTGTTCCGTGGAATGGGGACGTTAAGCCTGGCGGCCTTTGGAAGAGTAGGCACAACATAAACAAGAGGCTACACACTCAACACATCACAGTCACCCACACTAAGAGACCGGGTTATATGCATTTGCACATTAAGTCCATTTTAACCCGTTATTGCATATTTTACCTAAAACATAGTGATGATGCGTATTTTCGCTATATTTAAAATATTTTTCGGTAGTGTACGTAGTTAATAAATAAAATCTTACGTTGTAGCCGGCAAAACCCACTAACAGCACAGCTCTTTGTCGGAGAACATATTGAAAGTACGGGATTGATAATAGTTTTTCTTTCCTACTATTTTAATGTTTGTATATTTAGACCACCTAATGGAAGGACGATCAGACTTCATTAATTAATCTCGGCCGCCACCATAGGTTAGCTAAGTTACAAATCAATACATATATAACGAAAAGTTTCTTCAAAGAACACCTCGTGTATGCAGACCACAAGCCAAAGATTTATTCACAGTTTTTGTACTGCACAAATGTACCCGGCCACCAATAGAAAAATAATAATTAACACACATACAAGTAAATTTACTGGTAGTGACTATAATCCGAAGATGCAAGTTCTTAAGAGTGAAAAGCAATACATTCAATCACTTTCACATAGCTGTTCATACCAACACAGTTCACCAACACTCCACCACGTAATCTCGTAGTTTCCTTCTGTCATTGAAACGTTTTTCCGACGCGGTAGCCCGTAATTAATAACTCACGGGTACCTAAACACTTCAATACAAATCATTTGCTAATTATTTTCGGCCACTACTTACACCGAGTTATAACAAGACCCAGAGGCATGATAACCACAAGACGTTCTCTGCACGACTCAACTCCACACTCTCTGAACTACTAATCGATTGTCGGTCTCGCAAGTCACCGATGCACATAGCATTCGATACTTAGCATAGAATAAATTTAATAATTAAAAAAGATAATTACTGAAGGGGGCAAGCCTACGACGACATCCTGAAGAGCTACGACCCACGTTTGGAAATGTAAATAAACTGATATCGTCAACAAAGAAAGCGTTTCTTAAGGCACGTTCTCGTAATAGTATCCATAAAAAAATTGCCAAATGTGCCTTTACCTCCGGAACCAGTGGTAACTCGATGGGCGACGTGGGTTGAAGCCGTAGGCCTACTGTTTTACAATGAACATTTCTCGGCCATTAAAGGTGTAGTAAACGACTTTGATAGTGGAGAGGCTATGACAGTTTGTCAGTACAAGGAAGCATTTAACGATTCTAGTATTAAAATCATAGCTGTGATTAGCATTCGTTTTTCCCATATGCCTATGAAACTCAAGGTTTAACGTTGACTGAATCTGTTCAGTTAATGAATAAGATGCGCATTGCAGAAGTATTCCTGCGTAAACTTAAAGTGAAGTTTGAAAAGATTTTAAACAACCTGAACCTTTGTGTCAAACTAATAGTTTTAGTAATGGGACGGGTGAACTTCTTCTAGACACAATGACTGTTAACACAGCATCCAATTTCAAATACTGCCCAGTTACATCAGTGAATGAGGAACGGTCCATATCCACTTATAAAAATATTTAGAGAGATGGAAGTAATAATCTTACTATTGAATATTTGGAACAGTACCCGATTGTTTACATTTACAAAAGTAAGAAAAAATGTTAAATTATTGCCAATTATCGAATTTATAAATATGTTAGTCAACTACTTACTAATTGTATGCTGATTTTGAAATAAAAAATCTAAAAATTAATATTTTTATATTATATAATGTTGCATATTTTGACACTTTTTATGCATATTTTAAGTATTTTTCATGCATGTTTGCATTAATATTTATGGCTTTTTGTGTTGCAAATAATCCGGTCTCAACTAATAACACTCACGAACGCTGTCAGACTGTGAAAGCCAATCGGAAACCAACGCAGTTCATCTTCCCACAGGTCTCCATGGAGGGGTAAACATACCCCGTGGTAACTACTTACCCTCAAACACGGGCAAGGCGTTCATAATAATAACGATAAGATTAGCACGTTTATACGCTTATCTTCCCTGACGAGCGTCATAGACAGGCAGAAGTCCTCCTCAGTTACAGAGAGTGGGAAAAACTGGCAGACAGAATTATTCCAACGAAGATATTTTCCCCATATAAATATTATTCCAGCATTAGTATGGTACAAATACCAATATATTACATAACTACTGAGACCAACCAGCATGTCACCTACAAACAAGCAGTAAGGAAATACCTGGAGGACAACTGGCATTATTCGTTTTATATTTATACGGACGGATCCAAAATAGACTCAGGGGATGGAGTAGGCTGCGCCTTTTATTGCCCGAGTACTAGGTACCAAGAAACGTATAAATTACCATCGAATACATTCATATATACTGCAGAAGCCATCACCATATTAAGAGCACTTGAGCACAGCTTGACATTGACTGAGACGAGTTTTTTAATAATCTCTGACTCGCTCAGCGTGTTGAACTCCATCCAAAGAAAATTTTTGGGCAAGAAAACCAATCAATTTATAGTTAAGATTGTGGAGACATATCTAGAATTGTCCGGAAGAAATAGATTCATTAACTTCCTTTGGCTAAAAGCACATGCAGGGGTTCCGGATAACGAAACAGTGAATCCGGATAACGAATTGCAAAGATAGCCGCTAGAATAGGAGACACCTTAGATATCCAGCTTCCGTACACTGACTACCTCTTCAAAATAAAACAAAGGCTCTGAACAAATGGCAAACTGAATGGGACTAAAGCAAAAGTAGGAGGGGACAATATTATGGATCGATTCAACCACGAATACCATCCCGCCCATGATTCTTCAACTTCCCGGATCATAGAGGCGTCATTTCCAATATAATTAGAATGCGCTTTAACCATGGTTTATTCCCCCAACATTTACATCGGATACACATCTTAGATACTGATATTTGTGATTGCGATAGAGCAGAAAGAGGGGATATTAATCACGTAGTCTTTTCATGCCCCAAATATAAATCTCATCGACAAAAATTTTTAAAACAACTAGTAAACTATGGAATACCTCTCCCAACAAGCATCAGCTGTCTGTTGCACGGTAACAACGTGACCATATACAAGCTGTTAAGTAACTTTGTAAAGTCAACTAATATAAAAATTTAGATGTGAAAAGTAACTAGTTGTAAGGATTTTACTAATTGTAATGTCGGAAAAAAACTGCTATAAGAAACTACCAATAATGTATATGTCTCTGTACCATTTGTAATTACGTTTGAGCAATTGTATCTATACATAATGTGTCAAACCTTGACTCTGACTCCTATCTAGGGGAAAACAAAAATGTTACTTTCTGATTAATCAGTTTACTTTGTTCTATCCTCAATATTTTACTAATCATGTCAAGTCTTGCTATCCTACCTAATGTAAAATGTTTTCATATGGTTGTACAAATGGATGTTGGTTGCATAGTGCCTAGGCGCTTAAAGCCAAATAAACAAACAAACAAAAATCTTCCTTGACTAATAACCATATGACGTTACTCGTTAGTAAGTAATCTTTGAAGATTTTTATTAATTCCAGGAGAACTTCGTATGATTTTTATCTCCCTTGCAAACTTGAAAGCAAAGGGGACGGAACTGAATGCATTCTATAAATGTGTCTGGCGAAGACGTCATGATTCAGTTGATATTGCTTTTCTTTGAACAAAGCTGCTATCTTGCCATTGTGTGTTCAGTAAGGCTACATCAGGAAGTCCGTAGTACCGACCCTTAGTTTTTATGCATTTGTCCCCGTTGTATTCCCATTCGTTGAGTGTTGAGCCACAGCCGAAGGTGTTATGCTTAGAGCTGTAAAAGTAACGATGTATTCGTTACTGAGTAACGGGTTCGTCACCTGACTCGAAGTACCGAATCATTACAAATTCATTTCGTTACTCGCATTTGTCTTATAGATACGAACACGTTCCAGCTCCCGCAGGTAACTAATTTTGACAACGTAAAGACTAATTTTGTTTTTTAATTTTGTTTAACATTAAAATTTACAGTGCATAATTTGTAAATAGAAAATTTGTATGGATAATTTGAGATAGTTACTGTTTTTTCATTTATAGTTCGCTAGTGAGTTTTATTGATTCAAACATTTGTGAAATTTGTTTATTTTAAGAATTGATACCTTTTATTTTATTTTATAGTGTAATTTACAATATAAAAGAGTTGTCTAATAGTTTTTGATATATATCTCTGCACTTGTTATGTTCTAATAATATTTAATTAAATTGCAATGGAGCATAGGATCCGGTGGCAATTTCCCTACACACTCAACTTCCCCCCCTTTCCTGCATCCACCTACAAATTTTAACTTTTAAATTCTTTCAACGGTTTTGGTACATTATTCATAATTTGTCTTGGCAACATATTCGAATCCCTGACACCTTTACCTAAAAAAGAGAATCTTCCTACACCCTTGTGCTTGAAATCGAGTGCAAGATTGTGGTCTTGGTCATCTTTTCCCTTCCAAGCATTACTTTTAATTCTTACACCAATATCTTTCCATGCCTCATCACCAATACGCCTTAACACTCCCATGACCCTCTTCACCCTCCTCCTGTCTTCCAATGAATCCCATTCCAGCTCTTTTATAATATCTGTTACTTATTGCGTTCTGCGATAATTTCCAGAAACAAATCTAGCAGGACTTTTTTGCAGTTACAGTATGCCATAAACAAAGAACCAGGTACAATGACTTTATTCCTTTTGCTTGGTGTTTGTTATTGTATTATTATCGCCGGATCCATGTGATCAATGCGGTTCTTTCTTTGATGTTGAATGTTTGTTGTAACTGCGGCGTTACAACAATTAATCTAATCGCATGTTTGCCCTGTACCTTTGTTATTGATTTAAAAGTTTTAATATTGATATTTTTAAAATAAAACGATTAACGTGGGAGTCAATAGCATTCTGCCTGCAGGCCCGATGTTCACATTTATTTTAACAAAGCTATCACAAAAAGATGAATTTACCAAAATAAAGGAAAACCGTAAGGAAGACAGTGGTGAAACCTCATATTTAAAAACGAAATACTTTGATGAGATTATTATATTTGTAAAATTCATGTCCCATTATCAAATCAGGCTTCTATGCAGGGTTTTGAGCAGGCCACATTTAAAAAATAACCGTCATTAGTTATTGTCACTAGATATGTCACAGTCAGGTGAAAGGTAAGGTCTTTTTTTATTTATTTTTGGCAAACAGGGGTTTGTATTTGAACTCAGATTAAATTCTTTCGTATATAATATTCATTACAGTAAATCAAGTGTACATTCAGAGGTTTTCCGTAAGATCCATGTGCTAATTACTTGAATTTATCAATGAACAACTTACCTAAACTTATTTTACTAAATAAACAATTCACTTAAACTTTTCCAAGTACGAACGAAGTCGTCCCGTATGCAATGCAATGCGCTGCTTCATGCTAGTGTTCGATTGTACCAAAAGTAACGATTAACGATTCGAAAGTAACGGGTATTGATTGGTTTAGTAAGGAATACATACGGGTACAGAATTTCTCGTTACTTTTACAGCTCTAGTTATGCTGGATGTGCGCCGGCTGATTCGTTTCGTATTAGGGGAGGCAGTGTGGGGCCCGCGTGCCATTGGAGTCGCTATTAATGGCTCTGAGGAGGTCGGCAATAACGACGGCAGACGAGTCGCACCGGGTCGGGGTTTATTTAGAGCGCTCGGGTCACATACCAACATAATGTTTACAGCCGTAACCGTGGCCGATTCGTTTCTCCACTAGGGGGCGCGGCGGACTGTTTACTGTGGGCCGCGGGCGTGGGAACGAGCTCTCGTAGACAACCAACTCTCGTCTCGCAGTCACTAGGACACAACTAACAGGTCATACTCACTCCAATATTAAAATAGGCAAACGCATGCACTTCATCACAAGTATACAAAGGGAAACACTACGCATCGACCCAACCCCACATTCCACACAAAGCATGGTTCGAAGAGTCAAAACTCGCAAGAAAATACAAAACATCTCTCATTCGCATAACATTGGGACACGGATGTTATCCCAAACACCTCCATAGAATTGGCGCAGCAAACTCCCCATTCTGCCCGGTTGACTACGAAGAAATAGCAGACCTAATTCATATAATATTGGCATGCACCCTTTACCGAATTACACAAAATAACCTATATAATATACTGAGCAAACTAAAAATCCCACTGCCTACATCAATCATCTCCCTTATGAGAACGGAACGACAGGACGTGCATCAAGCGATAGTTCACTTCTTAAGGTACGCAGATGTCACTATATAACCCACGCAATTCAAGAGACCCAGTATAGCTAAAACGCCCTAAAAACAGAACCACTTTAGGGATAAAGTTTATGGTAAAATCAACAATGAGGTTTATTATCTTAAATTAAAATTCTTAAAGCACCAGCTGTTAGTATACTATCCGTTCCACTGGTATTAAAATGTATATTATTCCAAATAATACGTTAACATAACTAACAACTGACTCCACACCATCTGCACTATTGGTATTAGAAAACGTGTACATAGACAATATATCCAAATATAGTAGCAAAATAGAGTTATTATACCACCTGCACTATCAGAATTATTACAAAATTGTATAGAACCAGTATGCTGATTAATAACGTAACACAATCGTCAATAGTCATACAACATCTGTACTATTGTTACTAATAAAAATTGTATAGAACTGTTATGTCAAAATAATATTGTATAGAACTATTATGTTAAAATAATTTTGTAATACAAACATTGTATAGAACTATTATGCCAAAATAATATTGTAATACAACAATTGTAATCTGGCTGTATGGTCGTTAGACCAAAAGCCATACAAATAAATAAATTTTAAAAAAACTCCAATATTGATCCGAGTATCATCAACGACTGTCTCTATGCGCGTTGCCTATTTTACTGCGATTTTGAACTCTGTTTTTCTATTGAGCAAACAGATTTTTGCTAACATTGCAAACTTAATGCCAATGAAGACAGCTTGAATACACTTATTTTTTTTGGCTACCTATTGATATTTGGATTCCATAAGTAATTGTGTAGCTTTTCTTTATATCATACAGCTTATCCTGTTAGACAAATATCGACGTTTTTTGTTGTAATGTAAATGATTTGCACTATACCAAATTTCATGACATAACATTCAATGGTTCGAAGATGTTGATTCTTACCACCATACCTGCCAATTTAAAGAAAGTGTTAAGGCCCGCCACGTTTATCACGAGGAAATACAAGGGTCATGGTTTCTAATCTCGGTTTCGACCAAGCGGGTTATGGTTCTCACGTAGTCATCCGAGTAAAACAATTTACAGAGCTTATTCTCGGATTACAAACCTACTCCTAAACCACCCTTGAGTTACGCCGTTCCAACATGTTAACAGGAATTACAGCCTCAGTAATATATTACCATAAGAAACTTATGATTTACATCAGGTTATTAAATATCTGATATTAATCAAGAGACTAACATTCCGAAGACGAGCTAAGATACTGCGATTGTAACTGTGTGTACAGCTTAGATCTCTCCCAACCGTAACTTCGTTAGAACAGTACAGCGGAAACCACCAAGAGATTTCCTTCAATGTTAGTGATCATTTTAAAATAGATTTCGCTGATACACACTCAGATGAAGAAATGCTGATAATCAAATAGTAGATAACTCTATTATTTATGACTCAGTTAAATCGAATCTCAGCTGCAGCCGGTATGAAATTCCGTGCTTATCATTTGTTGCTTCATTCATTGAAACTTCAGAGTTTTTTTTTTTTTTTTTTTTTTGCTGTTGTCAGTCTTTCGACTGGTTTGATGCAACCTCCATCCCTTCCCATCCTGCGCTAACCTCTTCATTTCTACATACCCCTTACAACCCACGTCCTCAATTATCTGCTTCATATATTCTAATCTCTGTCTTCCTCTGCAGTTCTTACCTTCGACTGTATCAAAATAACCAGTCAAGCATGTCTCAAAATATGACAAATCAGCCTGTCTATTCTTTCTGTAAGCTTCTTCCATAAACTTCTTTTCTCACCCATCATCTCCAAAACTCGTTCATTTCTTACTTTGTCTGTCCACCTAATTTTCAGCATTCTTCTGTAGCACCATATTTCAAATGCTTCAATTTTCTTTCCTTCCGGTAGTCCTAAAGTCCATGTTTCGCTACCGTAAAGTGCTGTGCTCCACACATAGAGTTTTAAAAAGTTATTTCTTTGTCCTAGATCAATAGTTGAAACTAAAAGGTTTCTCTTTTTCATGAAGGCTCTTTTTGCTAGTGCTATTCTGCTTTTAACATCATTCCTGCTTCGGCCATCAGTTGTAATTTTGCTTCCCAAGTAACACAATTCACTTACTTCTCCTATTGCATCCGATCCTATTTTTATATTTAATCTACTATTATTGGTATCATTTCTGCTACATTTCATCGCTTTTGTCTTACTTTGATTTATATTCAGTCCAAAATCTTCCTTCAGTATAAGCAATCGTAGGGTGTAAACTTTGCAGGTAACGGTGTCCTTTTTTTCCCTTTGCGCCTTGAGAGAAGGAATTCGGCCACGGCCGTTTTGAAGGAACCATCCCGGCTTTCGTCACGAGTAAATTGGGGAAACCATGAAAACCCAAATCGATATAACTGGGCGGGGATTCGAAACCACGTCCTCCCGAAGGCGAGGCCAGAGCGTTACCGCTCAACCGTCACGCTCGTATAAAGTCTGCACTCGTTCAAACTAAGAAAATGGGAAGCACAGCCCCGTGATATGTTGATGCTGTTTCCACTCCCATAATGACGTATTATGGTGATTGATTATCTCCTGCAATAGGTAGTCCAGGCTTGGGGGTTGCCCTGAAGCGAGTTACTCTTCATGCCAACTTGCTTGGAAAATTTAATTCGTGTGCTTCTCCCTTGCATTCCCAGCGATGGAAGCGTTTGTAACTGATACTGGTTTCTGTGGGTGACATGTGTGTATGTTCAGCGTAGCGTGTTCTTTGGGTTATGAATGTACCAACGATCAAGGAAGGAAGAGGAAGAAAGCAAGTTCCGGCACACTCAGGTCAACTCTCCTGAAAGACGCCGTGCTTAACGTCCCTATCCGACCGTCAACAGTGCCGCATGCCTTCACTCCATAAGCACTGCAGGAAGTGGGATTTAATCCAGGACTGGCGATTATAAGTTGCTACCTTGCACGGCAAATCCTGATGATGAAAATTCTGCCACCACAAGGACTCGAACCAGCTAACATCGAGTCAGACGACTCACATCATCCCGGTGCTGCAGCCACCTGTGCGAACGGGGAGGCTTCAAAGTATATTATTATTATTATTATTATTATTATTGCAGCTATATCAATCCTTTTTTCAGGATGTAGCCTCTTTAAGCCTAATGAGCTATATATTAGAATTTAATTCTACATAGTGTTGCTGTAGTTCTTTCCAGGCCGATCGATCCTGAGCCGCCCTCTTCCAGTTCACGCCTGTAACTCGACGTATATCCTTATCCCAGCGATCCGGGGGTCTTCCTCTTGCTCTTTTCAGGTTCCTCGGTATCCAATCCAGCACTACGGTAGTCCATCTTTCATCTCTTTTGCGAGCAACATGACCGGCCCATTGCCATTTTTGGGTCATGACTCTTTTTAAGATGTCTGTTACTTTAGTTATTGAACGGATGTGCACAGCCCTTTTCCTGTCTCTTCTTGTAAACCCTAGCATTGCTCTTTCCATACTTCGCTGGGCAGTTCTCAGTTTTTGCTTCGTGTGACTATTTAGGGTCCAAGTCTGGCAGGCATATGTGAGGACCGGTAATACACATTGTTCAAATACCTGTTTTTTAAGATGTATTGGCATGTTCGATTTAAAAACTATGGAATTTCTTCCATATGCTCTCCAGCCCAGCTTTATCCGTCTGTAGATCTCAGGCTTTGAGTCACCATTCATATTGATCAGTTGGCCAAGATAGATGTACTGATCTACGAACTCAATACCAGAATCTTTCATGTCCGCCTTGTCTTTATCTTTTTCTGCCCATTTGTTTTGCATGATTTTGCTTTTTGATATATTTATTTTAAGGCCCACTTCACTGCACGCTGTCTCTAGTTCATTTATCAGTCCTTTGAGCTCTTCCAGACTGTTTGAGAGTAAAACTATATCATCAGCGAATCTTAAGTTGTTGAGATATATTACACCTCCACAAAATTTCAGTTCGAAAATCTCGACTGACGTTTGTTGTATGGTTTTCGCTTTGACTATTGCCAAAATTCGAGTACTTTTACGTCCATGTTAAGATTATTTTAAATTTTACCTCAAAACATTATATGTAACAGATTTTTCTGAAATTTTGAAATAATATATCCCTATCAGACAATAACTTATTACACCTGTCGCACTATTAAGCTTCGACCACCGGTCAAGATATTGTGGACGCTGTTACATAGTTCTGATGAAATTTCATCGCTAATTCTCGAGTTATTTTGTCGCTTGTTTAAGACTATAATTTTGATCCGATTTGTTTGATAACTTCACTTGTTATTGAGTCACGCACTTTAAGTCCCATTTTCAGCTGTTCGAGGTAGCAATTATAACTAAGAAGATGGAAAGACTGCTGAAATTTGTAGTTTATCACAAAACCACTCACTAGAAATCAGTGGAGATGCTATCATCGGTTATTAGAGATATCGATATTTCACATTAACACATAGGAAAGTCCGTTGTGGATAGAAAGGTACAGATGCAACGATTGAACTGCAAGACATGGCTGAGAGTGGTGGGTGAGCTGTAACGCTCTGGTCTCGTATTCTTTAGAATGCGGGTTCGAATCCCCGTCCAGGCATCCAGATTTGGGTTTTCCACGGTTTCCCCAAATCACTCCAAGTGAATACAAAATTCCTTCCCTTTCCTTTCCTCCCGTCTTTCCCACCTCTAATAATCTCGACGTCGACCAGCCATAAGCAAAAAAATAATATGGGTTCCATGATACGAAAAAAGGTGTGTTTCCTTCGAGTCCGTTTATGGCTTTATGATACCTCTTACCATATGAGGTAGGAATTAAATATTTACGCGTCCCGGCAACAGTAACAACCTCCCTTAAATCAAATCACATTTATTTAATGTTTGATGAAACGTTGAAGAGAGCGGCTACGAGAACTAGAACCACAATCTTCTTCTTCTCCACCTCGCTTTTCCAACATAACTGGTTGGCTACCTTCAGGAGTTTCCTCCACCTTACAGTGTCCTTCTCTTTCAGCACTAAGTTCATGGCACCCTTCTTAATAGATCCTCACACACGCATTCTTCAAGCTTTCTTAATTGGCTCTTCGTATGCCATAACCGTACCACCTTAATTTTTCCTCTTTGATGACGTCATTAACACTAGCCACTCCTGCTATTTTTGTTATCTCTTAAGAAGTCTGTCCCTGAGAGATATATTCAGTAGCCACCTTAGCATCCTGATTTCACCCTCACAAGAAGGGCTTCCTCTGTTTTACAGTAGATCTTACGTTTCTGACCCATGAAATATAACCGGTCTTACCATACTCGTATACACTTTTACTTTCATGTTTATAGGCATACTTTAATCACATATCATTATAGCAACATCTCTCTATTTGCTCCACCCAGATTGTACTCCGGCTTTCACCTCAAGTTCGCAGCCACCTTCTGCACTTATTTTTCCTCCCAGATATCTTAATGTATCGACGGATCAGCTTCGTTAAGGCGCGTTCCCACGGCGCGTGGTGTGCAGTACGCGCCTTTCATCTTTTACCGCCTGGCGGTGGGTCGCGGCGCGCCGACCCTGCTAGCATATGCGGCAAATATGACTACCAAGCGCCGAGGGACGCGCCGTGGAAACTGAGCTTTACCTTGGTATCCTTAATGCTAATTTCACATGTTTGTTTTCTGCTAACCAGGACTTTAGACTTGTTTTTGAACTGGAACCACTGTGCTGTGAGCACATATCTGTCGTGGGAACAGCAAAGTAGACGAGTCGCCGTTACTGCTATCAGCTGTGTGCGTAACGGGTCATATGCAGGACAGCTGCACCCGCGGGCGACTCGCCGATAGCGCCTGCAGACAGCGGGGCATCGACCAACGTCTCAAGAGAGGAGCCTTCTGCAAGGTAGAGTTAGATGCAATTGCAGATGGTAGCAAGGTTCTAGACTTATTTATTCTTCGAGAAAGGAAATTAGAATTTTAAGCCAATAGGAAGCTACAGTTCAGGAAGTTCGAAAGGTGCAAACATTAGGATGATACTGCCAAATCGAAGATCTGCCAGAATAGGAAAGTTGATCATTTGAGAGCATTGTTTTCAGCAACTGGAATGGGCTGACCCCTTGTAAGCAGGGAAACCTACTACATACTGAAATCGCCTCTGTCACTGTTCAATGCCACAGAATCCCTGCAAACTCAACAGAAATTGTTCGTGTTTTTCAGAGAGAACCTCCAGCCACGGACGTAGCCAAGATGAGCTTCAGGGTGGGAAAAATGCAAGAAAACTTAATAAAAAAATAATTTTTGAAAATCGTTTTACTTGGAAACAAAATTTAACACTCACTTGTTTAAGCACTAGTCTGCGAGGGTTCTGGCTGAATTTTAACAAAACTTATTTTTCAATATTAAAAGTGTGAAGTTTTATTTTCATATATTTCTCGCTCTGGTACTTGAGGAAGGGCGCCCCACCCTACCTCACCCATGCCTCCAGCCTCAAATACAGGTCAGCTTAGTATTTCAACCAGACCACTTCACGCAGTCATGACCGTTGACTATTAAAACTCATTATTGTTACTTTTCAACTGTGTGCAATGCATTTTTGTTTAAATCAATCTAAAGGTGTATCTATTTTGTATGATACCAAATTCGTGACCTGTGTATCATTCAAGAGCCGTGACCATACATAGCAAGCAGTGCCGGATATTTCTTTCCGGTAGTCCTAAAGTCCGTGTTTCGCTACCGTGTGCTCCTCACATAGAGTTTTAAAAAGTTTTTTTCTAATTCCTAGACCAATATTTGAAACTAAAAGATTTCTATTTTTCATGAAGGCTCTTTTTGCTAGTGCTATTCTGCTTTTAACATCATTCCTGCTTCGGCCATCGGTTGTAATTTTGCTTCCCAAATAACAGAATTCACTTACTTCTCCAATTGCATTCGATCCTATTTTTATATTTAATCTGCTAGTGTTTCTATCATTTCTGCTAATTTCATCACTTTATATAAGAACGAAGTCTTTCTCGGCGTTGAGAATGTATAAACTGCTCTCGGGTGACTAGCCGAGTCAAGAGTGCGTTGCTACACGATACTTCACCAGAAGATGGCGGCAATGAATCTAGTCGCCGAAATATCGTGTAGCAACGCACTCTTGACTCGGCTAGTCACCCGAGAGCAGTTTATACACTTCATCACTTTAGTCTTGCTTTGATTTATATCCAGGCCAAAATCTCTAATAAATAAAATATGTAAGTGTCGCAGTTTTGAAAGCCATTTTGATTACCAAGACTAACATCAGCAAATCACGTGATGATCTCCATTTCTACTTGAAAACTACACCCGATATTTTGAAACTGATTTGTTCTGCCGATAGATTCAAAGCAACTGCCTAGTCAGACGTTAGATGACTGACATTAAGGCAAAGTCACTCCACCTAACTAGCAAAATGTGATTGATTGCTACAGTGGAAACAGGCTTTGTGGATGAGAAACACTAACACCAACAACACTAAAATGAGTAATTCGTCGCTGATGATGACCCGGTGAAAGGTTAAACTCGTACCACAACAAATAAAAATAAAAAGCAGTTTCATTGGTGTTATTACTCGTAGTTAAGTACATTACACCTATCGTCAAAACCTTCGGCAGATTAAAATTGCCTTTTTTCACGTCTCTCTCAACAGAGTGCTTTTTACTACAACTGAACTTTATTAGAAGGGTTTAATTTAATTGCAATGGATCGCACGCTAAGGTGGCAATTTCTCTACACACTCTCTTTCCTGTAACCACCTACTTCTGCCCTCTACAAAGGGTTAGTAATGTTTTCTTCCTAAAAATACTTACACAACCGTTTTATTGCGAGCGTACTATCGGGGAACAAAGCCGATCAATATATTTTTAACAGCATCTCCCCATTCAATGAAATTATCAGATACCTGATCAGGAGAGAAGTAAATGTTGATACACAATACCAGTAATGAGTAGCATTCAAAACACTTCATTTACTGAGCACACGTCTACAGAGGTCATAGACCATGTAACCAATGCGCAATCAGCTCCGCGTGCCGAAGGCCGCCGGTTCGAATCCGGCCGCGGGCATGGATGTTTAAGTGTTGTGTGTCTGTGTGTCTGTGTGAATGTCCTGTCCGTCCTGTCCGTCCTGTGGCGTCCATACATTGGAAAAATACAACATATATAACGACTTATACACTGAAAGCATCAAAAATTACATTGAGCTGGCTGTATGGCCTTCGTTGCCAAAAGCCATTTAAAAAAAAATAAAAAAATGCGCAATTAATTATCTGTGACAATAAAAATTAATGGAGCCAGTGCCACACGTAATATTCTGCCGCCAATCAGTTACTCAATGAATCGGAATTTAATCAGTACAGAACGGTTAAATCATCAAAAGAATTTAGAAGATCAGCCCTGAAAAGGCGGAAGGCAGTATTAAGTATTCAGGCAGGGCTGAACAAAGTAGCACTCAGCGACCTGTCAACGGGAGATCTGGTAACCGACTTCGTCAGTGGCGAAGTGATTTATCGAAGCATCGTTACAAAATACGCCGTTGTGTGTAGAGGGCACTATTAGCAAGCCGCAGATAAAGAATTAAATTTTTTGTTTGAGTCTGTAATATAGGACGAACGCAACTCACTCAAAAACCACTGGTCGGATTTTCGACAGTCCATAGTCCCAAGGGTGAAGTCGACAAGATGACAAATACACACCCACAAATTAGTATCCACGTTTTCATTGACTGCCATTAACGCAAGAATTTCCGGCAGGAGAAATGCATGTCGTGATTTCATCGTACGAACGGCGTCGTATTATTAGGAGGAAATAACTTAGTTTCCCTCCCCTCCCCTCCCCCCTTCTTGTGTTTACTGTGAAATAATCGGTTTAATTAATTCTGTATCGAGTTATGTAGTCTTACCAACACTTCGGTCCATTTTGTGTCGTTCTAAACATTCATCCATCTAGCAGATTACGTACTATGTACAGTGGTTAATATGACGTTGTTCCAGTTGACTAGGGGAGTTAATTGTAAAAAGAATGCAGGTTTTACGTGAACAGGATTTTTTCTACGTGACGATGACCATGAAATGTCGCTGTACTGACCGATGGTTTGAGGTGTGGCATATCCAACAAATAGAATCGCTGTAGGCTCCCGGAAAGAAGGGACATGTGTGAGTTTTATGGCATCACTAACGTGACCATATGTACCGCTTTGGGAGGGACAGTCGCGCTTTCAGGCTGTCTGTCTAGCTAATCCCCGGCGAGAGTAAAAATGTCCCGCTTTCGCAAACAAAACGACAATTCACTATATCTATCTATTAAGCTCTAAAACAGACGATGCGTTTTTTGCCGCGCGGCGGTCGAGTCGACGCATGGATCATTGCTGATCACGCAAGGATTTATCACTCTAGCCACGATATTGAAATGTTCGTCGAGTTTACGCTTATTTCCAACTACGTCACAGATCAAAAAACCACTAGCTGGAACGTTGGGAATGTTGCTGCTGAAGACCGTTTGGCAGAATTATTTCAAAACTTCCGTGCAACTCAATATAGTTTATAACTATAAACTATATTGAGTACGTTAAGTGTCTGCCTGAATATAAGTCACCTGTCAAAATAGTTTTTTCTTTCTTCCAATAAATGAAATTTGGACAAGTGGCAAAACACAGCTAAGTGCCGCACTATTGACAGCCATTTCGATTACTAAGATTAACATCAGCAAATCATTTAATGAGCTCCATTCCTACTCGATTTTTTTTTTTTATGGCTTTCGGCAACCAAGCCATTCAGCCAGTTCAATGTGTTTATGGTATCTCATCCAGTGAATTAATTTCTCCAGTACGTTATGATTCCTAAGTATGGACACCACAGGACGGACAGGAGATTCACACAGACACACAACACTCAAACATCCATGCCCGCGGCCAGATTCGAATCGGCAACCTTCGGCACGCGGAGCTAGTGCTCTTGCCCCTACGCTACCGAGGCCGGCAACTCGAAAAATAGACCTGATATTTTGAAACTGATTTGTTCCGCCGATTAATGCAAAACAACTGCCTAGTCAGACGTTAGATGGCAGTCACTAAGGCTAAGTAACTCAGCAAACATGTAACACTTTCTACTTATTGCAAATGTTCTTCGTTTTCGAATAAAAACTAGTAAAATACGAAAAATATTATTTAAAAAAAAAATCCTCAAGCGTCCCACTCTGACGAAAAAAATTTCTCAGGCGTCCCGCTCTGACGAAAAAGATAAATGATCACGTTACGTTAGGCATCACATACTTCCAAATTTTAATTTGCAACAACGAATATATAAAGACATTGGTGCCTTTTGGTAACAAAAAAAAAAAAAAAAAAAAAAAAAATCTTATTCGGTCTTAACGTACTTGTTTTTTTTTTTTTTTTACATTTGTCTTGTGGTATCGAGTTGATAAAAAATAATTTGAGTGTTAACGTTTAAATAAAAAATTGAGGTCATTTATTTCGTTACTTCCTTGTTAAGATAGAGAGTACAAGTACATAAAAAAAATCTTCAAAACTATGATAAAAATGCTGGGGATCCTATTATATAAAACACTAACGTGGCGTCTGCGTGCGTCGTCTATAGCTCATACAGCTATTGGCTAAAGAACGGCCAATCATCAACCACCATATTTAATTCCTTCCTTCATGTTGCATTTTGTTAATTTACTACAGTTAGATGCAGAAACTCGTGTAAGGAGAATGGTGTTCGATGTTTATGTTATATTATTTGTATCAGTTATACGCCAAAATTCATGTAAGGAGAAGGGATTCAATATTTACGCTATTTTATCTGTCAGTTATAAGCCCTAGGTTAAACCATAACCTAAGATTTTTTCGGCAGACGGTAAGAAACTGTGAAGTGTATTTAAAACTCGGAGAAACGTAATGATATATTGGTCAAATAAATAACAGTTATCCGTTTTCGAAATTATAGTCTACTTGATCTTAAGTAAAATGCATTTATTTATGCAAAATCCTAACCAGATACTCTGATAATCTAACCAGAGTAACGTATTCATATAACAAAAGATATCATTAAAAATGACTAATTCGTTTCTCCTTATAAGCTTTTCCAGAATAAATAATACCATTAGTTTTTGATACATGTGTTAACTATTAAATAAGATTTAATATAAACTTTTGATTTGATTTAGATTTAAACAGTATAAACGATATGACACTCGGAATACAACAACGATATTATTGCCGCAAAATAGCAGTGAGCAGAGATATTAGAAATACGGAGAGCAGGGAAAAAAATAATGCGAGGTAATTACGTGTCACAAAGTTACAATTAGTACGTTCATTTAAATTTACATATTGCTTTTTATTTATCTACGACAACCAGATGCAAAAATTCATGTAAGGAGAAGGATATTGTATGTGTACGTATATTACCTGTATCAATAATGAGTACTAGGTTAAAACACAACCTACGGGGATTCTATCATTACCGTGGCGCCTCAATCTGATGATTGATTCTTATAGAACTCGACGAAATAAATCGAAAATAAAGAATAATTATTTTTTTGATATCTCGCTTGGTTCTCGAGATATCGTATATCAAAATAGACGTAGTTACTTAGAAATAAGGCCTGAACCAGAAGAAAAGTTTCGCTATAGCCAAATTTGAGGATGAATTCGTATGTAACTCGACGAGACAAATGGAAAATAAAGAATAAAGTTTTTTGATATCTCGCTTAGTTCTCGAGATATTGTATCTCAAAAGTGAGGAGGTTAGGGTGAGATCCGGCCTGGACCAGAAACTTTTTTCACCACAACCACCATGTCTACACGGTGGAAATGCTGTATAGATGTTTTATTTCCTTCCAATGATTGTTGCTAGGTTGAAATACGGCCTGGACCAGAAGAAAAAACACCAAAAGCAGAAGGAACTATAACTATGACTGATTTTTAAGATGCTATATCTCTAAAACCAGGCGAGATATCAAAAAAAAATTATTCTTTATTTTCGATTTATTTAGTCGAGTTCCACAAGAATTCATCACCAGATTTTGGCGCCACGGTAATGATAGAACTGCCCAACCTACGATTTTTTTTTTTTTTTTTTTTTTTTTTTTTTTTGGCCGGAGATAAGAAACGATGAAGTTTAAAAATTCAGAGGAAGTTTACACAAAATGTACGAATCACGAAATATATCATTCAGATAAATGTCAGTTATCCGTTTTTGATATTATACTTCCCGTCATTTAAAGTAAAATAATGTAAATAAATCGGTATTACTGGAGATCGTGATTCTGCCAGGAATTGCTGTGGTAAAATGCAAGAATCCTCTAGAAATATTTTCCGTAGTACATTTAACTGTATTATGCCCGTCCAGGATGTATTACAATCTAATTTCTGCTTGAAAATAATGGTAGTCTACAGGCTGTATTACAACGGAATCACTGCTTAAAAACAATATGTCTTGCGATTGACTACAGCATTTGAGAGTAGTAGAAGTTATGATTTTCGAAAGCAATATTAATGGAGGGTTGTGGTTAAGTTGACCAGAAAGCCCACCGACAGATTTGATTACAGCGTAATTCACTCTGAAATGAGTTTTACAAACCAATTAAACTGCTTTCATATGCGTCAAGTTACTGAAGGTATTAATAAATGCTGGTGAACGTAGTTCGTACCTATCATGCTGAAGTGTGCCTGGACTAGGAATAAAACTGATATTACATGGATAGCAAAAGTTTCTGGATTCCTAATTTATTTTTCATTTTATTGGTTCTATACATCCGCCTGTAGAAGTTACTACTGTATTGCTGAGTAGAACATTATCAAATCAAGGCCACTAGCATTATCTAATAACAATCCAGTATAATTAACCAACTGCAAAATAATTATAATAATAAAATGAACTGCCAGAATATGGCGTTCAGACCGTCATTTTTGACGGGCTAGAAGCTAGTTAATAGATAAGACTATACTGAAAGAAATTTTTGACAAATCCGTGCCGAGCTCGGTGGGTGAGGGATAACGCTTTCTGGAGGACGCGGGTTCGAATCCCAGTCCGGCCATCCAGATTTCTGTTTTCCATATTTTCCGAAAATCGGTCGAACCGAATGACGCGTTGGTTCCTTCCAAAAAATACCATGGTCAAATTCCTCTCCGTTCCTTGTCCCCAATTCTTTCCCGCCTCTGATGAACTAGACGTCCACGTGGCGCAAAGCACAAGCAAAAAAAATCTGCGAATTAGACGTTCGCCAGGCGGTAGAGCCAATGTCGAGTTGTGGAGCTAATTTTGCAAGACATCTGATCTCGAAACCGACATGAGGCGAGTGGCGTCGTTTCCCTCCAAGGAAAACATTTGTGTGAGGCGGACACTTCAGACGACGCTATAAATAATAGCGCAAGACAGGGTGCAGGGCGAGGGTTCGCTGCTCACCGAAACAGAGGTGGATCACATCAGAAACAAAGCTCAAGACACTGTGCGCACGATCCAGCAGGCGGATGATAGCGAGCACTCTTGACGTGTAATCCCTCTTGTTAAGGAATAAATTAATTTTTTGTTTCCATAAATTATCAATAATAATTTTATTAATGATTGAATTTGCTGATATAAGAAATCGGGATGTTGCTTTGTATATTAACAACGCCTAGGGCGTATGTATGATCAGAACTAGACGGGGCCAAGATTTGAACTAGCGGGGGCGAGGGGAGGGGGGGGGGGGCAACGCATATTGGTTTCGAGGAAGTGAGGTGGGGAACTGAAACATGACGATTTCTTACAAAATTAAACTCAATCCTATTGAGGAAACTATTTTTGTTATTGATTTATATAGTAATCCAACCACTTAATCTAAGGACGTACTATGTAGTTAATGATGATCGTAAATCAGTTATAGGTTTTTAATGTAAACATTAATCGTCTCAGATTCTCAGAAATTTTTTTCAGTAACTTTGTTTGTCAATATCTCACGGTGTTCTTTCACGAAATGGCGATGCACACTCATCAGGCATAATCCAGTCAATCTTTCCCCTCAAAAAGTGCTCCAGAGCCAGTTCTTCACTCGTCGAAACGTACTGAAGATAGCTTGATTTTTTTTCTGAGGGTGGGGGGGGAGATGGGGGAGGGGCAGCTGTCCCTCGCTCGATACGCCCTTGAAAAACACCATTCTACCTACGTTTTATTACAAAATTATTCTTCATCAAATCTCACCATTCAACAACAATAGTATCACAATTAAACAAACATCTTGAAATCCAACATTGGGTTCATTTTACATCAGTTCTAATGGTTTTCTATATGTCCATTCATTAAGCTCAGCGAAGCAATGAGATTTTATCTAGTGCGACGCTAGACTGATCAGTACCATAATCATTTGCGGTGATCACCATATCGGTGGGGTTACCGTTTAGCAGAAGGCACCGTGTCTGTTGGCCGCAGTCGCCCGACGCGACGATTCCATTTTCTGCTTGCCGTCGGAGAGCCAAGTCCACTCGAGATAAAACACAAGAGCAGCCACACACCGCACCGGCGTTAGTCACCGCACATCTCTTTCTGCAGGCTGGCCACGCACCCACCACACAGCTCACAATCCACTGTACCATCCCCACCGCGTCATCCTGCGCCTCGTTTTGTTGGTCGCACCGTCCATTTGTGCGAGCTACGGATCCAGATTCTCGCAAATATATTTCGATATAGTGTGGCAGTACACTACACAATGGACGAAGATCCCGTTCCTAACCACCGTTTCTAGCTTCTATGAAGGAACGAAAGAAATTATTCAAACAGAGGACTCACCTCCAGGTGACGCTCACAGTTCAGGGACCAGAGATATAAGGCATTTGTAAAAAAAAAAATTATTCAAACATTTCACTATTTGTTTTAAATTAAACACCTTCTATTAACAACGGAAAGTGTTGTTCTGGACTGACATGAGATAGCCACCACAATTTTCGTAAGGAGAGTGTATCTACCTAAAATTTGTCACTCAAACAGTTAATTCAATATTATGAAGTGAATTTATACAAGGTTATGCTTGTTATACAAATAGTATGAAAACTATGTACATTAGTTGTAACAGAGGGAATGAACATAATATAATACAGACTTTACAACATTGTAGAATGGATACATCTTATATTTAATCATTTATACAGAACTGATTATAGCACTTTGTATATTTATAGCGGCTGATGATGCCCCACTCCAAAAGGGCGAAACGCGTCTGGTACAAAACATTAATAAAACCAGTTGTTAATAGACGGCGTTTAATTTAAAACATTCATGTAACAACTGTGGAAAATGGCCAACATCATAATCATTATTTTACTGTTTCGTTATACAGCAGTTTCCGTCATAATGATGGAATCTCTCAGGGATGAGGAGATGTGACATGTGACCCTGGAACGGAAACGCCTTACTCACAAGTTACAAGCCAAAGCCTTTTTCCGTACCCAGCGTCGTGGTTGGGCAATTTTTCGGTTCAGTTGTCAAGGAATAAATAAGTGCCAATAACATAAATAAAACATCAGAACGCCCTCTTACAACGGCGCTTTAAGTACTTTGGTTGCAGAGGTACAGACAGCCTTTCGAAGTTGTGTTATTCATCTGTAATCACCGCGTACATCAAGGAAAACTCTACACCATGGTGCTGTCACATTAGATCTGCCGAATGCAGTTCAAGGATTAACGAGCAGGTATCAGGGTGGCATCAGATTAAACATCGATACCATTATGAACGATTTTTTTCAAAACTAATTTAACTAGCGGCAGTCACACAAGTCCTTCAGTCCCGTATCCCTTGGAACAGTATCTTAAATACCAAAGCCGAGTTAAACTTCTATCTACTGATGCAATATTTTACTGCACATTTAATTAACGTTTGATAGTAATTGTTTATCGTTATATTGCTAGTGCTTATTAGTTAGTATTTGTGTTTCCTTAATGCATAAACGGCCAGGAACATTCTCCGCATCCGTAATTTCTTGATCGTCTTCGAACACACTATCGCCCTACACTTTAGTTCCGTCATAAACCTTTCAAATCAGTGTTAATATTTTCCTGCTAGTTAAATAAAAATTTTCAGATATTTATGTTTCATTTATTATTATTATTATTATTTATACTTTCAGCAGCATTATACAGGTACCAGCTACCTGCATATACAGGGTGAGTTTTTTATCTTGAGACAACTAAATATCTCGAAAACTACAAATCCGATCAAAAAAAGTGGGTAATAAAAATTGTTCGTCTCGACGGGGGACATCCGATGATACCAAATTTGACTCCCCACCCCCACCCCCTAGGGGTGGGGGAAGGGGGAGAAAAAAAACTTAAATAGGAACCCCCATTTTTTATTGCAGATTCTGATTCCCCGGAAAAAACTACCCCTATTTCACCCCCAATTCGAGTCATTTTGGTCGATAGATGGCGCTGCAATCGACAAAAATCAAAATAAGCAAAAATTCATTTAAAAATGAGGATATCTCGTGAAATACACATCAGATCAGCAAAATACAAGTTAATGTGATTGATATTTTTCAAAAACTATTCAATAACACCACCCACCTCCAAACTTGAGGGATGGGAATGGACATTATTTCAAAATGCACTGATGCAAATTCTTTAGCAGATAGCGAAAGTCAAACATTACTTTTTGCGTTACCCAGGAACAACGACGTGGACGTAGTAATTTTCTGTTCCCTTTGGGGTGCTAGATTTAGGTGAGTCCCCTCGCCTCTCACCATCGGGGTGCTTGTTTTTGGTGAGTCCCCTCGCCTCTCACCATCGGGGTGCTTGTTTTTGGTGAGTCCCCTCGCCTCTCACGTGTTTGTTTCTAACAACAATTCTAAAGCAAGTGCTCGAAAATATCACCACCGACATCGATGCATTTATTTACCCGCTCTTGGAATGATTCAACGCAACTAAGAAGCATATCCGGCGTGATTTTTTGACAAGCGTTGGTAATTCGTTCAATCATGTTTTCAGGCGTTGTTGGCACTTCACTGTAAACTTCATTCTTCAAGTATCCCCATAAAAAAAAATCAGGCGAAGTGAGATCTGGTGATCTTGCAGGCCACGGCACTGGACCTCCTCTTCCGATCCATCGACGATTGTACAGACGATCTAACACTTCCCGCGATCTTACAGCAAAATGTGCTGGACAACCGTCATGTTGAAACCACATTGTTTGTCGCACGTCTAAGGGTACGTCTTCAAGCAATGTTGGCAGTACGTCCTCTAAGAGTTGTTGATATTTCTCCCCATTGAAATGTCCATGGATAAAATGTGGACCAATAAGTTTGTCCCCAATTATCCCACACCAAACATTTACATTCCACGGACGCTGATGTTCAACTTGGCGTAACCAATGCGGGTTTTCCACACTCCAATAATGCATGTTGTGTCGATTAATGGTGCCGTGGTTAGTAAAAGTGGATTCATCCGAAAACAGTACTCGAGCAAAGAAATGGGGTTCTTCTTGTATTTTCTGTAGCGACCATCGGCAAAATGTCAATCGATTATCGAAATCATTGCCGTGAAGTTCTTGATGCAACGAAACATGGAACGGATGGTATTTTCTACGATGCAAAATCTGACAAACAGTAGTCTGAGAAATTCCTGATTCACGACTTATTTGTCGAGTACTAATGTGAGGGTTATAAGCCACTGCAGCTAAAACTGCAACTTCGTTATTTTCTCCAGCTATCGTCCTTCGCCGCTTTCGTTTGTTTGTGTGCACACTTCCCTCCTGAGTGAACTGTTGGATAATACGGTAAAAAGAAGCGCGCGATCGAGGCTGGTCTGGAAAACGATGAGCATAAAGATCAACAGCATTATCGATATTCTTGCGACATTCTCCATAAATGTAGACCATTTCAATTTTTTCTTGCAACGTTATAGCCTGCATTCTCATTGACACGTGCAACAGAACGAAGTAAATAAATCAGAGATGTTATGAACGCTATGAAAGTACATCAAGTAATGAGAAAACTCTGAGAAATGAGCGACGATGTGAACGCAATGGAAGTACATCAAGTAATGAGAAAACTCTGAGAAATGCAGCGCCATCTATCGACCAAAATGACTCGAATTGGGGGTCAAATAGGGGTAGTTTTTTCCGGGGAATCAGAATCTGCAATAAAAAATGGGGGTTCCTATTTAAGTTTTTTTTCTCCCCCTTCCCCCACCCCTAGGGGGTGGGGGTGGGGAGTCAAATTTGGTATCATCGGATGTCCCCCGTCGAGACGAACAATTTTTATTACCCACTTTTTTTGATCGGATTTGTAGTTTTCGAGATATTTAGTTGTCTCAAGATAAAAAACTCACTTGGTATAAATTCAATGTACGATTTTAAATAGAAAAGTTCACAAACTTTCAAAATGCAAGCTTTACAGCGTATCAAATAGCAAATCAAATTTATTTGCATCATCCACAGTAAATAAAGACAATCACAATACACAGGATTAAGTTTACACTGTTATCATGATATAGTATAAACTTAAAAGAGTTAACGTATGTGCACATGACACAAATACATTTACAGTTATTATTTAAGCAAAACTCCTTAAAGCTGCGTTTCTTAAAACGCTTATTAGGAACTGAATTGGACTTATTAGGGCTGAGTTGTTATCGAAAAGCAGTCCTTATATTCTGGGGGGGGGGGGGGGGCAGAAATGTTTAGTTGACTCAGGAACTTTGTTCTATAGTTCTTATACTTACCACATTGAAAAACTAAATGATTTACGTTTCTGAATTATTATATTAAAAAACATCTCTGAAATTAAACCGCTGGAGGTGTGGGCCAACCATGACCGAATTCCATTGTAATGACAGAAGTGATCACTTCCCAGCGCTCCGAGGAACCAGCACGAGTGGAATACCGGGGCTGGATGGAAACTTAGTAATTCCCCCTTATTTTGTTTCTAAACTTCGAGGTATTCCACATTTTTATTTTTTCCGTATTGAAAGCGATTGTTAAGGATAGTTCCTGTCATATCTGCCTTGTTTCCCGGTTGTTCTACTTTTTCGTTGTATCTAATACCGACATGAACTAGCATACACAAAAAATTGACGTAGGTACCAGTTTTTTTCCCCCTCCCTTCGTTGGAACAAGCCAAAACTAGCTGCAGAATATAATCTACTGATGTAGCGGCCTGGTGGCTTAGTGGTTTAGGCTTCTGACTGAAGAAAGAACAGTCCTCGGTTCGATACCCTGTCTCGGCCGACCTGCACCTCTGGCACAGCTTGTTGTGTAATGTGAATTACGCAAGAACTCTTCCGTGATTCGGATTCCACGTTAAGCTGTAGGTCCCCTATAGTCTGTACCTGGTAGAACTACCGGGTTAGGTTAAGGGGGCTAAAGTAGGGCGGGATGCGCAGCCGGCAAGAAACCCTGTCACCAGGTCATTACGAGCTCACGAATTTACTTTTTACTAGTTCTTTCGGTATTATCAACGACTTTTTTTTTTAGATAAGTTGCATGATTTAGCTCGGTTTGGAAAGGTAGTTTTGTTTGATGTAACTTCAGCGAACGGTGTTACGCTAGAAATGGTATTAGCCCACCCCTCCCCTACTCTAACGTCTAAACGCGATAGGAGATATACCTCACATAGCACAGATCGTACATACGGCGAATTGCTGTCCACAGCGTCCTCGGGCTACTTGTACAGCCTGGCTCATAATATCTGCATCAACTGTTTTATGAAATGACACAATCGAACAATTATATCTCAGTAGTCTAATATCTTTTTTCAGATTTTTTTATGAACTTTCCAACCATGGTGGACTTAAGATGGTCTCACCTTCCTTACAGTTTTACTGAGGCTGTTTCAGTTCAATCACCATTTCCAATCGGTTTCCCTTCTGTCCACTGCTACAGTATTTAGCTCTGTACACCGCCTGCAATAGGGTTGATTAGCTCCTCAAACTAAGGAGCGATTTCTCGATATCACTAATAATCTTTCTGTGTTTTACCCTCATCGTTCGTTCAGTTGCGGCTCCCTGGCGGTGTCTGGCGCTGACACGAGGACAGTTAGTTCGAGTCCTAGCATGATAGGAGGTACTGAAGATCACAATTCCTGCTCCTCAGAATCTGCAGCCAACTCCTGGGATAATTCCGAACCCTTTCCGCTGGGCGTATGGCGCGATGGTGATTCCTGCGTCAGATGGAGACGTTAAGACATCTCCCCCCCCCCCAAGTGTTTTTTGGAAGAATAGGCCTGAATGTGCCGACACCGGGTTGTATCTTCTTCTTTGAGAATCTCCCTTTTTATACAGCACACATACTGAACACATAATCACAGTCATCCACATACCATCACACACTCGGGAAGACAACCGAAACCATCCACGGAGGGGTATATCGTCACTGGTAGCCGCTTACGCACAGAATCGAGCGTTACATGATGATAAGAACAAAAAAGGGAATATACACTTACGTAATACACTGAAATGACGAAAAATTCGGAAAAAACCCTTTTGTTGTCCTTGTCATGTGTTGAATCATTGTAAATGACCATATTTATGTAGAAAAAAATAAAGCTATAAGAGTTATTTCATTGAAGGCAAAGTAGTTTAACAGATGGTGTTGCTAGCAAAACACAGCTTCTGATTGCCTGGGATTACTGTAATGATAATTCACCATAGTTACACCAACGCTAAATTGACAATACTAATTGTCGTCGAAGAAGACATTTTATGACATCTAACTACTTCACATCAAACTGCAATAGCCCATACTCATGGCATTATTAGGGATAGGGACAGTTAACGCTTTAAAAGTAGATTTCAGGGCAGCAAGAAGCACAGCGCAATATAAGGGACCTACAGCTTCAAAACACTGTTCGAAAAAGAGAATCTCACATAGCCATACATAAAGCCATTCTAAAAGCGCTGCAATACATTCATTCGACGGCTCAATCAAAAATAGTGATTTGTATAGATTCTAGAAGTGTCCTGCAGGCAATCGTGGAATTGTCAAAAGGAAGATGCCGAAACTATTTGGTTTATGAAATAACCAGGGAACTTCAGAAGTTATCGGTAACAGGAATACAAGTGTATTTCCAGTGGGTACCGAACCATGTTGGGATGTCGGGCAATGAGGCAGCGGACAGAACAGCACGTCGCCACCTTACTGCTGTAGAAACAGAAAAAGTTTCGGTACCCTGTACAGACTTCAAGGCCATTGTTACCAACATGGTTAAGACCGAGTGGGAGAAGAGATGGTTTGCCGACTGCCAAGGAAAGGGTCTTATCGAGCCTTCTGCAACAACATCGCAAGCAAGTCATGGTACGCTAAGCCAGAGCTGAACAGGAAAGAGGTTACTTTAATGAACAGACTTAGGACAGGACACACCTAATTACGTGATAAAAAATAGCTCATGCAGTTGGTGGATTCACCGATGTGCCCATTGTGTGATTCTGTAGAGGATATTTACCAATTCATGCTGAGCTGCAAGCAACATCAATCAGCGAGAAAACAACTGCTAGAAGATGGTCTGAATATAACTGATGCAACTTCTCTGATGCAATCTCTCTCAGTTCCGAGCAAGAAAGTGGCCAGGATATTTTCTTTGTATGTTACATGTACTAAAGGTCTAATTTAAAATCAATCGAATGTATTGTATGAGGTTATTGGCTGTATTAGCCTTTGGCTAAAGCCATACATAAATAATAATAATAATAATAAAATAGAATAGCTGAAGACTGGTTCCCCCACTCAGTTTTCCAGTCTTCAGGTTTATTACCTGTTACCGTGTTTCTTGAGGTATTCACTCCGTGGGAATGAGATTTGTTCTGTTATCTGTTGCAGGCTACATTCACGCAATACACTCTGGTATTGTCCATCTTAATTTTGTTGCTGGTTACACACAGCACAGTGCAGAAGGAAACAAGCCTTTTTCATTACTTATATGAACTTTAATGATCTGATTCTATTACTAGGGTGCTATTTGTAGACGCTGATTTTTGTATTCAGTGGCAAACATCTAGCTAACTGACGTCATTACAATTTACACCTATTTTCAATTTACAGAACCGTTTATTTTAACGCTTAAATTTCATTTAACAAACCTGCAGGAATTTGATAAACGCGTGCGAAATTTGATACACGTGAAAACCAATGTCAGGTTTCGTGAAATTATTCGCAGCTCTGCCTCTGTGAGTTAAATGAGGTAGAGTGCATATTGGTCTTTTTTTCCGCTGCCTCTATGACTGCGACTGAAGTCCCACTACCTTCGGTAGCTTTACTTCTAGGAGTCGGGCTTGGGGTGTTTTGTTTTGGAACACTTCTTTATTTGATCACATTCAGGGTAAAATCAGGGCTATGATCATCTGAGAAGATCTTAATGGTGAAAAACTCCTGTAGTGTTTGTGTGCTGAATTCTCTCTTAAATTGGTTGGTATAATATACTAAGGGGCACTTTGTATTTGTGCCATTCCATACGCATTGTTGTTCCTTTTGTTTCAGCTCATTCATCTCTGGATTCGTTTAGTTTTCTACGGAATTTTTCAGCACTAGTGTATATCTGTGTCTTTAATAGCGGAATATTGGTCTCGTCGCGTGGAACAGCTGTTGGTGTGTATCTCGGTGCGTTGAGTATCATTCTTAAACTTCTGTTTTGGAGTATTTGAATATGTTGTAGATTTGATAGGCTTGCTACCCCCCATATCTGGCATCATCAGTATGGAAGCGAGTATTATAGATTTTTATAGTCGTATCTTTGTTTCGGTTCTTTGATTGTTGCTTCGCAGGACTGGTGATAAATTTGAAACTATTGCTACACCTTTAATCTTGCTATCTAGGATATTTTGCGGGTACAATAGTAATTTATCGTCACACACACAGCCACCATTCTCTGCCATTTTTTCAACTGGCAGTGTTTTTGGGAGTTGTTATCCTAGGATATTTTCTCCAATTAATAAGGTTGGTCAATTCTTCTGAGTTGGTTGGTCTTTATTTTGGTGCATTTATTTATTAAACTCAATGGTCTTTTATGTCGGTCTGCTGAAATGTCCATTTTGACCATTAGATTTTTATACTTCTGGGAGCTTTTGTAGAAAGATTTTGCCAGCAGCCTGAATCTATCCAGGAGCATAGGCAGTGCAGTAGCCTCGTGTAGGGCATCGGTCGGGAAGCGACGTGGCAGGTGTAGGGCTCTCTTCAATGCCCGGTTTTGAATGACTTGTAGCTTTTGTATTTGATGATTTGCGGCGTATGCCCAAACAGGACATACATATTCCATAATTGGACGGATAAGGGTTGTGTAGATTTTGATTCCAATAGTTGGAGGTAGTCGGCTATTAATATTGATGAGTGGGTAGAGTTGCTGTAATCTCGCACTCGCTCGGCATCTGACTTCCTCTATGTGGGCGTGCCACGTTAATCTCCTATCCAGTGTGACCCCTAGATAGTGAACAGTTGTAGACCAGGGGATGTCCTTGCCATTGAGGTGTAGTAGAGGATGTGGTATCACCGGTAGCGCTGGATCGCATTTTCGCGTAAGCATAATAGCTTGCGTTTTAGCAGGATTTATTTCTATTCTCCACCTCCTAGCCCAAACAAGAGTTTTCTGTAGGACTTCCTGGAGACGACGGGTTGCAATAGTTCTGCTTTTGCTGAGAGAGAAGTATGCGGTGTCATCTGCGTAGGTCGCAATCTCTACACCGGGGTTATTAGGCACGTCAGCAGTGTACAATGTGTAGAGTACTGGTCCGAGAACCGACCCCTGAGGAACACCGGCCCGAATCCGTCTTCTAGTAGAGAAAGCATTTTTGACGCGGACACTGAATGTGCGACCGGCGAGGTTATCGTCCACTGCAGTTTTCCGTAACTGTCGGCCGTTGCGGGCGTGAGATGCAGCCTGTCTGCGCCGCTGGCCGCCCGATATTTCTGTCCCGCTGCAGATGGGCGCCTGAATTATTCATGGCGCGGGCGGCCTTGTCCCGGGTTCGACGCCCGCGGTCGCTGACGTCTGCAGCAGCTGAGAGGCCCCTCAATGGGCTCGGGGCCAGCTCTAGCCACTCTCCGAATGCTTGCTACGCCTCGTCGACGTCGTGGTCATTAGGACCGGGTGGCAGGGGGCAAGGAGCCGTTACAGCATTCGCCTGGAGTGATTTCGGGGAACCATGGAAAACCGAAATCTGGACGAAGATTCAAACCAGCATGCAATGCTCCCGTATTAAAAACTATAAAACTCCATAATTACAAAAAAAAAAAGTCTATCCTAGGATGTGACTGAAAACCTACCCTAAATAAATTGAGAGAATATTCCCCAATCACCCGAGCGGCCCGTGATTCTTTCTAGTTCGATGAAGTACTTATCATGCTGCATTTTCGATTATGCCACGCGTAGTAAACTGAAACTACAACAATGGCATGATGTGGTTTTGACTGTGTTGGAGCCAATTATTACTTGCAGCATACATCAGATGCGCGCTCGATCTGGCAGTCAAGAAAAGAATCTAGCAAACGGGAGGAAAAAAATAACTGCAGTGTGTGAATCTTAGCTGGGATTCGAAAGTATATAATTTAATTAGTTTGAGTTGCATTATTCAAGAAAGAAATTACGTAATTTTTGTGTTCTTTTGTAAGAAATGAAACATATATTTAAAAAATAAAATGCGAGGCCCACCACGCTCAGTCCTTCCATAACTAATGAATGAAGGAGGTTCCCCCCGTAGAGCTGCCCTACCCCTGCAGGGATTACAGGATTTGCAAAGTCACCACACAACCATCAGGGGTGACCGCCAACACCCGGGAATAAAACACAGCACCCTCCAGATAAGCATGACAGCAGCGGATAGAGGGTTACTATTACACGCGTCACTGCACAGTAGCTGGTGCATGAGCGGTGAGGCGTGTGTTTGAACCCACGTCCGGCAACCCAGATGTCGGTTTTTTTCCGAAATCACTCAATGCAAATGATGGGACGGTTACTTAAAAAAGCAATAGCCCGATTCCTTCCCATCCCTTCTTCCCAGTTCAGCCTCCAGTGAGTCCGACATCCAATAGGCGTAAAGCCCTTACCAACAGAAAGGGAAAAAGGTTTCCGAGAATGATGGAGCACTCGTTCCTTGCACTCGCTTGAATTGCTACCTCAGCCACCAACCAGTCAGACGAGCGCGGCACATATAGCGGCCCTTTTAAGAATTATACCACAGACGATATTTCTCTTTAGTAAAACAATTGCTTCGCTCTCACCACAATCCACTTTGCCTTTTATTTTCGTTCCTCGTTATTTCACAATAAAACCTCTGCGATCACTCGCGCCACAAACATATGAGTTTTATCAAAAAGCTTTCGATTTGTTTGTTTCTTTAATTGGGGTTAAACGGCCCGACGACGTGCACTTATTAAGCTGACTACCCACGATCCGCACATTTGCGGGCCGGTTCGATCCAGTTACCCCTCGAGCGGGTCGTGGCAGGGGTCCCGCACACGCCTCTATCCATGGGCCAGTCGGTAAAGATGAAAGGCCCGGGTAGCTGAAACGACACAAGGCAAGGTGGTGGGGAGGCGGCGAGGGTTAACCTGTGTCGCGAGCTCCGGATTATGTGGCGCGGCCTACAAAACCACGCGCCCTGGGAAACCACACTAAAGGTGACTTCCCACTGCCCGTGCATTTGACGGCCGCGCCGGTCCAGCTATCAACATTGGGCTGTGGGAAGGGACCCGCCTCTGCTAGCAGTGACGGCGTGCATCTATTCGTAGCCCAGTCGGTAAACATCAAACGCCCGGGTAGCTGAAACGACACAAGGAAAAGTGGTGGGGAGGTGGCGAGGGTTAGCCTAAAGCCGCGTTCCCACGACGTCTTGTAACGAAGGCGGGACGGGACGGGACCTCATTAGCCGAAGTGTAGGGACGAGCGCGCGTCGCAGATTACCCATCGCTTACCTCCCACCTACGTTGCGTAGTGTAGTTTGGCACAGAGCACTTTACAGCAACAGAAGGGGTGCGCACTGCTGTTGCAAACCGATGACAGCAGGCTCCACTACGCACGCCTGTGATGTTTACCGACACAGGGTGAATAGCTGCGTCTCGTCCCCGCTAGCAGAGGCGGTCCCGTTCCCATGGCGTGTTGTTGAGTATTCGTCCCGTCCCGTCCCGCCTTCGTTACAAGACGTCGTGGGAACGCGGCTTAAGGCGCGTGCTGATTCGTACAACAGGGCAGCATAGCGCGGTCTACAGAACCACGGGAGGTGGAAGCCACCATTACAGTCGAGGGAGAACTGGGAGCAACTAACGGGAACGAATTCTCTGCTATCCTTTTGAAGGAACCATCCCGCCATTCACATGGAATGATGCCCATAGGATGGCAGGAGCGGGTACTGAACACGCATTCTCTCGAACGCCAAGCCCTAGCGATAACGCTTGCCCACAGCGCTCGGAACGATATGTCTGTGCTTTAAAATTGGTTCTAAAGGGAGTAACAATGTAACAAGCACTGATCATGCTACAGGACAATTCTCAACATGATCCTGAAACCTTTTACTCACTTAATGAGTAGTATCATTAAATACAATGGCAGTAATTATTTCATAATATACTCGACTCTACATTGTTTCTTAGTTCTTGTAAATAGACGCAGTGCTATACGAGATTCAACAAAGTTCATTACAACATAAACGTAGTTTTTTTTTTTTTTTAATAATTGCGATGGAGCGAACGTTCCGGTGGAAATTTCCCTACACAATACACATCAATTTCCCTCTCCCCTTTCCTACCCACCTACTTTTTCCCTGTACAAATTTCAACTTTAAATTGTTTCAACATTTTTGGTAAATTATTCATTATTTCTATTGGTAGATTATTCTAATCCCTGACCGTCTTACCTACGAAAGAAAATCTTCCCACAACATTGTGCCAGATTTTTGTCATGGTCATCTTTTCCCTTCCATTCATTATTTTTAATTCTTACTTGAATTTTCAAATAAATTCTTCGGCAAAAAGAAAAAAAAATGAAAATTAATGTTCTATCGTAGTAAAAGATACATCACAAATTTTATCGGATGCATGGAATTGAGACATTGTGCCTGTGAGGAGCGACTTTGAAAGTTCGATCGTTGCGTGTTCCGCATTGTATCAGTTGCGAAGGCGTCGCAGAAACACAGCTGGCTCCCCACTCGACGCGCCAATTATTCATGTTTCAATCAAGGAACTTCCGTCAAAATGCTCCGACGCTTCCGATTAATAATTAGTTGTCTCCAGGCACACGTCAATGGCGCCTCAGTGCGCCCAGCTAACATGGCGACCATAGCAGGACGAGGACTAAAATACTGGCATTACTCATTCGTACCCCGTTTCTCTTCAGGTAACTAGCACACAGTGAACATTATAATGTAGGACTCAAAGATAATAATATAATGTAGGACTCAAAGATAATAAATCCAGCACCTGTGTGCGGAAATGGTAAAAAAGAAAAACATGTAATTCATTTAAGACAATTAGAAAATTAGGAAGCGGTTCAACTGTAATGTTTTAAAATATTTACTAAATGTATTCAAACAACCTAAGCTGAATGGCACGGGCTCTTACTTTATTTAGTTTTTTACTTCGATATAATTGCGCTGGAGCGCACGTTCCGGTGGCAATCTCCCTACATACCCTTCTTTCTCCTTTCCTCTTCCCACCTACATTTGCCCTCTACTAATTTGAACTCCAAATTCTTTCCGTGTTTTTGGTAGATTATTCATCATTCCTTTTGGCAATTTATTCCAATCTCTTACACCCTTCTAGGGATGGGTCGTTCGCGAGTGAATCAGTTCTTTAGAGCAATTCTTTTAAAAGAGCGAGTGAGCAGTCGCTCACTAAAAGTGAACGGTAGTTCTTCTAGGTGAGTCGGTCATAAGTCGGCTAATTCCGAAGATCAAGAAGAGCTTGTTCACATGGGTTTTGTGGTCTGTAGAGATAAAATAAAAAAGGTCTCAAATAAAACTGAGCTACTGAACCGTTCAAAGGAACTAGTTCTTTTCGTGGAGTGATCAGGACACCGCTCTTTTTAGTGAGTCACTTTGCCCACCTCTACACCCTTCCCTACAAAACCAAAATTTCCCGCACCCTTATCCTTTAAATCAAATGCCAGCTTGTGGTAATGGTCATCTTTACCCCATCCACCAATATCTTTCCATGCCTCATAACCAATTTACATCTTGTACACTCCCATGAGTCTCTTCGCCCTCCTTCTATCTTCCAACGAATCCCACTCCAGCTCCTTTATCAGATTAGTTACCGATTGCGTTCTGCTATAATTTCCAAAGGCAAATCTAGCAGCCCTTCCCTACACCCTCTCCATCTCTGAGTTTGATACCCGAAATATTCAAGCTGGTCTAACCAATGTTTTGTAACCCAATTCCCTTACTTCTCTAGTGCATCCCCTCATCATTGCGAATAGATAATTGGCAGAATGAGCTATAAAGGGGAATGCACAAAAAAAAAAAATCTTGGATCACCACATCTGATCCTATCAAATGGTACGCAACACATGAATCAGAGGGATTTAATTTATAAATCTTATTACGATAAAGAGCTTTCATCTGAAAAAAGGATTAATTTTTATTTTGTTTTATAGTGATGCAGAGCGTACTCCGGTACAATTTTCCTACACATCTATTCACCCCTTTTTTATTATTACTATTTTATCGCTAAATTCTTTGAGCATGGTGCGATGTACGCCAGGAAATTGATTTTCGTTGATAGTTTGGCGACCGATGTTTTAGTTCATTTAAGGTTACCCAGGATGCACCACGTGGAGGCGAGCTGGCTCTGCACCACAATTCCAACAGTCGAATTTCACTACCAACCTACTTTTGCGAATGTTTCTTTGTTTCCTACGTTCATGATGCTATTTAATACCAACATATAAATTTTAACTACACATCTGAGTAAAGATGTTAATACAATTCATCATTTACTCTGATGTAAACACAGAAACAAACAATCCTTGGAGTTATACGTTTCTGTCGGATATGGTAGTATATTTTTATTCTCTTTTTAGGTACAATTCAAGGGAAAATCGACCCTATCAAAACAAATAAACAAAGAAAAATGTAAAAGAAACGTAGACAGGCCGTAAGATTTTTGTATTATACGTTGCTCAGACATAAGCGATATAAGTTGAATAAGGGAAGGTAAGTAAACTGAAACACAGAGCATCATGAAGTTCGTGTGACTGAAGTAAATACGCGGTGAGATGACAATGGTCTTAAGTTACCTGGTGACAGTGTTTCTTATGGGCTGCGTAACAGCCTATCGCGTAAAGGGAACCTACAGTTTGGCGTCGAAGTGTCCTAGCGTACACCGCATTACCAAGCCAAACCTTTGCCAGAGGTGGAGATCAGTTAAATTTTACAATTCAACCAGACGCCGGGATTCGAACGTGGAGCTTTCAGTCTGTAGTCACATCCAATAACCAGCTGAGAAATGAAAGTAATGCCTGGGGAGGAAAGCCCAGAGTAATAGTCGGTTCACAAGTGGAACTGGCATTTAGCGACTGGTGGCGACGTGCCAATTTCCCAGCCAAAGGGGACCTCTTTCATAGATGATGTCAGCGTAACGAGAAAGGTGGAGAAGTTCTTCCTGGAAGACACGAGGGTAACCAGCTAACGAATCTTGGCTGTAGTCTACGCCATTGTTCTTGCTTATGGCACATCAGACATCATCACAAATGCTCCTTTAAGAAATGTCGGCGATGTGGGGGACAAGATGCTTACTAGTTTCCACCAGAGAATGAAGCATGGATGGCGAGAATGTTCAAGCGTGATCGTTACAGCGCGTCTACCTCTATGACCCAGATGCAGATGAGACTCCTAAAGGCCTCCAGCGGGATAAGAGCAAAGGTCAGTGGACAAGGTGGGGCTGTGAGGTCGATATCTTGCCGCAATATCGATCAATCACCAGCGGCACGAAATGGGCTGCATAACAAACTAAGGTGTAAACTGACAGAAGCAGTGTCCTTGATGGCGTCCAGTCTTTCATTAGCACAGACGAAACAAACCTCGTAGTGTCCTCGTAACCAGCTAATGGTTGGACGTACACGGCGTTTTGTGCATCGTTGTCGCAGTACATTCTTTGTGTAGTTATTTATTGAACTGAATTTGTGATGGTACTCTAATATTGTTTCTTATTTTCGTGATGTCTGGACGTTTGGCTGCGCCGGAGCCCTGTAGAAGCGGAGACAGCTGCTGTCCGAGCCAGAGGCGGAAGTCACAGGTGAGAAGGGGCCATTACGACACACGAATTTCATGATTCTCCCGCTCTCCTTGTCACAGACGGTCGCGTTGTGACCTCACATATTTTTCAATTTTAAATACAGAAACTATTAAACTAAAGCAGCACTTCCAAAATTATTTATGTAGTTGTATTTAAAATATTTTTTATTAAGATCAGCAATAAATAAAACATTTTAGTTTTTAGAAAATTCACAAAGAATAACAAATCAAATGACAGATACAAAATTTAATCGTCTTTCGCCAATGCATTTTGAACCCATTCCTTTATATTATATATGACTCGCATAGCAGTCACTTCATTCTGGTTTGGGTAATGTTAGGAACATTCGATTTGTCAACATCATCTTCATCCAACCATATAGCATCGTCATTGTTTATCAAACAAAAAACTTATGTCATGTCTAGTTAGAATTCTTTGAGGACAAATCTTCGCGATGGACAAAACCTCTTTTTTTCGTCTTAGGTGATTGCTTATTGGTTAGTAGCTTCGTGTGATGAAAGATATAGATCACAGATGCCATACGATCGTTTAATTAAATATTCCAAAGTCATATTTTGTCAAAGGCGATGATATGGCCTTTCGGCGTATGTCATAGGCGGCCGACAAGCGACACCGTAGGTACAGCGAGCTTGAACTCGCGCGGTAGCCACGATACGAATTACGTATGTGACGTCACGAAGCATATGACAATCCTCCCCCTCTCCCCTTCCCTTTTCACACGATTTCACACGCTGATGATCCCCTCCCTACCCCTTAACGTAACATAATTTTAGGGTGGCCCTAAGGGTCTCCCTTAATTACGTGAGCTTAAACTAAGATGGTGAAGTAAGGGGGGGGGGGGAGGGGTTTGGTAAAATCTAACCAAATCTCGTGTAAGGGGAGGGTGTCGATACAAAATTTCACGTCAACTTTTTATTTGAGATTGTCACCCTGACGAGAGCAGTAGAGCTCAAACTTACGGGGACAACCTCAAGATAGGGGGAGAGGGGTCCCATCAGATCTCACCAAGGGGAAGGGGATCCAAATCTAAGAAAACGCATCTCACGTAATTAACGGACACCTCCTAAAAGGGCCCACAGTGGGGCATAGGGAGAAAGCTCGCACCTCATACTATGAAGGCAGAAGTGGAGACAAGGCGAGATACGGCAGTTCTCATTCGTGACTTACTGAGAGATGGAGTGACAGAGAATTCAGTAGTCAGCAGATGGGAAGAAACCAAGCAAGAAGTTAAATAGAAGCCGTACAGTTTTCGTTACCAAAGAGAGTTAAAGAAATGTTCGGCAGGACACTGCCATACCACATGAGTGAGTGCTTATGTTTGGTCCACCGACTGGGCTAAAGCGTATGAGGTTCCTGAGCCGAAGTCCTTCATCCACCACCCTAACCACCTTAATCCATCTTGTTACTTCACTGTATCCCCGCCGCGGAATTGGGCTCTTCATAATTACCCGCCGTTACAGCAGGGGTGGTGAGCCAGGCCGCGTATCGCCACCAACTAAGCGTGCCCACGGGGAGCGGCGTGGACGAACCAGGCCGAAGACGTTTCCAAAACCTGGCCCTATAGCCTAAACCTCTCTGTGATCCCCACGCGCACACCCGGCCACACCCGTCTCTACAGGGGCAAGGTGGAAGTCACAGCTACCGAGCGCCGCGCAGGTATGCCCCGTCGCACGATCCTCCGCGCCAACCGACCTCGCAAGGCGTCACTGAATAACGCGTCTTCCCGCACTAGGGCGTGCTCCTAGTGCGCTTTCCCCCGCACCCAACAGACACGCAAACGTGCACTGAATGAGCACGGATTCCCACGCACTCGTCCAAGCTTCACAGAGCATCACCGTAGCACACGTTCCCGAGGCCCCAAGTCCCCCAAGGAGCTCACAGGGTGTTCCTGCCGCACCCGGGTAAAACTCTATGCACTACCAGTACCCACTTATATAGAGAAACAGTAGGAAGCAAGTTTTAAATAAGTACACTCGATAGCACGTTGTAGGCGAGGGCAGTTTATGTGGAGAGGGGACTTGGCTGTGTGGCGCAAAGTTTTGTTTTCAAAGATATTAGTCGGAAGCTGTTGACCAATCCGATTATGGGCAGTTCCTTCTCTTCAAGGCGGACCTGGTGACAATAGTAACAGCTCAGCAGCTAAGTGTCGACAGACAGTTTAAAAAATGGCTTTAACATGAAGTTTTTCGAGTTGTCAATAGCTGCCCAATAAATCAGTGGTTTAAACGTAAAGCTAACAGAAACCTCTAAGTAAACTGACATGCGGACGTTAATGGGTCAGAGCCTGGACTGAGAGTGGCAGGACACTGGCTACCTGTGACAGGACAGGTCGCACTGACAAACTGTTGATAAATAACACCTATGATTTATTGTCGTCTGTGTTTCGCCACTCGTCGATATCGTCAGCGTCGATTCTGTGTTGAAACTAATGTCACATTTACATCTTTTGTTAATGTAATTTTGGTGTAATTTTAAAGTTTCACAACTGATATGATAAAAGAACTGGACTGCGATTCAATGGAGGACTGGAGGAAGGTGAAGAGAGTAGGCGTGTGCGGGTGATGAGGCTTCGAAAGTTATTGTTGGAAGGATTAAGAGAAGTGCATAGAAAGGAAAAGATCATAACCACAAGATAGCTCTAGATTTCATGCAATGAGAAAATTTTCTTTTTTAGGTAAGAGAGTCAGAGATTTGGATAAATTTCCAGAAGAAGTGATGAATAATTTACCATAAATGCTGAAAGAATTTAAAATTAATATTCCTAAAGGGAGAAAGTAAATAGATGGGTGTGGAATTTACACTAGAGGGATTTAAGACAAAAACAAAACAAAAAAGTTTAAAAAGTTTACTAGTGAAATAGTCAGCGGTGCTCTATGGTAATGAAGTTACATTAAATTAAGCTTTTGATTGTCTCCTACTGACCATGTTTGGAAGCTGGTCATTTTTGCTTTTCCAGAGAAGTTATATGTTTGAAAGTTCTATAAATCTCCTTTTATAGTCTCGTTGTTAATTTTCATAAGCGATTAAAACATTTTTTCACATTTACTTTAGTTTAGTTTAGAGACAGCGAGTTGGAATGTTGGGTGGGCAACGAGCATTTTTATTTCAGTGTTATGTCTACCTTATGATATTTCTACTGTGCGTAAGTCGTAGAAGGAAATATCTGAAGAGCATATGCAGATTCAATCGCTACTGGAAATACAAATGAGGGCTTCGCAGCCAAATGCCGTTTCCGAATTAATTTTTTTTTTTTTTTTGTGTAACAGTTTAACGTCCCTTTTTAACAACGTGGTCTTTAGAGACGGGAAAGGATGGGGGCAAGGAATGGGAAGGAATTCGGCCATGGCCTTTTTGAAGGAAGAATCCCGACATTCGCCTGGAGTGATTTGGGGAAACCATGGAAAACCCAAATCTGGATGCCCGGACGGGGATTCGAACCGCCGTCCTCCCGAATGCGAGGCCAGAACGCTATCCGTTAAACCACCACGCTCGGTCCGTTTCCGAAAGATACGTACATATAAATGGTGGTGTATGGTCATTAGCAGACAACAACTGGGAGTGTCGGTCTGTATTATTTTCACAAATTGAAGAAACACTCATATCATTTTTTTTTTTTTTTTCATTATGACCTTACTTCTCACTGACGTCAGAGTCATTAGAGGCGGGAAAGGAATGGGTGAAACAGAAGGAATTCTGCCATTTCCTTTGGAAAGAATCAGGCAGTCATTCACCTGGAGTGATTTGGGGAACCCATGGGAAACTCAAATCTGGATGCCCGGACAGGGATTCGAGCCCGCGTCCTCCCGACTGTGAAGGCAGAACGTTAACCTCTCACCCACCACGCTCAGTCCACACATATCAGAAGCAGATGCTTTGAAAGTACAGCCAATTGGCACTTCTTGGTTTGCCATGGCTTCGAAAAATCAAGGACACCTGACATTATTTTTAAATTAGTACTTAAAACTACACGCTACCGACATATCGAGCGTGGTGGGTGAGCGGTATGGGGGGTCCATTAATTACGTGAGGTGAAATAGGGGGGGAGGATCCAGCGAAATCTCACCAGAGGGGGGGGGGTCAATGGAAATGTCACGTGAGGTTTTGAAATTCTTGTAGAATGGTAGAGCTAAAAAAAGTCTACAAATGACGCGAAAGTCGATTTTAGTGGAGTAAAAACCGACTTTAGGGGGGTTTAACCGCTCTTGGGAGCATGAGACCTAAAATAAAAAGTTGTGAAGTCCATTCGTAAGGGGGGGGGGGGGGTTGTCTCCGACCAAATCTCACGTCATTTTACAGGGAGGGGGTCCGACCAAATCTCACCAGAGGGAGGGGGAGAGCGGAATTCCGGAAAAACACCTCACGTAAATAATGGACTCCCCCTAACGCTCTGGTCTCGCTTTCGGGAGGACAGTGGTTCGAATCTCCTTCCGGTCATCCAGATTTCAATTTACCACAGCTTCCCGAAATCAGTGCAGGTGTATGCCGGGATGGGTCCTTCAACAGGCCATTGCCGAGTTCCTTCCTGTTCCTTTGTCCAAGTCCTTACCGCATCTAATGACCTCGACAACGAAGAGGCGTAAAGCCATTATAAAAAGCTACAAATACGCTCACCATTAAAAAAGGGCTCGAAGTTCAGATTTGAACATCGGTGTTAAGGAACTAAAATCGATACTGGTGGATGAGCGTTTAAGGTTTGGACTTGCGATATACGGGTTCGACTCCCGGTTCAGCCATCCAATGTCGTTTTTTTCCGTGACTTACCGTAATCACTCCACGCGAACGCAGAAATGTTATTCTCATAGTCCCCTTAGCTCTTACGATCTCGACGTTAGCGAGCCGTAGCTAGAATTACATAGAAAAAACGAATTATTTGTTTCCCATTGGCGAGGACTGGTACTCGTGCGCGAATAATAGTCATAATTACTAATGACTAAAAATAATACGTGAGAAATCTGTGCTATACTAGACAACATAACTATGTATACTAGACAACATAACAGTCTGTCTTCAGTTTCTTACAACATTCTGTAAGCTTATTTATCATTACTGCATGCAATAAACTACGTTTGAAGCTGTGAACTTATGAGAATATGTTTGTATTAGACGAGAAATGCTTCTGTAAGTCCAAAAAGAACTAGCTAGGACGCATCTACCTTCCTATGCAATAAATGGCACCAGACGAATTTTATCTTGTTCCTCGAATGAAACAGTGGCTATGAAGTAGTTTCTAAACTTTAAGTCTGCATAGGTTTTTTTTTTTTTTTTTTTTTTTTTTTTTTTTTTTTTTTTTTTTTTTTTTTTTTTTTTTTTAAATCGTATTTAGTGGCTGCCCGTGACGGAAGTATACTGTCAGTAAACATGCCTATATAGTACAGGGCCCGTTCCCCAGTCCACACCTGATCCAGGTGTCAGAATATTATTTAAATTTAATTAGTTAAGATATTCTGATGGGCAGCAGTTCTGAAGATGAAGCCATATTGAAATTTTAAACATTTAAAGTTATCTAGTTTTATTAATACTGCCTCTCAGCAGTCGAACTTCTATTTCTAAGTAAAAAGGAAAAAAGAAACACGGTCGCCTCAGTCTAATAGTTATAGAAATTTTTTATTCATACACGTTAGTAAGTGAAACACAAAACATAGTCCAACCATCGATTGATATTTATAGTAATTTCTGGCACATTACAAATACACAGAGGCATCCGAAGACTGCAGATTCTTTAACCAAGTGAGAAATATACACAGGAATTAACCACGTTTACTTCAGTTCTGCAAATCAATCAGTTTATAACAGCTCTACGCAGTCACAACAACACAGTTCATTACACGTGAAGATAATTTACTCTTCACACCATTCGCAGTTTCTGTTTCACCGACGACGACTTTAGCTTATAGTTGTGCATTTACGAGTACAAATATTGCGCCATACAATACTTTGTCACTACACAATTTAGAAGAAAACAGTTCCCACTACAAGCGCGTACATTTCGCGGCACGGCACGGCAAAGACTATACTCTCGCGATCCAAGTCAGTATACGCGACCATCGATATCGCTTTCATTCATATTTAGGCGATAAGTAATGTCACAGTTTACCAAAAAAATATACGTGGGCCTTGATACTGTAACGCGAGCCTCGGGAGCAGCGGTGACAGCCAGACACCACGTGCCGCGTGACGTCACGCGCGGCAGACAAGTGGCGGCCCCCCGCGACAGACAGCATCCGGTTTCGTCGCGTTGCAGTAAGCGCAATCGGCGTCGTTTAGCGCCTCCGGATCCGGCTGTTCCTCCTCTCCAAAGATCATCCAGTTCATCGACTCTTGAACGCTTTGCTGTTCAATCGTAGTCCACCGTCCTTCGTCGTATCTTCTCTTCGAATTTAAAACTAAAAAATTTCCCTAGCACTCATAATGGATTTCATCGTCGCTTTCTCAGTCCAGTTCAACTAAAATAAACTTTGATGTGTTATACGAGCTTCCACTTATTTATCATCTTTCGTGCCGTAAAACAAGTTACGTACAAACATTTTACTGGTGTATTTCTATCTTTTCCTTTATCTAATAAAAGACTAAGCTTGGTCATTGCGTTGTCATGTTCGTCACACTATACTATGACGTCACGCTCCCGCACTCCGTTGCTGAACTAACCACAGCCAAAGATGTTACTCCAGGATATGCCGGCTATTTGATAACAGTTCTATTTAGCTAAGCATACTCGAAGAAATGAATTGCTAAAGCGCTGAAAACAAAGTTGATATTTCGTTAATTAGTAGTTGCTGTTTGTTTATTTATATTCGGTCGATGTAGATTTTTCTTATACTCTCTGTCCAGAGATATCACTTTTTACAGTAAATTAAAAATATGTACCAAATCAAATCATTTTTAAGATTATGAGCGTTATTTAATAAGAATTATATTTAGTTAACTAACTGTTAGGAAATGATCTGCCAGTATACCGCGTTCAACTCATTATTTTCAACGGGCTTGCAAGGTACTTACATTCGAAATAAATGGTTCCGCTATATTCTATGTTACTTTAAATTCCAAGAAATGAATTGCCAAAACACTGAATTAAAATTATATATTGCGTTTAAACTAATATGTTAATTATTAGTTGTTTTTAGTACTGATGTCATTATGTTAGCCGCATATAAATAGTTCCAATGGGTCAAATGTAGATCGAGATACAGTGAATGTATTTATACGCGACTGATATAAGTTATGATTTTCTAACGACAATATTAAATGAGGTTGTGGTTAGGTTAAAATACAACCAGTACCAGAAAGACAACTGACACATTTTGTTATACTACCTGTGAATTTAGTTTTATAAACAATTTAAACTGCTTTCGTTAACGTCATGATATTAATGTCATAATTTTAAAATACAGTTTTGTTTGTTTCATTTATAGGTTGTTCAGAATCACCTTGGGAAAACTGCTTCAGGAAAACAAGCCAAGACAGACCTCAGAGTAAGCGGATAGAGTAGACCCATATATATCGTTCTGAATGTGTCCTGGACGAGGAATCAAACTGATATTACGTATTACAGACTGAGGTTTTGGGATTCATAATTTATTTTTAGTTTAATTTGTTCGAAACGGCTGTCGTCATTTTAAGTAGAAGTTACAACTGTATCGCTATGTAAACTACAACCGAATTATGTACAGCATTACAAAATAAAGGTAATCATCGCTATATGATAAAAATTCCATACCGTTAACAAACTGCAAGGAAATGAATAGCTATAATCCTGTGTTCAACCCATCACTTTTGATGGAGTTAGCGGTTAGTTATTACCTGCAACTATTTCCAAACTCTCAAAATTGTGTTTCATCATATGAGCTACGCCGGGCGGCTCCGTGGTTCGGATTCCACGTTAAACTGTAGGTCCCAGAGGAAAGGAACTGGCCGTCCTACCTCTGACATGATGGCTTAGTATGCCTCCTTCGGGAGGATCCAACCAACCTTCGGGTTGTGGACTAAGTTAAGTTTAAGGTGTAACCATACAATTGACATCATGACAACTGTAAACAGCAACATTGTTTATGATGTCAAATACATGGTGCTACATCAAGAGGCTTACACAATGAACAATGAACAAGCAATTAACTCAATCAACATCTTGTTAACGCCTTATAATCTTAACTTACTTATTGCCATGCACGATTTTCTTGGATCAAGAGCAGTTCGTTCTAATATATTAGATATACACGGGTAGGTAATGTGCAGGTTTCTTTCTTCCAGAAACCAAATTTATTGAAAGTATGCTATACTCCGCAACATTTTCCAGATACATCTCGAGCTGAAAATGTTGGTGTTATATCATTAGCAAGTAGTTATCTTGCCATGGTATACCGCCTGTCGGTGACATAAAATACTCTACATATTCATCTCGCATCCGGGAAGCATTTAAAGAATGTCTTCGAGGAATTCTCCGAAGTGGGGCGAAGCCAGTGTCGTTTGCGGTAATGCCGCGCCAAGTAGTTCCTGTGCTGGCATCTTCACTATCCAAAGATCCCACTGGGCAGTAAAACCTTGTACAATCCGGCTGCATACGAATGAAATTGTGCAAATATAAGACTACGTCCACAATCGTGATTTCAATCGGCTTCCGGAATATTCGTAAAACGGAAGCACGAGAGCCGATGGCTTTTTTAACCGTGAGCCTTGCTCTTGACAACCTATTATTGGAAATCCTTTTGGGCAAACCTTGGTCCAAATCAACTCTATATGGTTTAATTAGATGAGTTGTCAAACGAAAGGCATCCTCGGTAACCACCGCTAATATAATATTGGATCATCCATCTAGCTGCGGCTACACCAGAACACTGAGGGGCATGCCTCATGAGACGTGAATGTGGACACTAAAAGGCATGCCTCTAGGGCATGCCTCAAGACGAACATATTGCAAGAGAAACGGGCAAGAGGAAAAGGCAAGTTGAAAGGGAAGAGGCACAAGTGTGGACATTGTTATTCTCTCATAGATTCATTTAGTCGCTGGGCGAACCGTTCCAGTTCCCGCATGATGCGTCGTATTTGTTCTTTAATCGAATCAAACTGACGTCCATACGACAAATGCGAGTAACGAAACGAATTAGTGAGAAACGTTTCGGTACTTTGAGTCAGGCAATGTATTCGTTACTCAGTAACGAATACAGCTCTATTAACGTGGGCAGGTACTATGACAGGTTACTAATTGACGCTCTAGCATGGAAACTATACAATATAACCTTCTGTGTGTGCTTTCTTGTAAGCGGATAGCATTTTGTTCAAGCCTGTATACAACAGTGCATAGCTTCTGCGTGTATGTTTGTTGTGTTTGGGACACCCCGCTATGGCTGGTATAGACTCAGTTAATGTATCGAGCTCAAGGTTCCGCCAAAACCTGACCTCTCACGAGGCCGATCCAGCATTAATAGAGCAATATTGACGCAAAACAGCGTCGCCAAAGCCATTGTGTGCAAATACGGGCGAGCAATTTGGTTCTGGACGTCAGCGCGTGCGCAGCCAACGCTGAAGAACTCTAGCGGAACAAGCGACGCTGACCCCACCACTTACCTGAGAATACTCCACTGAGTGTTTATCAAGCGACACATTACTAAGGATTGCAATCCCGCAGTGTTTTCAATCCCGCGGGATCCGCGCGGGATTTGCGCCAATCCCGCGGGATCCGTGCGGGATTGGTACAAACAGCTTTTTAACACATATATTTAAAACATAGTTACTTAAAACGTTAATAAATTAAATAATAATTAAATTAATAAATAATTTTTAATGATAAAAATTAACAGTTAACAATATTTTGATTGGTAAAATGACATTAAAACTTTTTAGCGTGTCTTAAGTGTATTACGAGGTTTTACATTTTTGTTTTTTAATCTAAATCAATTTTAAATAAATAATAAAAATGGAAAATATTGGTCTTAGGTCATATTATGTGCCTTACAATGCATCACATAAGTTTAAAAATATGGTTTGCTTAATGGCCAAGTTAGCAGAGTTTTTTTAAAAAAAATTATAAATAAACGTTCCATAATACCGAGAAAAGCATTCCATTTCACAAAGTGAAGTGAATATACTCTGTAAAGTGTAGACTTGGTTCAGAACAAGATCTCATAACTTTTTGTCACTGCACAAGTACGAGACTTGGCTTTTTTTGCGTGATTCATTATTATATCTCCTGATTCCTTGTTTGATATAGCAGTTGATTCAATGTTATTAAAAGAAACTACTCACCAACACGTAAACTGTCAAGTATTTCAGATTTACTTATGTGGCGTAACGACGTTTTTAGAGTGGAAATTATTATTTTTTAGTAAGACAGGAAACTTTCTCGGCGAAAGATTGCAGTGAAGTCCCCGTAGGTTGTATCTCCGGATTTCATTGCAAACACACGAAATTACACATGTGAGGAAGACGGCGGAGGCAGCAGTCGAGGTATGGTGTTCCTACAACACAATTCGTCGATACACCCGTGAAAATTTCATTAAAACTCTTTTTACGTTTAGTCGAAATAATAACAAGGAGAAGAGGGATTAATCCAAAGCCTGAGCGGCACATGTAAGCAGGTGGCTTTCGTCAAAGAAACGCATTGAGGCAGCGGCCAAAACAACAATAAGTCAAAGGATATACAATTTCCTTTTGGTAGCTGTTAAATAAATAGGTACGCGATCGTTAAAATTACGATAACATTAGTTTCATATCAACGAATAATCAAATTTACAGCCGCAAATTAGGAAATTGTCACAATTACTTTATCTGCAAATACAGAAAATGGGAGTAATAAAACCGTGAATAAATAGCTGTAACCGTGTAGTTCAGATAACGTGTGCGGCACTTAAAAAATAATTATATAGTTACGCACCATAACTCAAATTACAGAAATGTGTACTCGAAACAAACGTAAGTTTTGATGAATACGTAAAAGTATATTTATTTACTTACGAATGACGAAGGTTGACAAAAACAAACGCTTGTTCACATGAGTCAAATGCCAACTGGAAGGGTACAGGCAAACAGTGCAAAATATCCGACAGAGACCGAGTGGGGCAGCGAGTCACGCAGACTGACACACGTTTCCGCCGGATTTTGCGGATTGCGGATCCGATCAATTTTGTGCGGGATCTGGCAGACTGTCTAATCATGCGGGATCCCGCTTTGCTGGATTGCAAACGCCAACACATTACCCGCCTCAGGGGGCGTCCATTAATTACGTGAGCTCAGAATAGCCGGGGGCAGGGAGGGATCCGATAGAAATTTCACGCAATCTTTTTATTTCAGATTGCTGACCTTCAAAGAATAATACAACTAAAAAAAAGTTTAATCTCACGTTCGGGGGGGGGGGAGGGGGGGGAGGGGGGGGGGTTCCGACCAGATCTGAGCAAGGGGGAAGGGAGATCCAAATTTAATAATAAACACCTCACGTAATTAGGTTAAATAGGGGGGGGGGGGTCCGGCGAAATCTCACGAAACCTCACCAAGAGAGGGGGAGGGTAAACTGAAAACTCACGTGAGGTTTTGAAATTTTTGTAGGATGGTAGAGCTAAAAAAAGATCTATAAATGGCGCGAAAGTCGAACTTAGGAAGCGTATGAAGCATGAGACCTAAAAAAAGGTCTCAAAAACTTGCGAGGTCTATTAGTAAGGGGAGATCTCCGTCAAAATCTCACGTCATTTTAGAGGGGAGGGTCCAACAAGATCACATGAAGTCTCACTAGAGGGGGGAGGAGGGAGGGACAAGAATTCCGGAAAAACACCTCACGTAATTAATGGAAGACCCCTAATGAGTGATAATTACATAACTTTAAATAAATTTATTTATTCGTAGAAATGTTGTGCCAGTCCAGGAGGGACAGCTGCTATTTCCCATCGTGAAGAGACGTGAAGGAGAGGCCGTGGAGCTGCACTGAGGGTCACCATATCGCTCTGCATAGTAGCTCGCTTCGTGATGTATAGACACCAGGTCGTATGCCGTCCACTGACTCCCAGCAAGCAGTGTTCATTTTGCACAATGTGTAGAAGTTTTGACATTGAAGCTGTTTCCAGCAACTCGCATCCACACGGTAGCAGAGGTGTGACACTGACGTGTCGTCTGGCCTTTGTACTTACTGACATGTCTTAGACCCGTAACACGCAAAATAGGTCACTCGTATATTGCGTCCTCTAGATGCTGATGTACTTCCATTAAACCACCTCTAAATAACATGAAACTTTGAAACGAAACTGAAATTTTAAATTTCTGGAAACTGGCTCTTCATCGTCCAAGTCATGGAAGTGAAAAAGAAATACAGTTTTTTTTGTTTTTTTTTTTTTGCTGTCGTCAGTCTTTAGACTGGTTTGATGCAATCCTCCATCCCTTCCTATCCTGTGCTAACCTCTTCATTTCTACATACCCCTTACAATCCACGTCCTCAATTATCTGCTTCATATATTCTAATCTCTGTCTACCTCTAGAGTTCTTACCTTCAACTGTTCCCTCCACTAACAAATTAACCAATCCAGCATGTCTCAAAATATGACCTACCAGCCTGTCTCTTCTTCCTGTAAGCTTCTTCCATAAACTTCTTTTCTCACCCATCATTTCTAAAACTCGTTCATTTCTTACTTTGTCTGTCCACCTAATTTTTAGCATTCTTCTGTAGCACCACATTTCAAATGCTTCAAGTTTCTTTCTTTCCGGTATTCCTAAAGTCCATGTTTCGCTATCGTAAAGTGCTGTGCTCCACACATAGAGTTTTAAGAAGTTCTTTCTAATTCCTAGATCAATATTTGAAACTAAAAGGTTTCTCTTTTTCATGAAGGCTCTTTTTGCTAATGCTATTCTGCTTTTAACATCATTCCTGCTTCGGCCATCGGTTGTAATTTTGCTTCCCAAGTAACAGAACTCACTCACTTCTCCTATTGCATCAGATCCTATTTTTATATTTAATCTGCTAGTATTGGTGTCATTTCTGCTACATTTCATCACTTTTGTTTTACTTTGATTTATATTCAGTCCAAAATCTTCCTTCAGTATTTTGTTCATGCCATTCAATAACTTCTCAATATCCTCAGCCCTCTCTGCTAATAAGACAATGTCGTCAGCAAATCGTAGCATACTGATTTTTTCTCCCTGAAAACTTATGCCAAATGGAAATTTTTCTTTGACTTTCTTCATTGCTTCTTCTACATACAAGTTGAATATTAACGGGGATAGACTACAACCTTGTCTCACACCCTTTTTAACTGATGCATGTCTCTCGTGATTCTCTACTTTTATCACAGCCACTTGATTCTTATATAGGAAATACAGTTAGCAGAAGTTAATCAACCCCATGGAAAAGCGATTTTACTTCTATTACTTATCGGAAAGTAGGAAACTTAGTCTAAATAATCGTCTAATTATTATGGAGCATATGATCAAGTGGAAATTTCCCCTCGTCCCCACTTTTCCATTCCACAAATTTTGGTTTAAAATTCTTTCATTGGTTGAGATAAAATGTACAGTAAAGCTGTTGCAAACCGCATGTATTCGTTAGTGAGTAACGAGTACATCACCTGACTCGAAGTATCGTAACGTTACTCACAAATTAGTTTCGTTAGTCACATTTGTTGTATCGCTGTCAGTTTGATTCGATAAACGAACAAATACGACGCATAATGCGGGAACTGGAACGGTTCGCACAGCGACAGAATGAATCTATGAGGAAATGAACAATTGAACATCCTGTGTCGCGTATTTCTGGGAATTCTGATTTGAATTCGTTTTGTTACAAAGGAAAATGTGTGAGTTGAAACATGTTGCGCGTACATTATTTTGATATAATTAATATTATTTACTGTTAAGTGTTGATATTTTTAACGAGGTAAATACGATTGATTTTGTTTAACATTAAAATTTACAGAGAAGAATTTGTAAATAGAAAATTTGGATAGATAATTTGAGATGGTTAATGCTTTTTTGTTAATCATACCTTACTGAGATTTTAGCAATTTCAAACATTTATGAAATTCGTTTATTCTCAAATGCGGAATTCTATCTTATATTTTATTTTACAGTACAAATTTTACCTAAACTTACTTTACCAAGTGAACAATTTACTTAAACTTCACAAAGTATGAACGAAGTTATCCCGTAACCCGTACGCGACGCGACATTCGAGTGCTCGATCATATCCCAAGTAAAAACGATACGATAGTAACGAAGTCGTCCCGTACGGGACGCGACCCGATACAATGTTTCACGCTAACGCTCGGTTGTACTAAAAATAACGAGTAACGATTCGATAGCAACGAGCACTAATTGGTTAAGTAACGAATACATACAGGTACATAATTTTTCGTTACTTTAACAGCTCTAGTGTACAGCACAACCATTTTGTGTGGAGTATTGCGTGAGTTTGTGGGTCTAGTAGAGTTTTGTGTTTATTGTATTTCTGTATCTATTGGATTAGGAATGCATTGCCATGTCTTACGCAACAACCAAGTATTACGTTACGAAACCGTTTTGCTAATGTTGATAAAGCGACTAAACAGCCAAATTAAAGTGCTCATTGTGGAGTATAAACATGGGGTGTCAAAAAGCTGTGAACTCGGCTTACTTTAGTGACCGGAAACAGCCCCTCATTATCAGCGTGGCACCCAGACTTCCGGCTTATCGGGGGTGCCAGCCCCAAGCCAGTTTCCGGCGAACATATCTCACAAAACAAAGTGCCGTCTTCGGGTCGCGCCAGCCACCTGCCCGAGTCAAAGAGAACGCTAACAAGCAGTGGCATCGATATCATAACTTGGCCACTCATCCTTAAGCTGTAATAACCACTCCAAGATCTTCAAAATCACTTAATATATGCTGTTTAATTTGTTGTAGATGAAGGTGCCGAAAAATATTACTCATCTCATCTTGATATTTTTTTAAATAGTCCCAAAAAGAAACATAGATTAGACATTCTCACTTTGATTTCGTCTAAGAACAGTCTTCAGGTCTCAAGTATCGAGATAGAAGATGACTTTATAAACTATATAAGAATCAAGTGGATGTGATAAAAGTAGAGAATCATGAGACACAAGCATCAGTTAAAAAGGGTGTGAGACAAGGTTGTAGTGTATCCGCGTTAATATTCAACTTGTATGTAGAGGAAGCAATAAGGAAAGTACCGTAAAAGAAAAATTTCCATGTGGCATAAGTGTTCAGGGAGAAAAAATCAGTATACTACGATTTGCTGATGACATTATCTTGTTAGCAGATAGGGCTGAGGATATTGAGAAATTACTGAATGGCATGAACAAAATACTGAAGGAAGATTTTGTAGTGAATATAAATCAAAGCAAGACTAAAGTGATGAAATGTAGCAGAAATGATATCAGTACTAATAGACTAAATATAAAAATAGGATCGAATGCAATTGGAGAAGTAAATGATTCTGTTACTTGGGAAGCAAAATTATAACCGATGGCCGATGCAGGAATGATGTTAAAATCAGAATAGCACTAGCAAAAAGAGCCTTCATGAAAAATAGAAATCTTTTAGTTTCAAATATTGATCTAAGAATTAGAAAAAACTTTTTAAAACTCTATGTGTGGAGCACAGCTCTTTACAGTAGCAAAACATGGACTTTAGGAATACCGGAAAACAGGAAAATTGAAGCATTTGAAATGTGGTGCTACAGAAGAATGCTGAAAATTAAGTGGACCGACAAAGTAAGAAATGAACGATTTTTGGAAATGATGCGTGAGGAAAGAAGTTTATGGAAGAAGCTTACACAATGAAGAGACAGACTGGTAGGTCATATTTTGAGACATGCTGGATTGGTTAATTTGCTGGTGGAGGGAACAGCCGACGTTAAGAACTGTAGAGGAAGACAGAGATTAGAATATATGAAGCAGATAAGTGAGGATGTGGGTTGTAAGGGGTATGTAGAGAGGAAGAGGTTAGCACAAGATAGGAAGGGATGAAAGATTGCATCAAGCCAGTCGAAAGACTGATGACAGCAAAAAAAAAAAGAGATGTTATCAAATACTGAATTCGAATTAGTTACTTAAAAGTCCCGAAATGTATTAATTTGCAGTGTTAACTCTAAATACAAAACATCCCACATTGATTTCCAGATACTTTTATTAATTGTTACATTTTAGACAGTTCCAACGGAAAAAAATGATACGCCGCATTAATGATTTTGAATTACATTGTCAAATCCTAAAACGTATATTCTCAGTCATGTTTTAATAACAAAGTTGTGAGAAGAAAATTGTTATAAATCAAAAAGTCTTCCAGTATTGATGACATTTTATTGCCTGAGGCAGGACATTGAGTACAGTGTTTAAACTCAAATTATTCATGATTATTCAGCTATTTTTTCTGTATTGTCTTCTTTCTTTCCTCTTCTTGAAACCTCTTTATACGTTCACTGTGTTCCTGTTTCCCTTGTTCTGTACATTTGTCCCCCTTTCTGTCATTTCCTTACTGATCCCTGCACGATTTAAGTCCTCTTCTATTTCCTTAGTGAGTCTAATGTAGTTCATTCCCTATAAATATCTCCTGAAGTTGGTCTGATCATTCCACATCTGATACCTTGTTAGATCCTCCTATTTGTACATATTCCCCTAGATATATGAATTTCACGAGTATTTTTATATTTTCAAGTTTTGTTTGTAAGTTGTTGTTTTGTTTTTACACGTTCTTTGTTTTTTCATACGAAATTTGTAGGCGTGTTTTGGCAGCAATTTGATGGAAATGTTTGTTATCGATATTTTGTGGTGATGGGTTTTTAAAGTTATTCTAGTGTCGCCTGTACAGAAAACCTCATTTTCATTCTGATCTAATCTGCGTGGAAAGCAGAACAGGAAAGGATTATGAACTGTCGCCTGAGGGACACCACGTTTAACTGTTCCTCATTCTTTGACTATAACGTCAACTATATTTACACCGAGTCCAAGTGAACGGTAGCGCTCGGGGAGGACACGGGTTCAAATCCCCGTCCGGCCATCTCGTATACAGTATTTCGGTTTTCCAGAAATCACTGAGGGACCTACGCGCCCTCGATTGAAGATATACAACCGGTCCAGGGGTACCGGCCGTCAAATTTACGGTTTCTAGACAGTTTCCTCTTATCTTTTTTTTTTTTTTTTTTTTTTATTGTATTTACGTCTCTCAACATCGAGGTCTTTAGAGACGGGAAAGGATGGGGGGCAAGGATGGGGGCAAGGAATGGGAAGGAATTCGGCCATGGCCTTTTGAAGGAAGCATCCCGGCATTTGCCTGGAGTGATTTGGGAAACCATGGAAAACCCAAATCTGGATGCCCGGACGGGGATCGAACCGCCGTCCTCCCGAATGCGAGGCGAGAACGCTATCCGTTACACCGCCACGCTCGGTTTCCTCTTATCAACCAGACAACAAAAACAGATGGCAACACTTCAGAATAGTGTTGACGGCAGAGGAGAGCAATCAAAACTTTGCCTCTGGTTCAGAGTACTCTATTTATTCGTCATCCTAATTCCTGATTTTATAATATATATATATATATATATATATATATATATATATATATATATATATATATATATTTGAGACATAGTCGACCTTGTATAAGATTCTTGATTTATGGATAATGATCTTGTGCAAGGACTTGTTTACATGGACAATGCTTTACTTATTTGTTCAGTGTCCTGATAATCTGTATAAACAGCAGAAACTGAATATAAATAAGACAGAGGTCACCTCTTTTCAACTAAACAGTAGAGAAGCCCACTATAGACCTCAAATAAAATTCAGAGACCAATTACTGAAGTACAATCCTCAACCAAAATATCTAGGTGTGGTTCTTGACCGGTCATTGACATATAACGAGCATATCCATAAAACAGCGGCAAAAGTAACAACTCGAAATAACATCCTTCACAAACTTTCAGGAACGGGTTGGGGAGCACATACCGCAGCTCTAAGAACATCAGCTCTTGCTCTGGTATACTCAACTGCTGAATACTGCAGTCCAGTATGGCTAAATACCAGTCACACAAAAAAGATAGACGTTCAACTAAATGACACAATAGAACAATATCTGGAACTGTTAAATCTACACCTACAGACTCTGCCTGTACTCTCTAACATCACCCCACCAAGTCTCCGAAGACAAGTGGTTTTAAAAAAGGAATGGCAGAAATGCTTAAGATATCCACACCTTCCAATTCATCAGGACTGCACACCCAAAGCTCTAAATAGACTAAAATCTAGATATTCAACATGAAAGTTTGGTCAAGAGATGGTCCAAAATAATTTCAACATAGGCGAAGCATGGAGAGCTGAGTGGAAAAATTCCAACCCCGACAAACATGCGCTAATCCAAGACCCTACACGACAACTTCCTGGATTCAACCTTCCTAGGAAATCCTGGACGGTTCTGAACCAAGTGAGAACAGGCCACGGTAGATGCAACTACTAAATGCACAAGTGGAGAATGATAGAGAATCCTTCTTGTGACTGCGGTAACTACCAGCAAACCATTCACCACATCGCCATGTAATGTCCTCTTAGGAGATTCAGCGGTACAATGCATCATATTCATGAAGCAACCACATAGGCAATTGAATGGCTCCAATCGTTGGACATCAGTCTGTAGTAGTAGTTATATTTATTGTAATTTAATGTAGTTACTGTTTTTGTATTTTTTCTGCCGTACGAAATAAATAAATAAACAGCTGACGGCTGTATAGTGCCATTTGGCGCTTCAGGCCAAATAAATAAATAAACTTTGCCACAAAGGGCATCAGACTGCTATATGAAGCCATATGAATATAATACCAAAAGAGAACAAGCACGAAAAATAGTCCTCTATACATGCTCTACAATTAGACTATCCTTTCCTTTGTACATTCTAATGTTCTATCGTCATTATGGAAGAAAGAATACATTTAGGCATCAGCACGGCAATTCGACATTGAGTCAACCGTTTTGCTTGCTGCTGATTGGATAAATTTTTAAAAAATTCTGCGTATTTACCAACTGTGCGGATTAAAGAAGAATATGAACGTTTAAAACACTGTATTTTTAACATTTCCAGGGGAACTATCAGAGCTAATATCATTTCTTGACAGCGAACTCAAGACGTTACCAATACAATCCAAATGGAAATAATTGTTTGTGACTCTATAGCGTCGCAATTTGCGATTATTACCGCCGAGCATGGTGTGTGAGCGGTAACGCTCTGGCCTCGTATTCGGGAGGACGCGGGTTCGAATTCCCCCGTCCGGGCATCCAGGTTTGGGTTTTCCATGGTTTCCCCAAATCACGCCAGGCGAATGCCGGAATGCTTCCTTCGAAAGGCAATGGCCGAATTCCTTACCGTTCCTTGCCCCTTCCCCCAAAAAAAATCCTTTCCCGCCTCTAATGACCTCGACACCATCAAAGCGTAAAACCGTAAGGAAAAAAAAAACACACCCACACACATAATTGCCGATCGTTGTCGCATAGATTAAGCCATCTATTAATAGTGATTTGTAACAATCAATCTTCACTAGGATATTGTTAATTGAGGAAAACACAATCGCAAATATATACCACCAAAACAACAAGGACGCTTATCCGTAATTAGAAATACCCGTTGCCTCGGGCGTGTAACAGTAAATATGCTCTTCGCACTATGAGTCACGTGCATTTGCTAGGCAACACCAGGTGACTCATTGTACCGTTCAATTGGCCGATACACCGGGGACTAGTTAGTAACCATGGCAACTGAGAATTACTCACACGGCACGCTGGATCTTTCTCATTCCCAGACACATTGCTTCCTTTACGTAACACAAGTGTTTTTACTGTATAACATCTGTTCTGATTTTTTACCTTACCGTTGCCATCTTTCCCGTTGTTCTTCGTACCATTGGTTTCTTCAAAATCCACTTTCTGTTTAATTAATTGAGACACATTTTTTCTTCTTTTTGGACAAACCCTCTTGTTTCAGCTGTCGTTTTACTTTATCGCATTTCATGTTCCGTTTCTAAAAACAATCATTAGTTATTCCTTCCTTCTTCTTTATAGCCAGTTTCAATTTGCCCTCTCGTAACTTCACCGTGTGTTCTTAGGTTGAACGCTTTTCAACTAAATTTATCATATATATGAACCCGAGAATATTTCATAAATAAATCATGTCAATCTTCAACATTTTTTTTTTTTTTTTTTTTTTTTTTTTTTTTTTTTTTTTTTTTTTTTTGGCATTCGGCCGTGTTAGCAATTCAGCCAGCTCAATGTGTTTGTTTCTCTTACAATGTACAGATTTCTTATAAGTATGATTATTTTCTCTAATGTGTAAGGACGACACAAGACGAACACAACACTTAATTAAAACCACCCATGCTCTAGGCCGGACTCGAACCGGCGACCCCTGCAACGAGAAGCAGGCACGCTACCCCTACGCTGCCGGGGTCGGCCATTTTATATTTATCTAGAGTGAAATTCGTCTTCTGACGCACCTCCTCCAACACTTGTGTTTGATGCCCAAAATGTGGATCCGATACTATACATACATACATACTGAATCAATGGTATGACCAGAGTTTTGTAACCCAATTCTTATTTCTCTGGTACATCCCCTCATCAGTCTCTCCAATAATTGTAGCTCCCGAATGTCATACCAGAGGTTTTATGAAGAGACTGTAAACGCGGCTCGCAGGAAAAACTGCGAAGCAAATCAGTTGAACAAGAATGAAATACCTGAGTAGGATTATACTAAGATCGTCTCTGTCACTTCAAACTTAACCCTTAGACTCAAATACGAATTAAGTTAGTATTTCAGCCAGATCTAGTAAATCCCAAAAACTGAATTTTTTTGTCCATAAAAATTCTCACCACATTAGACCTGTGACCCTAAACATTTATTTTTTGATCATGACTTAAGACCTAATCATATATGGCGGAACTTCCAATATCTAACCACAACTAATACTACCAATTTTTATGTAAATTTATTTTTACTATCTTAGTTATTTAATAAAATAATTTTTACCAAAATATTTCAAAGAGATTACAGTTGACTTCAAGCATCTGAAATGAAGTTAGTGCGTATGATGCTTCAGAGGACACGGGAAGATAAAGTAAGAAATTAAATCAATCGTGCAGAAGCCGGTATAAACAGCAGCGGTCTCGCCTGAGTTGGTGTGGACTGTGGGCATGTCCAAAGGATGGAGGGAGAAAGAAAAGCAAAGACTTACATTACAAGGGAAAAGATGTGTGGGAAAGCCTAAAAAGAAATCGAGATTCCAAATCATGGATGATCTGGAAGACACAGGGTTGGACAGGATAAAGTGCTCGTACCCAGCGTGGTGGTGTAACGCCTAGCGTTCTGGCCTCGCATTCGGGAGGACGGCGGTTCGAATCCCCGTCCGGGCATCCAGATTTGGGTTTTCCATGGTTTCCCAAATCACTCCAGGCAAATGCCGGGATGCTTCCTTCAAAAGGCCATGGGCGAATTCCTTCCCATTCCTTGCCCCCCATCCTTTCCCGTCTCTAAAGACCTCGCTGTTAGAGAGACGTTAAGCAGATAAAAAAAAAAGGAAGTGCTCGTGAGTCCAGTAGCTCGTTACGTTTCCCGGCGTGTGAGCACCAGGCCTAAAGATGGCGGCAGAGTTCGTCGCCGAAAGCCCGTCTTTCGCACACACAATCCGGCTGCGAACCCGCGAAGATTACATTACAGTAATTTGTATACTAAATTCGTAATTTGGGAACTATTCTACACCCGTCATGACTCCCAAAAAACGGTCATAGGGTTGGATATGTTGAAACAAGGTAGCTGCAAATGTAACTAAGACCGCGAGAGCTTAGTCGGTAAGCAACTATCTAGGATTCAGGTTAATATTAAATACTCGTATTTTGGCAGAAGGGGCACGTAATAGACTGAAGCAACACAGATTAGTTTTACTATTACTATTAATCCGCGATTCACTAAAAGTGTGTGGCGGAGGGTGCATTGCACCTATCCGGGAAGGTAATGGATTGGAAGGGATATAAGGGATATGGCAGGAAGCGCCCATGGGCTATTGTGAGGAACCATCCAGCATTCGCATGGAGCGATCTGGGGAAACCACGGAAAACCCAGATCAGGATGGCCGGAGTACTTTATCGAAAGCTACTCCTGTAGGATTTTATGTTTAGTCGCCCGGTAAATCCTTTCTATTCCATTCCCTAATCGCTCGTGGAAAAAATGAGTATAGAAATGAAGCGGTTCTGTCCCTGATTTCTCTTATCTTATTTTCGCGGCCATCCCGGGATATGAATGTTGCTGGTAGCAATATTTGTTTACTGTCATTCCGAAATACGTCTGTCGAGAATTTTTCAATTAGCTTCTGTCGAGAGCAACGCCTTCGGTGCTCCAGGTCTTCCCAACCTAACTCCTTCAACATCGCACTTACGTTTTCCCTCCAACTATATATACCTGTCACGAATCGGGCGGCTCTTCTCTAATGCCTCCATTAATCCCTATTGATGGTGACCCCATACAGAGCAACAATATTCTAAGTGAGGCCGCGATAGTGACTTGTATGCAATCGATTTAATGTCTGGAGTGCATTGTTTTAAATTACGACCTAGAAATCGAAGCATACGATTTGCTTTCCCAATTATATTCTCGATATTCTCATTCCACGACAAATTATTACGAATTGTTACCCCTAGGTATTTAGCGGAATCTACCGTTCTAAGGACAGTGCCATTAATAGTATATTCAAAGCTAAATGGTGTCACCTTTTTACTTATATGTATGACTTGGCACTTTTTAGCGTTTAACTCCAACTGCCAATCTTTACACCACGCAATTATTTTCATAATATCGTCTTGTAACAAAGCGCAGTCTTCCTGGGTTGTGATTTCACGATAAATAACAGCAGCATCGGCAAATAATCTTTTCATCCCCATTATTATGTCGCACAAATCATTAAAGTATATGTAAAACAACAGAGGCCCTATCACGCTTCCCTGGGGAACCCCGGACCTCACTTCCGTAAGTGATTAACGCTCACCGTCGAGAACTACACACTGTGTTCTGCCCTCCAGAAAGTCTGCAACCCAGTCGCATATTTGTCTAGATATGCAAAGCACCCTACGCCACCCACAATTTTTTTAATTACATAGTATAGATGTAGTTTTACGCAAGGGGGCGTCCATTTATTACGTGACGTGAGATAGGAGGGAGGGGGAGTGGGGGGGGGGTTTCCGACGAAACACCACTAAATCTCACCAAGGAAATCTCACGTCATCTTTTGCAATTCTTGAAAAGGGTCTCAAAAAACTAAAAAGGTCGGACAGCAGCGGGGGGGGGGGGGGCGTCAAATTTCACGTCATTTTAGGGTGGTGGAGGGGGGACGCGGGACGCCCCCTAAAATGACTAATACGATAGAACACCTGGAACAGCAGATTCGAAACGGAAGCTCTAAGACAGACTCCTTACTTAACTGTATGTATGGCTCATGGCGACATGTGTAATGGTAGTGAGCAGCTGTGAGGGGCGTGACGCGAAGCACTCGCCCGGCGGCAACGGTAATGACAGGTGAGGTGGGCGGCACCACGCCAGCTTACAAACAGCGTCAAGTGACAAAATCGCGCCTTTTTCTTCTGCTGGGAATACGATTGTATCTGTACGTAAATTTCTTTCTCTTTATATCGTCTCTGGTGATATACTTTCTCGCGAGTGTAATTCTTAACTGTCACCATACGAAACAACGGTGGTAAGGTGACAACAAATGGAACTCATACGTGTACAATAACCCACATGTAGTAAACTGAACACAATAATAACACATTTAAAGTAAACAGTTTGTGTACAGTCTGGTGAAACGCTGAAGACTAATTCGACTGCGTCCCAGCAACATCTGACGCTACCTTAACGGTTTCTATCCGTTCAGGTGTATAATAAAATGGTAGTTTATCTTAAAATCCGACAGATTTCTTTGTAACACCATCGCGGGCATGCGACATTACGTGTCTACAGCCAACTGACACACTGCAAATGCGCAAGAGCGTGTCACGCAGCAACGAGTTCACTCACCAATGCGCA
>CM061920.1:53734174-53779176 GCA_031002005.1 Vandiemenella viatica | reverse complement strand
CGCAGCTAGATGGATGATCCAATATTATATTAGCGAAATAGCGGTGGTTACCGAGGATGCCTTCCGTTTGACAACTCATCTAATTAAACCATATAGAGTTGATTTGGACCAAGGTTTGCCCAAAAGGATTTCCAATTATAGGTTGTCAAGAGCAAGACTCACGGTTAAAACAGCCGTCGGCTCTCGTGCTTCCGTTTTCCGAATATTCCGGAAGCCGATTGAAATCAAAGTTAAAAACACGATTGTGGACGTAGTCTTATATTTGCACAATTTCATTCGTATGCAGCCGGATTGTACAAGGTTTTACTGCCCAGTGGGATCTTTGGATAGTGAAGATGCCAGCACAGGAACTACTATTCCCGGAGCTTGGCGCGGCATTACCGCAAACGACGCTGGCTTCGCCCCACTTCGGAGAATTCCTCGAAGACATTCTTTAAATGCTTCCCGGATGCGAGATGAATATGTAGAGTATTTTATGTCACCGACAGGCGGTATACCATGGCAAGATAACTACTTGCTAATGATATAACACCAACTTTTTCAGCTCGAGATGTATCTGGAAAATGTTGCGGAGTATAGCATACTTTCAATAAATTTGGTTTCTGGAAGAAAGAAACCTGCACATTACCTACCCGTGTATATCTAATATATTAGAACGAACTGCTCTTGATCCAAGAAAATCGTGCATGGCAATAAGTAAGTTAAGATTATAAGGCGTTAACAAGATGTTGATTGAGTTAATTGCTTGTTCATTGTTCATTGTGTAAGCCTCTTGATGTAGCACCATGTATTTGACATCATAAACAATGTTGCTGTTTACAGTTGTCATGATGTCAATTGTATGGTTACACCTTAAACTTAACTTAGTCCACAACCCGAAGGTTGGTTGGATCCTCCCGAAGGAGGCATACTAAGCCATCATGTCAGAGGTAGGACGGCCAGTTCCTTTCCTCTGGGACCTACAGTTTAACGTGGAATCCGAACCACGGAGCCGCCCGGCGTAGCTCATATGATCAAACACAATTTTGAGAGTTTGGAAATAGTTGCAGGTAATAACTAACCGCTAACTCCATCAAAAGTGATGGGTTGAACATTCATTTCCTTGCAGTTTGTTAACGGTATGGAATTTTTATCATATAGCGATGATAACCTCGATTTTGTAATGCTGTACATAATTCGGTTGTAGTTTACATAGCGATACAGTTGTAACTTCTACTTAAAATGACGACAGCCGTTTCGAACAAATTAAACTAAAAATAAATTATGAATCCCAAAACCTCATGCTGTAATACGTAATATCAGTTTGATTCCTCGTCCAGGACACATTCAGAGCGATATTATGGGTTTACTCTATCCGATTACTCTGTCTGTCTTGGCTTGTTTTCCTGAAGCAGTTTTCCCTGGGTGATTCTGAACAACCTATAAATGAAACAAACAAAACTGTATTTTAAAATTATGACATTAATATCATGACGTTAACGAAAGCAGTTTAAATTGTTTATAAAACTAAATTCACAGGTAGTATAACAAAATGTGTCAGTTGTCTTTCTGGTACTGGTTGTATTTTGACCTTACCACAACCTCATTTAATATTGTCGTTAGAAAATCATAACTTATATCAGTCGCGTATGGATACATTCACTGTATCTCGATCTACATTTGACCCATTGGGACTATTTATATGCGGCTAACATAATGACATCAGTACTAAAAACAACTAATAATTAACATATTAGTTTAAACGCAATATATAATTTTAATTCAGTGTTTTGGCAATTCATTTCTTGGAGTTTAAAGTAACATAGAATATAGCGGAACCATTTATATCGAATGTAAGTACCTTGCAAACCCGTTAAAAATAATGAGTTGAACGCGGTATTCTGGCAGATCATTTCCTAACAGTTAGTTAACTAAATATAATTCTTATTTGATTTGGTACATATTTTTAATTTACTGTAAAAAGTGATATCTCTGGACAGAGAGTATAAGGAAAATCTACATCGACCGAATATAAATAAACAAACAACAACTACTAATTAACGAAATATCTACTTTGTTTTCAGCGCTAGCAATTCATTTCTTCGTGTATGCTTAGCTAAATAGAACTGTTATCAAATGGCCAGCATATCCTGGAGTAATATCTTTGGCTGTGGTTAGTTCGGCAACGGAGTGCGGGAGCGTGACGTCATAGTATAGTGTGACGGACATGACAACGCAATGACCAAGCTTAGTCTTTTATTAGATAAAGGAAAAGATAGAAATACACAAGTAAAATGTTTGTACGTAACTTGTTTTAGGACACGAAAGATGATAAATAAGTGGAAGCTCGTATAACACATCAAAGTTTATTTTAGTTGAACTGGATTGAGAAAGCCACAATAAAATCCATTATGAGTGCAAGGGAAATTTTTTAGTTTTAAATTCGAAGAGAAGATACGAGGAAGGGACGTGGACTACGATTGAACAGCAAGGAGTTCAAGAGTAGACGAACTGGATGGTCTTTGGAGAGGAGGCGCTAAACGACGCCGATTGCGCTTACTGCGACGCGACGAAACCGGATGCTGTCTGTCGCGGGGGGTCGCCACTTGTCTGCCGCGCGTGACGTCACGCGGCACGTGGTGTCTGGCTGTCACCGCTGCTCCCGAGGCTCGCATTACAGTATCAAGGCCCACCTATATTTTTTTGGTAAACTGTGACATTACTTATCACCTAAATATGAATGAAAGCGATATCGATAGCAGCAGATCCATGTACGCGTGTACTGACTTTGCCGGGCCGTGCCGCGAAATGTACACGCTTGTAGTGGGAACTGTTTTCTTCTAAATTGTGTAGTGACAAAGTATTGTATGGCGCAATATTTGCACTCATAAATGCACACCTGTAAGCTAAAGTCGGTCATCCACGTCGTCGGTGAAATAGAAACTGAGAGAGATGTGAACAGGGAATTATCTTCACGTGTAATGAACTGTATTGTTGTGACTGCGTAGAGCTGTTATAAACTGATTGATTTGCAGAACTGAAGTAAACGGGGTTAATTCCTGTGTATATTTCTCACTTGGTTAAAGAATCTGCAGTCTTCGGATGCCTCTGTGTATTTGTAATGTGCCAGAAATTACTATAAATATCAATCGGTGGTTGGACTATGTTTTGTGTTTCACTTACTAACGTGTATGAATAAAAAATTTCTATAACTATTAGACTAAGGCGACCGGTTTTCTTTTTTCCTTTTTACTTAGAAATAGAAGTTCCATTGCTGAGAGCCAGTATTAATAAAACTAGATAACTTTAAATGTGTAAAATTTCAATATGGCTTCATCTTCAGAACTGCTGTATATCAGAATATTTTAACTAATTAAATTCAAATAATATTCTGACACCTGGGTCAGGTTTGGACTGGGGAACGGGCCCTGTGCCATATAGCCATGTATACTAGTAGACTTGCGCATAATAGTTCGCGAAGGGGAGCGCTCAGTTTAGTTCGCAGCTCCCTCGCGAACTAGTTCGCTCTTTTAGTTCCTTAGTTCGCGTCTCGAATTCAGAGAAACAGAGCGTTCGCTCGCCTTGCTACCGCTACTGCACGCGCTATTTTGTTTGTTAAGTCAGTTTTATTAGGACATAATCATTTTTTTGTCGTTTCTAAATGGAATTTAATATGATCTTCTTAACAAAAGTTATTGCTTAATAATAGCCCTTTCAAATTACATTAGCATGAACAGTTGGCGCCGATAAACCAAAGTGCTCATTTTCCTTTACACAAATGGGTAAATTGAATAATTGTGCTGTTTTTACTATTTACTTTACATGCATTCGTAGAATATTAATTTTTTAAATGGATTTGTTTATTAGTTCATGGAAGAAACATTACTTATAAAAGGCGCTAATGATCCTGCCGTCGACGCGCCCTTAAACCCCAACAAAAACAACAACAACAACACAACATTACTTATAAAATATTATAAACGCGTTTATTTTGATGAATTAAAATACTCGTTTATAAGTAATCGGATTTTTTATATAAATAAAGTTTTGGAAATCATGGAAAAAATATAATTCTACTATTGGCTACAACTTAAGTACTATATGACAGAAATAGTATTACCTATATTATTAAGAAAAATAACATTAATACTTCCAATGTGATATCTAATAATTAGACATATAAAAATAACAGTGACCCTTGAATGAGAAAGTGGTAGCAATAACGAAAGTGCGTATATTTCCAGTGAATTGGAAGTCATTGAGCTATTATTTTATTAGTGAAGGGGAGAATAATCCAACACACATTCACAATTTTTTGGCGACGAATGAAACTGATGAAGACACAAAAGTTAAAATCTATTTGAATTTCGCAAGTCATTTCTTTCATCACTTTCACAAAGCTGTTAACTAACAGACTGAGATAAGTATTATATTATGTCAGCTTTAAAATCAGCACTAGAAAAATGTAAAAGATACTGTTTCTTTGGTTAAGAAAACAAGAAAAAGCCTTTAGAAACCAAATTCTCCACAGAAAGTGATAATATAAAAAAATAATGCTCTAGTATTCGTTGATAAATGTCTGGAGTATCTTAGTAAATAGTTAGATTTTAATGAAAGCAATTGGCTATACAAAATCCAAAAATTAAATTCAAATCACAGAGTTTCATTTGATGACTGTGAGACTATATTAGAGGTTATAAATTTGCGAGAAAAAATGAATATCAAAGTGAACAAACTTTACTCTGAAATAACAATATTATACGAAATCCAGGTAATAGTAAGAGAAGTATTTCATGAATAAAAAATGAGCTTTTTCTCGAAATTAATTTGACAACTGAAAGCGATAAAGCATATGACAATTTTACTGTAGACAAAAAAGAATTAAAGATGAAAGAAGTGCAAAAAATATAGCTTAAAAAATGAAATAGTAAAAACATACATTTTATCATTTTCTACTCTTTCGTAATATATTTTTGAAGTGTAGCATATTTTTATAGGTTATTCTTTTTAAAAATTCCTACCATCAACCGAAAAAATATTGGAAACCCTAGCGGCGAATGGTGCTAGTTCGCGAACGGTACCGCTCTCTATAGTTCGCGACCGGGAGCGCTCTGTTTAGTTCGCGAACGGTACCGCTCTCTATAGTTCGCGACCGGGAGCGCTCTGTTAGTTCGCGAACTGTACCGCTCTCTTTAGTTCGCGACCGGGAGCGCTCTTTTAGTTCGCGAACTAGGTCCTCCAAGACAGCTCGCTCGCTCGCTTTGCTAGCGCTACTGCACGCGCTCTCTTGTTTGTTATGGTAGTTGTGGTTATCGATGGTTGTCTTTTGATTGTTAATGGGATCAAAGTGTATTTTATTTTCACATTCCACGTTAAACTTCCGTTTGTGACTTCTACAATAATTATTAATGTTGAACAATTTATTTTTCTTTTATTTTTATATCTGTGTCTTCAGTGAAATGTGTCCACAAGGAACTGTGTTTCATTTTAGATAATAAACTAAAACAAAAGTTGGTCTTCGGGAAAGGATCGAACGAACTAACGAACTAAGGAGCGAGAGATCTGGGAACTAGTTCGCGTAGTTCGCCTGTGGGAGCGCTCTTCCGAACTAGTTCGTTCGCGAACTACACAAGACTAGTATACTGACAGCATACTTCCGTTTCGGGCAGCCACTAAATACGATTAAAAAAAAATAATAATAAGCAGTGGAGACTAGATTTTGAAGATACTTTATAGGCACTATTTCATTCGAGGAACAGGATAAAATTCGTTTGGTGCCATTAATTGCATAGGAAGGTAGATGCGTCCTAGTTAGTTCTTTTTGGACTTAAAGAAGCAATTCTCGGCTAATACAAACATGTTCTGAAAAGTTCATGGCTTCGAACAAGTTTATTGCACGCAGTAATGTGATAAATAAGCTTACACAATGTTGTAAGAAACTGAAAACAGACTTTTATGTTGTCTAGTATAGCACAGATTTATCACTATTATTTTTATTCATTAGTAATTACGCCTATTATTCGCGCACATGCACCAGTCCTCTTCGTCAATGGGACACAAATAATTAGTTTTTTCTCTGTAATTCGCTCGCTGACGTCGAGATCGTAAGAGCTGAGAGGAATTGAATAACATTTCTGCGTTCGCCTGGAGTGATTACGGTAACTCACGGAAGAAAACGAAATTCGATGGCTGAATCGGGAGTCGAACCCGCATATCCCAAATCCAAACCTTAAACGCTCATCCACCAGTATCGATTTTAGTTCCTTTACACCGATGTTCAAATCTCAGCTTCGAGCCTTTTTTTAAATGGTGGGCATATTTATAGGTTTTTATTTATTTGTAATGGCCTTACGCCTCTTCGTTGTCGAGGTCATTAGACGCGGAAAGACTTGGACAAAGGAACGGGGAGGAACTCGGCAATGGCCTGTTAAAGGAGCCATCCCGGCACATACCTGCACTGATTTCGGGAAACTGTGATAAATTGAAATCTGGATGGCCGGAGGGAGATTCGAACCCCTGTCCGCTCGAAAGCGAAATCAGAGCGCTAACCTCTCACCCACCACGCTCGGTCCACTCATTTCAGAAGTAGATGCTTTCAAAGTACAGCCAATTGGAACTTCTCGGTTTGCCACGGCTTCGAAAAATCAAGGACACCTGATTTTATTTTTAAATTAGTACATAAAACTACACGCTACCGTCATACCGAGCGTGGCGGGTGAGCGGTAACGCTGTGGTTTCGCTTTCGAGCGGACAGGGGTTCGAATCTCCCTCCAGCCATCCAGATTTCAATTTACCACAGTCGGGAGGACGCGGACTCGAATCCCTGTCCGGCCATCCAGATTTGAATTTTCCATGGGTTCCTCAAATCACTCCAGGTGAATGACTGACCAATTCCTTCAAAAGGCAATGGTGAAATTCCTTCTCTTTCTACCATTCCTTTCCGCCTCTAATGACTCTGACGTCAGCGAGAAGTAAGGCCATAATAATAATAATAATAAAAGTGATATGACTGCTTCTTCAATTCGTGAAAATAATACGGACCGACCCTCCCAGTTACTGTGTTTGTTCTACTAATGACCATACACCGCCATTTATATGTAGATATCTTTCCGAAAAAGGATTTGGCTACAAAGACCTCATTTGTTTTTCCAATGGCGATTGAATGAGCATATGCACTTCACATATTTCCTTGTATGATTAACACACAGTAGAAATATCATAAGGTAGACATAACACTGAAATAAAAGCTCTTTCCCCACCCAACATTCCAACGCCTCTAAACTAAACTAAATGTGAAGAAATGTTTTAATCCCTTATGAAAATTAGTATCGAGACTATAGGAGGAAATTTATAGGACTTTCAAACATATAACTTCTCTGGAAAAGGAAAAATGACCAGCTACCAAACAGCTGTGTAAATTGTCAGTAAAAAAAAATCAAAAGCTTAATTTAATGTAACTTCATTACCATAGAGCACCGCTGTCAATTTCACTATTAATCTTTTTAAACTTTTTTGTTTTGTTTTTGTTTTAAATCCTTCAAGTGTAAATTCCACACCCATCTACTTTATCCTTTTAGGAATTTTAATTTTAAATTCTTTTAGCATTTATGGTAAATTATTCAGCACTTCCCCTGGAAATTTATTCAAATCTCTGACACTCTAACCTAAAAAAAGAAAATTTTCTCACTGCATGAAATCTAGACCTAGCTTATGGTTATGGTCATCCAGGCTTATACACTTCTCTTACTTCTTCCAACAATATCTTTCGAAGCCTCGTCAGCCGCATACGCCTACTCTCTTCACCTTCCTCCAGTCCTCCATTGAATCGCGGTCCAGCTCCTTTATCATATCAGATGTGAAACTTCAGAATTACAGGAATATTACTTTAACAAAAGATATAAATGTGATCGTTAGTTTCACCACAGAATCGACGCTGACGATATCGACGAGTGGCGAAACCCACAAGACAATAAATCATCTGTGTTATTTATCAACAGTTTGTTAGTGCGACCTGGCCTGTCACAGGAAGCCGGTGTCATGCCACTCTCAGTCCAGGCTCTGACCCATTAACGTTGGCGTGTCAGTTAACCTAGTGGTTTCTGTTAGCTTTACGTTTAAACCACTGATTTATTGGGCACCCATTGACAAATCGAAAAACTTCATGTTAAAGCCATTTATTAAACTGTCTGTCGACCCTTAGCTGCTGAGCTCTTACTATTGTCACCTGGTCCGCCTTGAAGAGAAGGAACTGTCCATGATCAGATTGGTCAACAGCTACCGACTAATATCTTTAAAAACAAAACTTAGCGCCACACAGCCGAGTCGCCTCTCCACGCAGACAGCCTTCGCCTGCAGCGTGCTATCGAGTGTCCTTACTTAAAACTAGCTTCCTACTGTTTCTCTATATAAGAGGGGAGTGGTAGTGCGCGACTTCCGCCTTGCCGGGTGGGGCTAGGTGCGCGTGGGGATCACAGAGAGGTTTAGGCTATAGGGCCAGGTTTTGGAAACGTCTTCGGCCTGGTTCGTGCGCGCCGCTCCCCGTGGGCACGCTTAGTTGGTAGCGATACGCGGCCTGGCTCACCACCCCTGCTGTAACGGCGGGTAGTACTGAAGAGCCCAATTCCGCGGCGGTGGTGCAGTGAAGTAACAAGATGGATTGAGGTGGTTAGGGCGGCGGATGAAGGTCTTCGGCCCAGGAACCGCATACGCTTTATCCCAGTCGGTGGACCAAACATTAGTACTCACTCATGTGGTACGGCAGTGTCCTGCCGAACATTTCTTTAACTCTCTTTGGTAACGAAAACTGTACAGTTTCTATTTAACTTCGTGTTTGGTTTGTTCCCATCTGCCGACTACTGAATTCTCTGTCACTCCATCTCTCAGTAAGTCGCGAATGAGAACTGCCGTGTCTCGCCTTGTCTCCACTACTGCCTTCATAGTCTGAAGTGCGAGCTTTCTCCCGGTGCCCCACTGTGGGCCCTTTTAGGAGGTGTCCATTAATTACGTGAGGTGCATTTTCTTAGATTTGGACTCCCCCCCCCTTGGTGAGATCTGATGGGACACCTCTCCTCCTAACTTCAGGTTGACCCCGTAAGTTTTAACATGTTTTTTTTAGTTCTACTGCTCTGGTCAGGGTGACAATCTGAAATAAATAGTTGAAGTCAAATGTTTATCGCCACCCTCCTCTTAAATGAGATTTGTTTAGATTTTACCAGACCCCTCCCCCCATCCACCCCACCCCCAAATTTTGAGCTTACATAATTAAGGGAGCCCCTTAGGGGCCATCCATAAATTACGTCACTTTAAGGGGTAGGGAGGGGGTCATCAGCGTGTTACATCGTGTGACAAGGGGAGGGGGGAGGGGAGGGGGAGACGAGTCATAAGCTTCGTGACGTCACATACATAATTCGTATCACTTTTTGGAACTTGGCTGCCGCCTGAGTTCACGCTCGCTGTTCCTACGGTGTCGCATGTCGGCCGCCTCTGACATACGCCGAAAGGCCATATCATCGCCTTTCACAAAATATGACTTCGGAATATTTATTTGAACGATCGTATGGCATCTGTGATCTATATCTTTCATCACACATATCTACTAACCAATAAGCAATCACATAAGACGAAAAAAAAGAGGTTTTGTCCATCACGAAGAATTGTCCTCAAAGAATTCCAACTAGACGTGACATTAGATTTTTGTTTGATAAACAATGACGATGCTATTTGGTTGGATGAAGATGATGTTGACAAATCGAATGTTCCTAACATTAAGTGACTGCTATGCGAGTCATAAATAATATAAAGGAACGGGTTCAAAGTGTATGGGCGAAAGACGATTAAATTTTGTATCAGTCATTTGATTTGTTATTCTTTGTGAATTTTCTAAAAACTAAAATGTTTTATTTATTGCTGATCTTAATAAAAAATATTTTAAATACAACTACATAAATAATTTTGGAAGTGCTGCTTTAGTTTAATAGTTTCTGTATTTAAAATTGAAAAATATGTGAGGTCACAACGCGACCGTCTGTGCAAGGAGAGCGGGAGAATCATGAAATTCGTGTGACGTAATGGCCCCTTCTCACCTGTGACTTCCGCCTCTGGCTCGGACAGCAGCTGTCTCCGCTTCTACAGGGCTCCGGCGCAGCCAAACGTCCAGACATCACGAAAATAAGAAACAATATTATAGTACCATCACAAATTCAGTTCAATAAATAACTACACAAAGAATGTACTGCGACAACGATGCACAAAACGCCGTGTACGTCCAACCATTAGCTGGTTACGAGGACACTACAAGGTTTATTTCGTCTGTGCTAATGAAAGACTAGACGCCGCCAAGGAGACTGCTTCTGTCAGTTTACACCTTAGTTTGTTATGCAGCCCATTCCGTGCCGCTGGTGATTGATCGATATTGCGGCAAGATATCGACCTCACAGCCCCACCTTGTCCACTGACCTTTGCTCTTATCCCGCTGGAGGCCTTTAGGAGTCTCATCTGCATCTGGGTCATAGAGGTAGACGCGCTGTAACGATCACGCTTGAACATTCTCGCCATCCATGCTTCATTCTCTGGTGGAAACTAGTAAGCATCTTGTCCCCCACATCACCGACATTTCTTAAAGGAGCATTTGTGATGATGTCTGATGTGCCATAAGCAAGAACAATGGCGTAGATTACAGCCAAGATGCGTTAGCTGGTTACCCTCGAGTCTTCCAGGAAGAACTTCTCCACCTTTCTCGTTACGCTGACATCATCTATGAAAGAGGTCCCCTTTGGCTGGGAAATTGGCACGTCGCCACCAGTCGCTAAATGCCAGTTCCACTTGTGAACCGACTATTACTCTGGGCTTTCCTCCCCAGGCATTACTTTCATTTCTCAGCTGGTTAATGGATGTGACTACAGACTGAAAGGCCCACGTTCGAATCCCGGCCTCTGGTTGAACTGTAAAATTTAACTGATCTCCACCTCTGGCAAAGGTTTGGCTTGGTAATGCGGTGTACGCTAGGACACTTCGACGCCAAACTGTAGGTTCCCTTTACGCGATAGGCTGTTACGCAGCCCATAAGAAACACTGTCACCAGGTAACTTAAGACCATTGTCATCTCACCGCGTATTTACTTCAGTCACACGAACTTCATGATGTTCTGTGTTTCAGTTTACTTACCTTCCCTTATTCAACTTATGTCGCTTATGTCTGAGCAACGTATAATACAAAAATCTTACGGCCTGTCTACGTCTCTTTTATATTTTTCTTTGTTTATTTGTTTTGATAGGGTCAATTTTCCCTTGAATTGTACCTAAAAGAGAATAAAAAAATGCTACCATATCCGACAGAAACGTATAACTCCAAGGATTTTTTGTTTCTGTGTTTACATCAGAGTAAATGATGAATTGTATTAACATCTTTGCTCAGATGTGTAGTTAAAATTTATATGTTGATATTTAATAGCATCATAAACGTAGGAAACAAAGAAACATTCGCAGAAGTAGGTGGGTGGTGAAATTCGACTCTTGGAATTGTGGTGCAGAGCCAGCTCGCCTCCACGTGGTGCATCCTGGGTAACCTTAAATGAACTAAAACATCGGTCGTCAAAATATCAACGAAAATCAATTTCCTGGCGTACATCGCACCATGCTCAAAGAATTTAGCGATAAAATAGTAATAATAAAAAAGGGGTAAATAGGTGTGTAGGGAAATTGTACCGGGGTACGCTCTGCATCACTATAAAACGAAATAAAAATTAATCCTTTTTTCAGATGAAAGCTCTTTATCGTAATAAGATTTATAAATTAAATCTCTCTGATTCATGTGTTGCGTACCATTTGATAGGATCAGATGTGGTGATCCAAGATTGTTTTTTTTTTTTTCTGTGCATTCCCCTTTATAGATCATTCTGCCAATTATATATTCGCAATGATGAGGGGATGCACTAGAGAAGTAAGGGAATTGGGTTACAAAACATTGGTTAGACCAGCTTTTATATGATGGTGTAGTGTGGGACCCACATTTCGGGTATCAAACTCAGAGATGGAGAGGGTGTAGGGAAGGGCTGCTAGATTTGCCTTTGGAAATTATCGCAGAACGCAATCGGTAACTAATTTGATAAAGGAGCTGGAGTGGGAGTCGTTGGAAGATAGAAGGAGGGCGAAGAGAGTCATGGGAGTGTACAAGATGTAAATTGGTTATGAAGCATGGAAAGATATTGGTGGGTGGGGTAAAGATGACCGTTACCACAAGCTGGCATTTGATTTAAAGGATAAGGGTGCGGGAAATTTTGGTTTTGTATTGAAGGGTGTAGAGGTGGGCAAAGTGACTCACTAAAAAGAGCGGTGTCCTGATCACTCCACGAAAAGAACTAGTTCTTTTGAACGGTTCACTAGCTCAGTTTTATTTGAGACCTTTTTTTTTTATCTCTTCAGACCACAAAACTCACTTGAACAAGCTCTTCTTGATCTTCGGAATTAGCCGACTTATGACCGACTCACCTAGAAGAACTACCGTTCACTTTTAGTGAGCGACTGCTCACTCGCTCTTTTAGAAGAATTGGTCTAAAGAACCGATTCACTTGTGAACGACCCATCCCTAGAAGGGTGTAAGGGATTGGAATAAATTGCCAAAAGGAATGATGAATAATCTACCAAAAACATGGAAAGAATTTGGAGTTCAAATTAGTAGAGGGCAAATGTAGGTGGGAAGAGGAAAGGAGAAAGATGGGTATGTAGGGAGATTGCCACCGGAACGTGCGCTCCAGTGCAATTATATCGAAGTAAAAAACTAAATAAATTAAAGAGCCCGTGCCATTCAGCTTCGGTTGTTTGAATACATTTAGTAAATATTTTAAAACATTACAGTTGAACCGCTTCCTAATTTTCTAATTGTCTTAAATTAATTACATGTTTTTTTTTCACCATTTCCGCACACAGGTGCTGGATTTATTATCTTTGAGTCCTACATTATATTATTATCTTTGAGTCCTACATTATAATGTTCACTGTGTGCTAGTTACCTGAAGAGAAACGGGGTACGAATGAGTAATGTCAGTATTTTAGTCCTCGTCCTGCTGTGGTCGCCATGTTAGCTGGGCGCACTGAGGCGCCATTGACGTGTGCCTGGAGACAACTAATTATTAATCGGAAGCGTCGGAGCATTTTGACGGAAGTTCCTTGATTGAAACATGAATAATTGGCGCGTCGAGTGGGGAGCCAGCTGTGTTTCTGCGACGCCTTCGCAACTGATACAATGCGGAACACGCAACGATCGAACTTTCAAAGTCGCTCCTCACAGGCACAATGTCTCAATTCCATACATCCGATAAAATTTGTGATGTATCTTTTACTACGATAGAACATTCATTTTCTTTTTTTTTTCTTTTTGCCGAAGAAGTTATTTGAAAATTCAAGTAAGAATTAAAAATAATGCATGGAAGGGAAAAGATGACCATGACAAAAATCTGGCACAATGTTGTGGGAAGATTTTCTTTCGTAGGTAAGACGGTCAGGGATTAGAATAATCTACCAATAGAAATAATGAATAATTTACCAAAAATGTTGAAACAATTTAAAGTTGAAATTTGTAGAGGGAAAAAGTAGGTGGGTAGGAAAGGGGAGAGTGAAATTGATGTGTATTGTGTAGGGAAATTTCCACCGGAACGTTCGCTCCATCGCAATTATTTTTTTAAAAAAAACTACGTTTATGTTGTAATGAACTTTGTTGAATCTCGTATAGCACTGCGTCTATTTACAAGAACTAAGAAACAATGTAGAGTCGAGTATATTATGAAATAATTACTGCCATTGTATTTAATGATACTACTCATTAAGTGAGTAAAAGGTTTCAGGATCATGTTGAGAATTGTCCTGTAGCATGATCAGTGCTTGTTACATTGTTACTCCCTTTAGAACCAATTTTAATGCATAGACATATCGTTCCGAGCGCTATGGGCAAGCGTTATCGCTAGGGCTTGGCGTTCGAGAGAATGCGTGTTCAGTAACCGCTCCTGCCATCCTATGGGCATCATTCCATGTGAATGGCGGGATGGTTCCTTCAAAAGGATGGCAGAGAATTCGTTCCCGTTAGTTGCTTCCAGTTTTCCCTCGACTGTAATGGTGGCTTCCACCTCCCGTGGTTTTGTAGACCACGCTATGCTGCCCAGTTGTACGAATCAGCACGCGCCTTAAGCCGCGTTCCCACGACGTCTTGTAACGAAGGTGGGACGGGACGGGACGAATACTCAACAACACACCATGGGAACAGGGCTTCCTCTGCTAGCGGGGACGAGACGCAGCTATTCACTCTGTGTCGGTAAACATCACAGACGAGCGTAGTGGAGCCTGTTGCCAACGGTTTGCAGCAGTGGTGCGCACCCCTTCTGTTGCTGTAAAGTGCTCTGTGCCAAACTACACTAGGCAACGTAGCGGTGAGGTAAGCGAGGGCTAACCTGCGGTGCGCGCTCGTCCCTACACTTTGGATAGTTAGGTCCAGTCCCGTCCCGCCTTCGTTACAAGACGTCGTGGGAACGCGGCTTTAGGCTAACCCTCGCCACCTCCCCACCATGTTTCCTAGTGTCGTTTCAGCTACCCGGGCGTTCGATGTTTACCGACTGGGCGACGGATAGAGGCACGCCGTCCCTGCTAGCAGCCCAATGTTCATAGCTGGAACGGCGCGGCCGGCAAATGCACGGGCAGTGGGAAGTCACCTTTAGTGTGGTTTCCCAGGGCGCGTGGTTTTGTAGGCAGCGCCACATAATCCGGAGCGCGCGCCACAGGCTAGCCCTCGCCGCCTCCCCACCACCTTGCCTTGTGTCGTTTCAGCTACCTGGGTCTTTCATCTTTACCGACTGGCCCATGGATAGAGGCGTGTGCGGGACCCCTGCCACGACCCGCTCCTGGGGTAACTGGATCGACCCGGCCCGCAAATGTGCGGATCGTGGGTAGTCAGCTTAATACGTGCACATCGTCGGGCCGTTTAACCCCAATTAAAGAAACAAACAAATCGAAAGCTTTTTGATAAAACTCATATGTTTGTGGCGCGAGTGATCGCAGAGGTTTTATTGTGAAATAACGAGGAACGAAAAAAACAAGCATAGTGGATTGTGGTGAGAGCGAAGCAATTGTTTTACTAAAGAGAAATATCGTCTGTGGTATAATTCTTAAAAGGGCCGCTATATGTGCCGCGTTCGTCTGACTGGTTGGTGGCTGAGGTAGCAATTCAAGTGAGTGCAGTGAACGAGTGCCCTATCATTCTATGAAACATTTTTCCCTTTCTATTGGTAAGTGCTTTACGCCTATTGGATGTCGAACTCACTGGAGGCTGAACTGGGAAGAAGGGATGGGAAGGAATCGGGCTATTGCTTTTTTAAGTAACCGTCCCATCATTTGCATGGAGTGATTTCGGAAAAAAACCGATATTTGGATAGCCGGGCATAGGTTCAAACACACGCCTCACCGCTCATGCACCAGCTACTGTGCAGTGACGCGTGTAATAGTAACCTCCTATCTGCTTGTGTCATGCTTGTCTGGAGGGTGTTGTGTTTTATTTCCGGGTGTGACGGAGCTCTGTTGGCGGTCTCCGTTGTGTTGCTACCCTGATGGTTGTGTGGTGACTTTGCGAATCCTGTAATCCCTCCAGGGGTAGGGCAGCTCTACGGGGGAACCTCGTTCATTCATTAGTTATGGAACGACTGAGCGTGGCGGGCCTCGCATTTTATAAATATATGTTTCATTTCTTACAAAAGAACACAAAAATTACGTAATTTCTTTCTTGAATAATGCAACTCAAACTAATTAAATTATATACTTTCGAATCCCAGCTAAGATTCACACACTGCAGTTATTTTTCTTCCTTTTGCTAGATTCTTTTCTTGACTGCCAGATCGAGCGCGCATCTGATGTATGCTGCAAGTAATAATTGGCTCAACACAGTCAAAACCACATCATGTCATTGTTGTAGTTTCAGTTACTACGCGTGGCATAATCGGAAATGCAGCATGATAAGTACTTCATCGAACTAGAAAGAATCACGGGAAGCTCGTGTGATTGGGGAATATTCTCTCAATTTATTTAGGGTAGGTTTTCGGTCGTTATGATGTGTCACATCCTAGGATAGATTTTTTTTTTTTTTTTTTTTTTTTTTTGTAATTATGGAGTTTTACAGTTTTTAATACGGGAGCATTGCATGCTGGTTCGAATCTTCGTCCAGATTTCGGTTTTCCATGGTTCCCCGAAATCACTCCAGGCGAATGCTGTAACGGCTCCTTGCCCCCTGCCACCCGGTCCTAATGACCACGACGTCGACGAGGCGTAGCAGGCATTCGGAGAGTGGCTAGAGCTGGCCCCGAGCCCATTGAGGGGCCTCTCAGCTGCTGCAGACGTCAGCGACCGCGGGCGTCGAACCCGGGACAAGGCCGCCCGCGCCATGAATAATTCAGGCGCCCATCTGCAGCGGGACAGAAATCTCGTGCGGCCAGCGGCGCAGACAGGCTGCATCTCACGCCCGCAACGGCCGACAGCTACGGAAAACTGCAGTGCACGATAAATTACTACTGTACCCGCAACATATCCTAGATAGCGAGATTACAGGTCTAGCAATAGTTTCAAATTTATCACCAGTCCTGCGAAGCAACAATCAAAGAACCGAAACAAAGATACGCCTATACAAATCTATAATACTCGCTTCCATACTGTTGCCAGACATGAGGGGTAGCAAGCCAATCAGGGCGTAGCTACTATGGGGTTAGGCGGTGCAGTGCACTGGGGCCCCTACACTCAGGGGGCCCCATGCATACCTCTGGGGGCCCCCAAGCGCAGTTCAGATGGCCCACACGAGCCTTCACGGCAAATTGGTCGCCCATCTGGCCCTGAGCGCCCAAAATAAATTTTTTGCACCGGGGCCCTTGTTGACCTAGCTACGCCACTGAAGCCAATCAAATTTACGCCATATTCAAATACTCCAAAACAGAAGTGTAAAAATGATACTCAACGCACCGAGATACACACCAACAGCTGTTCTACGCGACGAGACCAATATTCCGCTATTATAGACATAGATATACACTAGTGCTGAAAATTCCGTAGAAAACTAAACGAATCCAGAGATGAATGAGCTGAAACAATAGGAACAACAATGCGAATGGAATGGTACAATTACAAAGTGCCCCTTAGTATATTATACCAACCAATTTAAGAGACAATTCAGCACACAAACACTACAGGAGTTTTTCACCATTAAGATCTTCTCAGATGATCATAGCATTGATTTTCTCCTGAATGTGATCAAATAACAAAGTGTCTCAAAACAAAACACCCCAAGCCCGACTCCTAGAAGTAAAGCTACCGAAGGTAGTGGGACTTCAGTCGCAGTTATAGAGGCAGCGGAAAAAAAGACCAATATACACTCTACCTCATTTAACTCACAGAGATAGAGCTGCGAATAATTTCACGAAACCTGAAATGGGTTTTCACGTGTATCAAATTTCGCACACGTTTATCAAATTTCTGCAGGTTTGTTAAATGAAATTTAAGCGTTAAAATAAACGATTCTATAAATTGAAAATAGGTGTAAATTGTAATGACGTCAGTTAGCTAGATGTTTGCCACTGAATACAAAAATCGATGGTACAGCGTCTACAAATAGCACCCTAGTAATAGAATCAGATCATTACAGTTCGTATAAGTAATGAAGAAGGCTTGCTTTCTTCTGCACTGTGCTGTGTGTAACCAGCAACAAATTAAGAGGGATAATACCAGAGTGTATTGCGTGAATGTAGCCTGCAAGAGATAACAGATCAAATCTCATTCCCACGGAGTGAATACCTCAAGAAACACGGTAACAGATAATAAACCTGAAGACTGGAAAACTGAATGGGGGGAACCAGTCTTCTGCTATTCTCTTCTATTATTATTTATATATGGCTTTAGCCAAAGGCTAATACAGCCAATAACCTCATACAATACATTCGATTGATTGTAAATTAGACATTTAGTTCATGAAACATACAAGGAAAATATCCTGGCCACTTTCTTGCTCGGAACTGAGAGAGATTGCATCAGAGAAGTTATATTCAGACCATCTTCTAGCAGTTGTTTTTTCGCTGATTGATGTTGCTTGCAGCTCAGCATGAAGTGGTAAATATCCTCTACAGAATCACACAATAGACACATCGGTGAATCCACCAACCGCATGACGTATTTTTTATCACGTAATTAGGTGTATCCTGTCCTAAGTCTGTTCATTAAAGTAATCTCTTTCCTGTTCAGCTCTAGCTGAGCGTACCACGGCTTGCTTACGATGTTGTTGCAGAGGGCTCGATACCAAAGTCCCTTTCCTTGGCAGTCGGCAAGCCATCTCTTCTCCCACTCAGTCTTAACAATGTTGGTACCGAAACTTTTTTCTGTTTCTGCAGCAGTAAGGTGGCGATGTGCTGTTCTGTCCGCTGCCTCATTTCCCGACACCCCAACATGGCTCGGTACCCACTGGAACTGCACTTGTATTCCTTCTACCGATAACTTCTGAAGTTCCCTGGCTATTTCATAAACCAAATAGTTTCGGCATCTTCCTTTTGACAATTCCATGATTGCCTGCAAGGCACTTCTAGAATCTATACAAATCACTATATTTGATTGAGCCGTCGAATGAATGTATTGCAGCGCATTTAGAATGGGTTTATGTGTGGCTATATGAGATTCTCTTTTTCGAACAGTGTTTTGTAGCTGTTGGTCCCTTATATTGCGCTGTGTTTCTTGCTGCCCTGAAATCTACTTTTAAAGCGTTGCCTGTCCCTATCCCTAATTATGCCATGAGTATGGGCTATTGCAGTTTGATGTGAAGTAGTTAGATGTCATAAAATGTCTTCTTCGACGGCAATTAGTACTGTCAATTTCGCGTTTGTGTAACTATGGTGAATTATCATTACAGTAATCCCAGGCAATCAGAAGCTGTGTTTTGCTAGTAACACCATAGCTTGGCTGCTGCCAAAAAACTACTTTGCCTTCAGTGAAATAACTCACATACCTTTATTTTTCTTTACATAAATATAGTCATTTACGATGATTCAACCGTCTCTAAAGACCTCGCTGTTAAGAGACGTAAAGCAGTAAAAAATCCTAATCCCGAATAGTGCGAGGAAGGAAGGAATACATAAAAGCATCAGTACGGCATCTTATTTCTCTAATATTCTCCCTCTGGTCATTGCGACATAAATAGGTTGGTGGAAGAAGTATTTCATTTCACTCGAAGTTTAATTTTTTTCGCATATTCTCCAATAAATTCGAACGCAAACTACGTCGTCTGTGTTCCAAACTATCCGAGCCCAATCTATGTATCAATTCTGTGACGCTTTCATAAGGGCTGTAACAACAAGTCACGAATCGAGCGGCTCTCCTCTGCACCCTCTCCTCTGCACCCTCTCCACTGAATCAATCAGAACCTTGCGATACGGATCCCAAACTCCACAACGGTAATCTAGATGCGGACGCACTAGTGTATTATACGTCATTTCGGTGTATTACGAAAGTGTATATTCCCTTTCTTGTTCTTATCATCATGTCACGCTCGATTCTGTGCCTAGACGGGTACCAGTGACGATGTACCCCTCCATGGATGGTTTTGGTTGTCTTCCCGAATATGTGATGGTATATGGATGACTGTGATTATGTGATCAGTATGTGTGCTGTATAAAAAGGGAGATGCTCAAAGGAGAAGATACAACCCGGTGTCGGCGTCGGCACATTCAGGCCTATTCTTCCAAAAGATACTTGGGGGGCTGTCTTAACGTCCCCATCTGACGCAGGAATCACCATCGCGCCATACGCCCAGCGGAAAGGGTTCGGAATTATCCCAGAAGTTTGCTGCAGAATCTGGTGACCAGGAATTGTGATCTACCGAATCTCCTATCGTGCCAGGACTGGAACCAGCTAGCCCCGTGTCAGCGCCAGACACCCACGGTGCCGCAACCACCTGAGCCAGCCATCAGGGTAAAACACAGAAAGATTACTAGTGAGATCGAGAAATCGCTCCTTAGTTTGAGGAAAAGTATAGCTAACTAACCCTATTGTAGACGGTGTACAGAGCTAAATTCTGAAGCAGTGGTTGGAAGGGAAAGTGATAGGAACTGGTGGTTCAATTGAAACAGCCTCAGTAAAACTGGAAGGAAGGTGAGACCGTCCACTATTGTTGGAAAGTTCATCAAAAATCTGAAAAAAGAAATTAGACTACTGAGATTTAATTGTTCGATTGTTTCCTTTCATAAAACAATTGATGCAGATATTACGAGTCAGGCTGTACAAGTAGCCCGAGGACGCTGTGGACAACAATTCGCTGTACTGTACTAAGTGTGCTATGTGAGATATATCTCCTAACGCTTTTAGACGTTAGAGCAGGGGAGAGGTAGGCTAATACCATTTCTAGCTACACCGTTCGCTGAAGTTACGTCAAACAAAACTAACTTTCCAAACCGAGCTAAATCATGCAACTTATCTAAAAAAAAGTCGTTGGTAAAACCGAAAGAACTAGTCAAAAGTAAATTCGTGAGCTCGTAATGACGTGGTGGCAGGGTTTTTTGTCGGATGCGCATCCGGCCCCTACTTTAGCCCCCTTAACCTAACCTGGTAGTTCTACCAAGTACAGGGGACCTACAGCTTAACGTGGAATCCAAATCACGGAAGTGTTCTTGCGATTTCACATTACACAGCAAACTGTGTCAGAGGTGCAGGTCGGCCGAGACAGGGTATCGAACCGGGGACTATTCCTTCTTCAGTCAGAAGCCTGAACCACTGAACCACCAGGCAGCTACATCACTAGATTATATTGTGCAGCTAGTTTTGGCAAGTGACAGGGGGAAAAAAAAACAACTGGTATCTACGTCATTTTTTTGTGGATGTTAGTTCATGTCGTTATTAGATTCAACGAAAAAGTAGAACAACTGCGAAACGAGGTAGATATAACAGGAACTATCCTTAACAATCGCTCTCAATACGGAAAAATAAAAATGTGGAATACCTCGTAGTTTAGAAACAAAATAAGGGGAAATTACTAAGTTTCCATCCAGCCCGGTATTCCACTCGTCCTGGTTCCTCGGAGCGCTGGGAAGTGATCACTTCTGTCATTAAAATGATATTCAGTCATGGTTGGCGTACACCTCCGGCGATTTAATTTCAGAGATGTTTTTTAATGTCGTAATTCAGAAACGTAAATCATTTAGTTTTTTAATGTGGTAAGTATAAGAACTATAGAACAAAGTTCCTGAGCCAACTGAACATTTCTGGCATACTACTGCTACCCCCCCCCCCCCCCCCGCAGAATATAAGGACTGCTTCTCGATAACAATTCAGCCCTAATAAGTTCAATTCAGTTCCTAATAAGTGTTTTAAGAAACACAGCTTTAAGGAGTTTTGCTTAAATAATAACTGTAAATGTATTTGTGTCATGTGCACATACGTTAACTCTTGTAATTTTATACTATATCACGTTAACAGTGTAAACTTAATCCTGTGTACTGTGATTGCCTTTATGTACTTTGGATGATGCAACTAAATTTGATTTCGTATTTAATACGCTATAAAGCTTGCATTTTGAAAGTTCGTGAACTTTTATATTTAAAATCGTGCATTAAATATACAGGTGGCTGGTACCTGTATAAAGCTGCTGAAAGCCCAAATAATAATAAGTAAAATTAGTTTTAAAAAATCGTTCATAATGGTATCGATGTTTAATCTGCTGCCATCCTGATACCTGCTTGTTAATCCTTGAACTGCATTCGGCAGATCTAATGTGACAGCACCATGGTGTAGAGTTTTCCTTGATGTACGCGGTGATTACAGAAGAATAACAACTTTTAAAAGGCTGTCTGTACCTCTGCAACCAAAGTACTTAAAGTGCCGTTCATTTATGTTATTGGCACTTGTTATTTGTTAACCGACTTCAAAAAAAAAGGAGGAGGTTCTCAATTCGTTTGTATTTTTTTTTTTTTTTTTTGTACGTATGACCAGCGATATCTTTACCAATTTTGAACCGATTTAAATTAAATTTTTTTAGTGGATAGGGAATACCTCCAAAGTGGTGCCATATGAATTTCAATGAGAAACCACCCCCTCTACCCCCCTCCGCCCCCTAATTTTTATACAAATCCACATTTTTTATTCGATCTCGATGAAACTTTGGACATATATAGCCAAAAATAAAGAGAAAAATACCGTCAACTTTTGGTTTAAAAAACTGAACCCCTCTCCCCCTATCCACCCCCTTAATTTTGGCCATTTTTCTTTATTCAAAGCTACAGTCGACACCATTTAACTGATCTCCATTAAAGTTGGCAATTAGGCCTACATGTAGTTTTTCATGGGGAAGGATTCTGACCAAAAAAATCAAAATAAAAAACCACCCCTCTCCTATTTACACCCCTTAATTTTATAGAAACCTACATTTCTTATCTGATTTGTACTGAACTTTTCCCATGTATACTTTAAAATAAAAGACAAAAATCCTGTCAATATTTGGTCTTCCAAAGTTCAACCCCCCCCTCCTTCCACCCCTTTAATTATTGTCAATGTTCTTCATAAAAAGCTACTCCACTCGACACCGTTTGACCGATTATCATCAAAGTTGGCATATACATGTAATTTTTCATGGAGAATCTGACCAAAAAATAAATAAATAAAAAACTACCCCTCTCCCCTTTACACCCCTTAATTTTTATACAAAACCCACATTTTTTTATCCGATTTCGATGAAACTTTGGACGTGTAGTAAAAAATAAAGATAAAAATACTGTCAACTTTTGGTTTGAAAAAACTGAAGCCCTCTCCCCCTAAATTTTTACCAGTGTTCTTTATACAAAGATATAGTCAGCACATTTAACTGGTCTCCATTAAAGTTGGTATATACATGTAATTTTTCATGGAGACGATTTCTGACCAAAAAATTAAATAAATAAATAAACCACCCCACGTCTCCCTTTACACCCCTTAATTTTATAGAAATCTACATTTCTTATCTGATTTTTATTGAACTTTGCCCATGTATACTTTAAAACAAAGAGAAAAATCCTGTCAATCTTTGGTTTACCAATGTTCAACCCCATTAACTTTTGTCAATGTTCTTTATAAAAAGCTACAGTCGTAATCGTTTGACCGATTACCATGAAAGTTGGTGCTTATATGTAGTTTTTTCACGAAGAAGGTGTCTGACCAAAAGATCTAAAAACCACTCCCTCTCCCCATTAAACTGCTTAATTTTTATTCACAACCACAGTTTTTATCCGGTTTAGACAGAACTTAGCAAATTTTTAGTATAAAACAAAGAGAAAAATGATCCCAACTCTTGGTTTGCAAAAAATGAACCCCTCTCCCCTTTTCCAACCCCTTGATTTTTGTCAATTTCTTTTTAGAAAGCTACAGTCGACACCATTTGATCGATCTTTATTAAAGTTGGCACATATATATGTAATGTTTTATGGATAAGATCTCTGACCAAAAAATAAAAAAAAATACCCTAGTTCCTCTTCTCTTAATATTTGTACAAAACCCACATTTTGATTAGATTCTGTGGAACTTCGCATGCGTATACTTTAAAACAAATATAAAAAGAAAAATACTGTCCACACAATTTTCACAAAAATGCAAACCTATCCCCCTTTCTACCCCATTAATTACTGTCAATGTTCCTTATCCAAAGCTACCGTTTATTTCTGATTTTGAAGGAAGTATGCACATGTATGCTGCAAAACAAACAGAAATATACTGTCTACATTTGGTTTCGAGAGTCCAAACTCCGCTCCTTCCTTTCCATCCTTTAATCTTCTTTTTCTATCCGATTCTGAAGGAAATTTGCACACGTATACTTTAAAACATACAGAACAATTGTGTTTAAATTGGGTTGCTGAAGCCCAACCCCTCTTTCCTTCTACCCCCACCCCTCCTAATTTCCAATGTTCTTTATAGATACCCACAGTTTTATCCGATTTCCATGGACCACTGCACATGTATACTTAAAAACAGATATTATGATAAGATCGAAACATAGACTGACATTTCTTAACACAACGCCAAATTCACCCCGTTCTGGAAGTGGTTGTGGTATATAAAGACAGAATTCTTCTTTGAAAACAAGCGCTTTAATCTCTGAGCTACCAGAAAGTTCGCAAAATGGGAACTGTTGTGGCATATTTAAAATACCAAACAAACTATAATACCACTAAAAATTTAAAAATAAAATAATTGTTTAAAAAAACATAAAAACCGCCTTCTAAAAAAGCGCTAAAAATATTAAAATAACTTTATACCTTGCTTAGGAAAAAGTAAATCTAAATAGACAACATTTTACATTACTTTCATTGAAATTTTGACATTAATTAGTTATTTTTGGAGTCGGTGCCAGCGAAAGCAAGAAAAACAAAAAGATAAAAACAATAAGGAATAACAATAATACATAAAAAATCATGTTACTGCTTACCTACAATTAATGCTAGAAACATGTTTCAACAAAACTGAAACATACAGATGATACGCCGATATTATACTCTGTAAATCGTTTACTGCATGATGCAACCTACCAACTGACACTATAGCGACAGAGATATGCCTGGATGACAAATAAGGCCAAGCAACTGATTAAAATACTGTCAATTTGTTTCCCTAAGCTGTCTCCCACAATAACACTATCTGCCTCACGACATGCTGTAAAATATTGGTAATTTTTGTTCGTACTCCCCGTTTCGCCTCTAACGCCAAAAGAAATTCAGTAATTCGATCTTCGCGATGTGACAGCTGGCACCGACTCCAAAAATAACTAATTAATGTCAACATTTCAATGAAAGTAATGTAAAATGTTGTCTATTTAGATTTACTTTTTCCTAAGCAAGATATAAGATTATTTTAAAATTTTTAGTGCTTTTTTTTTTTTTTTTTTTTTTTTTTTTTTTTTTTTTTTTTTTTAAGGCGGTTTTTATGTTTTTTTTAAATAATTATTTTATTCCTTGACAACTGAGCCGAATAATTGACCAACCACGACGCTGGGTACGGAAAGAGGCTTTGGCTTGTAACTTGTGAGTAAGGCGTTTCCGTTCCAGGGTCACATGTCGCATCTCCACCATCCCCGAGAGTTTCCAACATCATGACGGAAACTGCTGTATAACGAAGCAGCGAAATAATGATTATGTTGTTGGCCATTTTCCACAGTTGTTACATGAAAGTTTTAAATTAAACACCGTCTATTAACAACTGTTTTTATTAATGTTTTGCACCAGACGCGTTTCGCTCTTTTGGAGTGGGGTATCATCAGCCGCTATAAATATACAAAGTGCTATAATCAGTTCTGTATAAATGATTAAATATAAGATGTATTCATTCTACAATGTTTAAAGTCTTTATAATATTATGTTCATTCCCTCTATTACTACTAATGTACATAGTTTTCATAGTATTTGTATAACAAGGGTAACTTTGTATAAATTCACTTCATTATTTTGAATTAACTGTTTGAGTTTCAAATTTTATGTATACACACTCTCCTTACGAAAATTGTGGTGGCTATCTCATGTCAGTCCGGAACAGCACTTTCTGTTGTTAATAGACGGTGTTTAATTTATAACAAATATTCAAATGTTTGAATGCATTTTTTTACAGATACCGTATTTCTCTGGTCCCTCAACTGTGAGCGTCACCTGGAGCTGAGTCGTCTGTTTGAGTCATTTCTTTCGTTCCTTCATAGAAGCTTGAAGCGGGCAAGGAACGGGATCTTTGTCCATTGTGTAATGTATTGCCACACTACATCGAAATATATTTGAGAGAAGGTGGATCCGTTGCTTGTACAGGTGGACGGTGCGAACAACAAAACGTGCCGCTGGGGTGACGCGGTGGGGATGGTACAGTGGATTGCGAGCTGTGTGGTGGGTGCGTGGCCAGCCAGCAGAAAGAGATGTGCGGCGACCAACTGTGTTCCATGTCGTGGACGTATGTCTCCGACGGCAACCAGAAATGGAATCCTCGCGTCAGACGACTGCGGGCAGCAGACTCGGCGCCTTCTGCTAAATGGTGACCTCGCCGATATGGTGACCACCACAAATCACTATCGTATAGATCAACCCAGCGTCGCCGTAGAGAGAATCTCCTAAGCTTAATGAATGGACATACAGAAAACCATGAAAACTGATGTAAAATGAACCATTGTTGGATTTCAAGATGTTTGTTTAATTGTGTCATACTATTCTTGATGAATGATAACATTTGATGAAGAATAATTTTGTAATAAAACGTAGGGGCAACGGTGTTATTAATATGTAAAGCAACATCCCGATTCCTTATATGAGCAATTTCAATAATTAATAATATTATTATTTATAATTTATGCACACAAAAAATTAATTAATTTCTCAACAAGAGTGAGTACAAGTCAAGAGTCAGAGTGCACGTTGTCATCCGCCTGTTGGATCGTCCGCACAGTGTCTTGAGCTTTCTTTGTTTCTGGTGTGATGCACCTGTGTTTCGGTGAGCAGCGAACCCTCGCCGTGCACCGTGTCTTGCGCTATTATTTATAGCGTCGTCTGAAGTGTCCGTCTCACACAAATGTTTTCCTTGGAGGAAAACGACGCCACTCGCCTCTCGTCGGTTTCTAGATCAGATGTCTTGCAAAATTAGCTCCACAACTCGACATTGGCTCTACCGCCTGGCGAACGTCTAATTCGCAGATTTTTTTTTTCTTTTTGCTTGTGGCTTTGCGCCACGTGGACGTTGAGTTCATTAGAGGCCGGAAAGAATTGGGGACAAGGAACGGAGATGAATTTGACCATGGTATTTTTGAAGGAACCAACCTGTCATTCGGTTCGACTGTTTACCGGAAAATAATGGAAAACTGAAATCTGGGTGGCCAAACAGAAATTTGAACCCGCGTCCTCCCGAATGCGTTCACCCACCGAGCTCGGCACGGATTTGTCAAAAATTTATTTCAGAATAGTATTTTCTATTAATCCCCAGCATTTTATCATTGTTTTGAAACTTTTTTATGTACTTGTACACTTTATCTTAAACAAGGAAGTAACAATATAAATGAATTTAAATTTTCATTTAAACGTAAACACTCAATTTTTTTTTTTTATCTAACTCGATACCAAAAGACAAATGAAAAAAAACCTAGTACATTTGAACCAAATAAGAATTTTTTTTTTTTTTTTTTTTGTCTTTATATATTCGTTGTAGCAAATTAAAATTTCGAAGTGACCTTTTATATTTTTCTTCAGAGAGGCACGCCTGAGAATTTTTTTTTTTTTTTTCGTCAGAGTGGGACGCTTGAGGAATTTTTAAAAAAAATATTTTTCGTATTTTACTAGTTTTTATTCGAAAACGGAAAACATTTACAATAAGTAGAAAGTGTTACGTGTTAGGTGAGTTACTTAGCCCTAGTGTCTGACATCTAACGTCTGACTAGGCAGTTGTTTTGTATTTATCGGCGGAACAAATCAGTTTCAAAATATCAGGTCTATTTTTCGAGTTGCCGGCCTCGGTAGCGTAGGGGCTAGAGCTGCGCGTTCCGGAGGTCGCCGGTTAGAATCCGGCCGCGGGCATGGACGTTAAAGGGCTGTGTGTCTGTGTGAATGTCCTGTCCGTCCTGTGGTGTCTATACTTAGGAATTATAACGCACTGGAGAAACCAATTCACTGGATGAGATATCATAAACACATTGAACTGGCTGAATGGCTTGGTTGCCGAAAGCCATTAAAAAAAAAAATTCGAGTCGGAATGGATCTTCGTTAAATGACTTGCTGATGTTAATCTTAGTAATCGAAATCACTGTCAATAGTGCGGCACTTAACTGTGTTTTGCCACTTGTCCAAATTTTATTTATTAGAAGAAAGAAGAAACTATTTTGACAGGTGACTTATATTCAGGCAGACACGTAACGTACTCAATAGTTATACAAAAAATTCGTACATTTGAGTGTGTTGCACGGAAGTTTTGAAATAATTCCGCCAAACGGTTTTCAGCATCAACATTCTCAGCGACCCAGCTAGTGATTTTTTGATCTGTGACGTAGTTGGAAATAAGCGGAAACTAGTCGAACATTCCAATATCGTGACTAGAGTGATAAATCCTTGCGTGATCAGCAATGGTCCATGCGTCGACTCGACCGCCGCACGGCAAAAAACGCATCGTCTGTTTTAGATCTTAATGGGTAGATATATTGAATTTTCCTTTTGTTTACTCTCGCAGGAGGTTAGCTAGACAGACAGCCTGAAAGCGGGACTGTCCCGCCCAAAGCGGAACGTATGGTCACCTTAGTGATGCCATAAAACTAACACATGTCCCTTCTTTCCGGGAGCCTACAGCGATTCTATTCCTTGGATATACCACACCTCCAACCATCGATTAGTACAGCATTTCATGGTCATCGTCACGTAGAAAAAATCCCACGTAAAAACTGCATTCTGTTTACAATTAACTCCCCTAGTCAAGTCGAACATCGACATATTGACTACTGTACATAGTACGTTATCTGCTAGGTGGATGAATGTTTAGAACGACAAAAAAATGGATCGAAGCGGTGGTAAGAATACATAACTCGATACAGAATTAATTAAACCGATTATTTCACAGTTAACACAAGAAGTGGGGAGGGGAGGGAAACTAACTTATTTCCTCGCCGGCCTCGGTAGCGTAGGGGTTATAGTGTTAGCTCCGCGTGCCGAAGGTCGCTGGTTCGAGTCCGGCCGCGGGCATGGGTGTTTAACTGTTGTGTCTGTGAATGTCATGTCCGTCCTGTGGTGTGTCTAATTATCTGGAAAAATTCATCAGGCTGGCTGTGTGGCCTAAGATGCCGAAAGCCATTAAAAAAAAAAAACTTATTTCCTCCTAATAATACGACGCCGTTCGTACGATGAAATCACGACATGCATTTCTCCTGCCGGAAGTACTTGCGTTAATGGCAGTCAAGGTAAACGTGGATACTAATTTGTGGGTGTGTATTTCTCATCTTGTCGACTTCATCCTTGGGACTATGGGCTGACAAAAATCCGACCAGTGGTTTTTGACTGAGTTGCGTTCGTCCTATATTACAGACACAAACAAAAAAGTTGATTCTTTATCTACGGCCTTCTAATAGTCCCCTCTACACACAACGGTGTATTTTGTAACGATGTCTCGACAAATCACTTCGCCGCTGACGATGTCGGTTACAAGATCTCCCCGTTGACAGGTCGCAGAGTGCTACTTTGTTCAGCCTTGCCTGAATATTTAATACTGCCTTCCGCCTTTTCAGAGCTGATCATCTAAATTCTTTTGATTTCTGTACTAATTAAATTCCGATACATTGAGTAACTGATTGCCGGCAGAATACCAAGTTTGGCACTGGCTCCATTAATTTTTATTGTCAGAGATAACTAATTGCGCTTTGGTTACATGGTCTATGACCTCTGTACACGTGTGTTCAGTAAATGAAGTGTTTTGAATGCTACTTATTACAGGTATTGTGTTTTAGTATTTATTTCTCTCCTGATCAGGTATCTGATAATTTCATCGAATGGGGAAATGCAGTTAAAAATGGATTGATCGGCTTTGTTCCCCGATAGTACGCTCGCAATAAAACGGCTGTGTAATTATTTTTAGGAAGAAACATTACTAACCCTTTGTAGAGGGCAGAAGTAGGTGATTACAGGAAAGTGAGTGTGTAGAGAAATTGCCACCTTAGCGTGCGATCCATTGCAATTAAATTAAACCCTTCTAATAAAGTTCAATTTTAGTAAAAAGCACTCTGTTGAGAGAGACGTGAAAAAAGGCAATTTTAATCTGCCGAAGGTTTAGACGATAGGTGTAGTGTACTTAACTACGAGTAATAACACCAATGAAACTGCTTTTTATTTTTATTTGTTGTGGTACGGGTTTCACCTTTCACCGGGTCATCATCAGCGACGAATTACTCATTTTAGTGTTGTTAGAGTTGGTGTTTGTCATTCCACAAGCCTGTTTCCACTGTAGCAATCAATCACATTTTGCTAGTTAGATGGAGTTACTTTGCATTAATGTCTGTCATCTAACGACTGACTAGGCAGTTGTTTTGAATCTATCGGCAGAACAAATCAGTTTGAAAATATCGGGTGTAGTTTTCAAGTAGGAATGGAGATCATCACGTGATTTGTTGATGTTAGTCTTGGTAATCAAAATGGCTTTCAAAACGGCGACACTTACATATTTTATTTATTAGAGATTTTGGCCTGGATATAAATCAAAGCAAGACTAAAGTGATGAAATTAGCAGAAATGATAGAAACACTAGCAGATTAAATATAAAAATAGGATCGAATGCAATTGGAGAAGTAAGTGATTTCTGTTATTTGGGAAGCAAAATTACAACCGATGGCCGAAGCAGGACTTATGTTAAAAGCAGAATAGCACTAGCAAAAAGAGCCTTCATGAAAAATAGAAATCTTTTAGTTTCAAATATTGGTCTAGGAATTAGAAAAAAACTTTTTAAAATTCTATGTGAGGAGCACACGGTAGCGAAACATGGACTTTAGGATTATCGGAAAGAAAGAAACTTGAAGCATTTGAAATGTGGTGCTACAGAAGAATGCTGAAAATTATGTGGACAGACGAAGTAAGAAATGAACGAGTTTCGAAAATGTTGTGTGAGGAGAGAAGTTTATGGAAGAAGCTTACAGAAAGAAGACACAGGCTGGTAGGTCATATTTTGAGACATGCTGGATTGGTTAATTTGTTGGTGTAGTGAACGGTCGAAGGTAAGAACTGTAGAGGAAGACAGAGATTAGAATATATGAATCAGATAATTGAGGACGTGGATTGTAAGGGATGTGTAGAGATGAAGAGATTGGCACAAGATAGGAAGGGATGGAGTATTGCATGAAACCAGTCGAAAGACTGATGACAGAAAAAAATATATATCCGGCACTGCTTTCTATGTATGGTCACGGCTCTTGAATGATACACAGGTCACGAATTTGGTATCATACAAAATAGACACACCTTTAGATTGATTTAAACAAAAATGCATTGCACACAGTTCAAAAGTGAAAATAATGAGTTTTAATAGTCAACGGTCATGACTGCCTGAAGTGATCTGGTTGAAATACTAAGCTGACCTGTATTTGAGGCTGGAGGCATGGGTGCAGGCAGGGTGGGCGCTTGCCCTAACCTGGCTCCCTTCCTCAAGTACCAGAGCGAGAAATATATGAAAATAAAACTTCCCACTTTTAATATTGAAAATAAGTTTTGTCAAAATTCAGCCAGAACCCTCGCAGATTAGTGCTTAAACAAGTGAGTGTTAAATTTGTTTTCAAGTAAAACGATTTTCACAAAGTATTTTTTTAATAAGTTTTCTCGCATTTTTCCCACCCTGAAGCTCATCTTGGCTACGCCCGTGGCTGGAGGTTCTCTCTGAAAAACATGAACAATTTCTGTTGAGTTTGCAGGGATTCTGTGGCATTGAACAGTGACAGAGGCGATTTCAGTATGTAGTAGGTTTCCCTGCTTACAAGGGGTCAGCCCATTCCAGTTGCTGGAAACAATGCTCTCAAATTATCAACTTTCCTATTCTGGCAGATCTTCGATTTGGCAGTATCATGCTAATGTTTGCACCTGTCGATCTTCCTGAGCTGTAGCTTCCTATCGGCTTAAAATTCTCATTTCCTTTCTCGAAGAATAAATACCATCTGCGTTTGCATCTAACTCTACCTTGCAGAAGGCTCCTCGCTTGAGACGTTGGTCGATGCCCCGCTGTCTGCAGGCGCTATCGGCGAGTCGCCCGCGGGTGCAGCTGTCCTGCATATGACCCGTTACGCACACAGCTGATAGCAGGAACGGCGACTCGTCTACTTTGCTGTTCCCACGACTGATATTTGCTCACAGCATTGTGGTTACAGTTCAAAAACAAGTCTAAAGTCCTGGTTAGCAGAAAACAAACATGTGAAATTAACATTAAGGTCACCAAGGTAAAGCTCAGTTTCCACGGCGCGTCCCTTTGCGCGTGGTAGGGAACAAAATTCATCTTTGGCGCATATGGTGGCAGGGACGGCGCGCCGCGGACCCACCGCCAGGCGGTAAAAGATGAAAGACGTGTACTGCACACCACGCGCCGTGAGAACGCGCCTTAACGAAGTTGATCCAAGTCGATACATTGCGATATCTGGGAGGAAAAATAAGTGGAGATGGTGGCTGCGAACTAGAGGCGAAAGCCGGAGTACAATCTGGGTGGAGCAAACAGAGAGATGTTGCTGTAGTGATATGTGATTGAAGTAAGCCTATAAACATGAAAGTAAAACTGTATACGAGTATGGTAAGACCGGCTATATTTCATGGGTCAGAAATGTAAGCTTTACGTAAAACAGAGGCAGACCTCGTTGTGAGGATGAAATCAGGATGCTAAGGTGACTATTGAGTATTTCTCTCAGGGACAGACTTCTTAAGAGATAACAAAAATAGCAAGAGTGGTTAGTATTAATTACGTCATCAGAGAGGGAAGATTAAGGTGGTACGGTTATACCATAGGAAGAGCCAATCAAGAAAGCTTGAAGAATGCGTCTGGGAGGATCCATTAAGAAGGACGCCATGAACTTTGTGCTGAAAGAGAAGGACACTGTAAGGTGGAGGAAACTCATGAAGGTAGCCAAGTCCTTATGTTGGGAAAGCGAGGTGGAGAAGAAGAAGATGGTGGTTCTAGTTCTCGTAGCCGCTCTCTTCAACGTTTCACTAAACATTAAATCAATGTGATTTGATTTAAGGCAGGTTGTTACTGTTATCGAGACTCGTAAACATTCTATTCCTACCTCATATGATAAGATGTATCATAAAGTCATAAACGGACTCGAAGGAAACACACCTTTTATCATATCATGGAACACATCTTATTTTTGGCTTTACGTCTCGTCGACGCCGAGGTTATTAGAGGTGGGAAAGACGGGAGGAAACAAACGGGAAGGAATTCACCTGGAGTGATTTGGGGAAACCGTGCAAAACCCAAATCAGGATGCCTGAACCGAGATTCGAACCCACATTCTATAGAATGCGAGACCAGAGCGCTACCGGTCACCCACCACGCTCAGTCATTTCTTGCAGTTCAATCGTTGCATCTGTACCTTTCTATCGACAACGGACTTTCCGATGTGTTAATGTGAAATATCGTTATCACTAATAACCCATGATAGCGTCTCCACTGGTTTCTAGTTCGTGGTTTTGTGAAAAACTACACATTTCAGCAGTCTACTCCCACCTTTGTAGTTATAATTGCTACCTCGAACAGCTGAAAATGGGACTTAAAGCGCGTTACTCAATAACAAGTGAAGTTATCAGACAAATCAGATCAAAATTATAGTCTTAAACAAGCGACAAAATAACTCGAGGATTAGCTATGAAATTTCATCAGAACTAAGTAACAGCGTGCACAATATCTTGACCGCTGGTCGAAGCTTAATAGTGCGACAGGTATAATAAGTTATTGTCTGATAGGGATACATTATTTCAAAATTTCAGAGAAATCTGTTACATATAATGTTTTGAGGAAAAATTTAAAATAATCTTAACTTGGACATAAAAGTACTCGAATTTTGGTAATAGACAAAGCGAAAACCATACAACAAACGTCAGTCGAGATTTTCGAACTGAAATTTTGTGGAGGTATAATACTTTGAAGCCACTCGTTCGCACAGGTGGTTGGAGCATCGCAATGATGTCCGTCATCTGACACGATGTTAGCGGGTTCGAGTGCTTGTAGTGGCGCAATTTTCATCATCAGGATTTGCCGCGCAAGGTAGCAATTTCTAATCACCAGATTGTGCACCAAAGTCATGGATTAAATCTCACTTTCCGCAGTGCTTATGCTTCATCGTTGGTTCATTCATAACCCAAAGAACACGATACACAAGAACATACACACATAAGTCACCCACAGAAACCAGTATCAGTGACAAAACGCTTCCATCTCTGGGAATGCAAGGGATAAGCACACGAATTAAATTTTCCAAGCAAGTTGGCATGAAGAGTAACTCGTTTCAGGGCAACCCCCAAGCCTGGACTACCTATTGCAGGAGATAATCAATCACCATAATACGTCATGATGGGAGTGAAAACAGCATCAACACATCACGGGACTGTGCTTCCCATTTTCTTAGTTTGAACGAGTGCAGACATTATCCGAGCGTGACCGTTGAGCGGTAACGCTCTGGCCTCACCTTCGGGAGGACGTGGTTTCGAATCCCCGTCCAGTTATCTCGATTTGGGTTTTCATGGTTTCCCCAATTTACTCCAAACGAATGCCGGGATGGTTCCTCCAAAACGGCCATGGCCGAATTGCTTCTCTCAAGGCGCAAAAGCAAAAAAAGGACACCGTTACCTTCAAAGTTTACACCTTACGATTGCTTATTCTGAAGTTTCAATGAACGGAACAACAAATGATAAGCACGGAATTTCATACCGGCTGCAGCTGACATTCGATTTAACTGAGTCATAAATAATAGAGTTATCTACTATTTGATTATCAGCATTTCTTCATCTGAGTGTGTATCAGCGAAATCTATTTTAAAATTATCACTAACATTGAACGAACTCTCTTGGTGGTTCCCGCTGTACTGTTGTAACGAAGTTACGGTTGGGAGAGATCTAAGCTGTACACACAGTTACAATCGCAGTATCTTAGCTCGTCTTGGGACTGTTAGTTTAGTAAAAATCGAGCAGAATAACTTAATTAATTTCAAATAATTAATAATCTGATGTAAATCATAATTTTCGTATGCTAATATAGGCCTATTACTGAGGCTGTAATTCCTGTTAACATGTTAGAACGGCGTAACTCAAGGGTGGTTTAGGGGTAGGATTATAATCCGAGAAAGTTCCGTATAATTGTTTTACTCGGATGACTACGTGAGAACCATAACCTGCATGGTCGAAACCGAGATTTGAACCCCTGACCCCTGTAATTTTTTTTATTTTTTTTACTTATTGCTTTACGCCTCGTCGATGGCTAAGGTCGGGATGGGACTAGATATAAGGAACGAGCAGGAGTTCGGCCATGGCCTTTTTGAAGGAAGCATCCCGGAATTCGCCTGGAGTGATTTGGGGAAAACCATGGAAAATCCAAATATGGTTGACTGGCGGGGATTCGAAACCGCGTCCTCCAGAATGTGAGACCAGAGCGTTTCCGTTAACCCACCATGCTCGGTGAACGCTTGTATTTTCTCTTGATAAACGTGGTGGGCCTTAACACTTTCTTTAAATTGGCAGGTATGGAGGTAAGAATCAACATCATCGAACCATCGAGTTCTTATGTCATGAAATTTGGTATAGTGCAAATCAGTTACATTACAGCAAAAAACGTCGATATTTATTTGACAGTATAAGCTGTATGATATAAAGAAAAGCTGCACAATTACTTATGGAATCCAAATATCAATAGGTAGCCGAAAAAAAGAAGTGTATTCAAGTTGTGTTCATTGGCATTAATTTTGCAGTGTTAGCAAAAATCTGTTTGCTCAATAGAAAAACAGAGTTCAAAATCGCAGTAAAATAGGCAACGCGCATAGAGACAGTCGTTGATGATACTCGGATCAATATTGGAGTTTTTTTAAAAAATATTATTTATTTGTCCGGCTTTTGGTCTAACGACCATACAGCCAGATTACAATTGTTGTATTACAATATTATTTTGGCATAATAGTTCTGTACAATATTGTTTTGACATAATAGTTCTATAAAATTTTTATTAGTAACTATAGTACAGATGTTGATATGACTATTGACGATTGTGTTACGTTATTAATCGGCATACTGGTTCTATACAATTTTGTAATAATTCTGATAGTGCAGGTGGTATAATAACTCTATTTTGCTACTATATTTGGATATATTGTCTCTGTACAAGTTTTCTGATACTAATAGTGCAGATGGTGTGGAGTCAGTTGTTAGTTATGTTAACGTATTATTTGGCATAATATACATTGTAATACCAGTGGAACGGATAGTATACTAACAGCTGGTGCTTTAAGAATTTTAATTTAAGATAATAAACCTCATTGTTGATTTTACCATAAACTTTATCCCTAAAGTGGTTCTGTTTTTAGGGCGGTTTAGCTATACTGGGTCTCTTGAATTGCCTGGGTTATATAGTGATATCTGCGTCCCTTAAGAAGTGAACTATCGCTTGATGCACGTCCTGTCGTTCCGTTCTCATAAGGGAGATGATTGATGTAGGCAGTGGGATTTTTAGTTTGCTCAGTCTATTATAAAGTTTATTTTGTGCAATTCGGTAAAGGGTGCATGCCAATTTTATATGATTTAGGTCTGCTATTTCTTCGTTGTCAACAGTGCAGAATGGGGAGTTTGCTGCGCCAATTCTATGGAGGTGTTTGGGATAACATCCGTGTCCCAATCTTATGCGAATGATAGATGTTTTGTATTTTCTTGCGAGTTTTGATTCTTCGAACCATGCTTTGTGTGGAATGTGGGGTTGGATCGATGCGTAGTGTTTGCCTTTGTATACTTGTGATGAAGTGCATGCGTTTGCCCATTTTAATATTGGAGTTAGTATGACCTGTTAGTTGTGTCCTAGTGATTGCGAGACGAGAGTTGGTTGTCTACGAGAGCTCGTTCCCACGCCCGCGGCCCACAGTAAACAGTCCGCCGCGCCCCCTAGCGGAGAAACGAATCGGCCACGGTTACGGCTGTAAACATTATGTTGGTATGTGACCCGAACGCTCTAAATAAACCCCGACCCGGTGCGACTCGTCTGCCGTCGTTATTGCCGACCTCCTCAGAGCCATTAATAGCGACTCCAATGGCACGCGGGCCCCACACTGCCTCCCCTAATGCGAAACGAATCAGCCGGCGCACATCCAGCATAACTAGAGCTGTAAAAGTAACGAGAAATTCTGTACCCGTATGTATTCGTTACTAAACCAATCAATACCCGTTACTTTAGAATCGTTACTCGTTACTTTCGGTACAATCGAACACTAGCACGAAGCATCGCATTGCATCGCATACGGGACGACTTCGTTCGTGCTTGGAAAAGTTTAAGTGAATTGTTTATTTAGTAAAATAAGTTTAGGTAAGTTGTTCGTTTGGATAAAACTTAGTCAAGTAATTAGCACATGGATCTTACGGAAAACCTGCGAATGTACACTTCATTTACTGTAATGAATATTATATACGAAAGAATAATCTGATTTCAAAACAAACCCCTGTTTGCATAAAAAAAAAAGACTTGACCTTTCACCTGATCGTGACATATCTAGCGACAATAACTAATGACGGTTATTTTTTGAAGTGGCCTGTTCAAAACCCTGCATAGATGCCTGATGTGATAATGGGACATGAATTTAACAAATATAATAATTTCATCGAAGTATTTCGTTTTTAAATATGAGATTTCACTACTGTCTTCCTTTACAGTTTTCCTTTATTTTTGTAAATTCATATTTTTGTGATAGCTTTGTTAAAATAAATGTGCACATACCATCAAATCGGGCCTGCAGGCAGAATGCTATTGACTCCCACGTCGTTTTACTTTAAAAATATCAATATTCAAAACAAAGGTACACGGCAAACATGCAAAAATACAAAATATTATTAGAACATAACAAGTGCAGAGATGTATATCAAAAACTATTGGACAACTCTTTGATATTAATTGTTGTTACATCGCGGTTACAACAAACATTCAACATCAAAGCCAGAACCGCAGGATCCGCATTGATTACATGGATCCTGCGGTAATAATACAATAATTAACACCAAGCAAAAGGAATAAAGTCATTGTACCTGGTTCTTTGTTTATGGAATAATGTAACTGCAAAAAAGTCCTGCTAGATTTGTTTCTGGAAATTATCGCAGAACACAATCAGTAACAGATATGATAAAAGAGCTGGAATGGGATTCATTGCAAGACAGGAGGGTGAAGAGAGTCATGGGAGTGTTAAAGCGTATATTGATGACGAGGCATGGAAAGATATTGGGGTAAGAATTAAAAGTAATGTTTCGAAGGGAAAAGATGACCATGACAACAATCTTGCACTCGATTTCAGGCAGAAGGGTGTAGGAAGATTCTCTTTTTTAGGTAAGGGTGTCAGGGATTTGAATATGATGCCAAGACAAATTATGAACAATTTACCAAAAACGTTGAAAGAATTTAAAGCTAAAATTTGTAGGTGGATGCAGGAAAGGGGGGGAAGTTGAGTGTTTAGGGAAATTACCTCTGAAGCGTACGCTCCATTGCAATTTAATTAAATATTATTAGAACATAACAAGTGCAGAGATGTATATCAAAAACTATTAGACAACTTTTTTATATTGTAAATTACACTATAAAATAAAATAGAAGGTATCAATTCTTAAAATAAACAAATTTCACAAATGTTTGAAATCAATTAACCTCACTAACGAACTATCAATGAAAAAATAGTAACTATCTCAAATTATCCATACAAATTTTCTATTTACAAATTATACACTGTAAATTTTAATGTTAAACAAAATAAAAACTACAAAATTAGTCTTTACGTTGTCAAAATTAGTTACCTGCGGGAGCTGGAACGTGTTTGTATCTATACGACAAATGCGAGTAACGAAACATGCAAGCAACGAAATGAATTTGTAACGGTTAGGTACTTCGAGTCAGGTGACGAACCCGTTACTCAGTAACGAATACGTAATTACTTTTACAGCTCTAAGCATAGCACCTTCGGCTGTGGCTCAACACTCAACGAATGGGAATACAACGGTGAGAAATGCATAAAAACTAAGGGTCGGTACTACGGACTTCGTGATGTAGCCTTACTGAACACACAATGGCAAGATAGCAGCTTTGTTCAAAGAAAAGCAATATCAACTGAATCATGACGTCTTCGGCAGACACATTTATAGAATGCATTCAGTTCCGTCCCCTTTGCTATCAAGTTTGCAAGGGAGATAAAAATCATACGAAGTTCTCCTGGAATTAATAAAAATCTTCAAAGATTACTTACTCACGAGTAACGTCATATGCTTATTAGTCAGGGAAGATTTTTGTTTGTTTGTTTATTTGGCTTTAAGCGCCTAGGCACTATGCAACCAACATCCATTTGTACAACCATACAAAAACATTTTACATATAGGTAGGAGAGCAAGACTTGACATGATTAGTAAAATAAAAAGGATAGAACAAAGTAAACTGATTAATCAGAAAGGAACATTTTTGTTTTCCCCTAGATAGGAGTGAGAGTAAAGGTTTGACACATTGTGTATAGATACAATTGCTCAAACATAATTACAAATGAAACAGAGACATATACATTATTGTTAGTTCCTTATAGCAGTTTTTTTCCCGTCATTTCAATGAATAAAATCCTTACAATTAACTAGTTTTCACATCTAAATTTTTATATTAGTTGACTTTACAAAGTTACTTAACAGCTTGTATATGGTCACGTTGTTACCGTGCAACAGACAGCTGATGCTTGTTGGGAGAGGTATTCCATAGTTGACTAGTTGTTTTAAAAAATTTTGTCGATGAGATTTATATTTGGGGCATGAAAAGACTACGTGATTTAAATCCCCTGTTTCTGCTCTATCGCAATCACAAATATCAGTATCTAAGATGTGTATCCGATGTTAATGTTGGGGGAATAAACCATGGTTAAAGCGCATTCTAATTATAGTGAAAATAACGTCTCTATGATCCGGGAAGTTGAAGAACCATGGGCGGGATGGTATTCGGGGTTAAATCGATCCATAATATTGTCCCCTCCTACTTTTGCTGGAGTCCCATTCAGTTTGCCATTTGTTCAGAGCCTTTGTTTTTATTTTGACGAGGTAGTCAGTGTACGGAAGCTGGATATTTAAGGTGTTTCCTATTCTTGCGGCTGTCTTTGCAATTTGATCCACTGTTTCATTATCAGGAACCCCTGCATGTGCTTTTAGCCAAAGGAAGTTAATGGATCTATTTCTTCCGGACAATTCTAGAGATGTGTCCACAATCTTAACTATAAATTGATTGGTTTTCTTGCCCAAAAATTTTCTTTGGATGGAGTTCAGCACGCTGAGCGAGTCAGAGATTATTAAAAAACTCGTCTCAGTCAATGTCAAGTTGTGCTCAAGTGCTCTTAATATGGCGATGGCTTCTGCAGTATATATGGATGTATTCGATGGTAATTTATACGTTTCTTGATACCTAGTACTCGGGCAATAAAAGGCGCAGCCTACTCCATCCCCTGAGTCTATTTTGGATCCGTCCGTATAAATATAAAACGAATAATTCCAATTGTCCTCCAGGTATTTCCTTACTGCTTGTTTGTAGGTGACATGCTGGTTGGTCTCAAGAGTTATGTAATATATTGGTATTTGTACCACACTAATGCTGGAATAATATTCATATGGGGAAAAGATCTTCGTTGGAATAATTCTGAGGAGGACTTCTGCCTGTCTATGACGCTCGTCAGGGAAGATAAGCGTATAAACGTGCTAATCTTATCGTTATTATTATGAACTCCTTGCCCGTGTTTGAGGGTAAGTAGTTACCACGGGGTATGTTTACCCTCCATGGTGACCTGTGGGAAGATGAACTGCGTTGGTTTCCGATTGGCTTTCAGTCTGACAGCGTTCGTAAGTGTTATTAATTGAGACCGGATTATTTGCAACACAAAAAGCTATAAATATTCATGCAAACATGCATGAAAAATGCTTAAAATATGCATAAAAAGTTTCAAAATATGCAACATTATATAATATAAAAATATTATTTTTTTAGATTTTTTATTTCAAAATCAGCATACAATTAGTAAGTAATTCGATAATTGACAATAATTTAACATTTTTTCTTACTTTTGTAAATGTAAACAATCGGGTACTGTTCCAAATATTCAATAGTAACTTTATTACTTCCATCTCTCTAAATATTTTTATAAGTGGATATGGACCGTTCCACATTCACTGATGTAACTGGACAGCATTTGAAATTGGGTGCTGTGTTAACAGTCATTGTTTCTAGAAGAAGTTCACCCGTCCCATTACTAAAACTACAGGTATTAATTTGACACAAAGGTTCAGGTTGTTTAAAATCTTTTGAAACTTCAGTTTAAGTTTACGCAGGAATACTTCTGCAATGCGGATCTTTTTCATGAACTGAACAGATTCAGTCAACGTTAAACCTTGAGTTTCACGGGCATATAGGAAAAACGAATGCTAATCACAGCTATGATTTTAATACTACAATCGTTAAATGCTTCCTTGTACTGACAAACTGTCATAGCCTCTCCACTATCAAAGTCGTTTACTACACCTTTAATGGCCTAGAAATGTTAATTGTAAAACATTAGGTCTACGGCTTCAACCAACGTCGCCCATCGAGTTACCACTGGTTCCGGAGGTAAAGCCACATTTGGCAATTTTTTTATGGATACTATTACGAAAACGTGCCTTAAGAAACGCTTTCTTTGTTGACGATATCAGTTTATTTACATTTCCAAACGTGGGTCGTAGTTCTTCAGGATGTCGTCGTAGGCTTGCCCCCTTCAGTAATTATCTTTTTTAATTATTAAATTTATTCTATGCTAAGTATCGAACGCTATGTGCATCGGTGACTTGCGAGACCGACAATCGATTAGTAGTTCAAAGAGTAGTTGCGTCTGGCAAAGAACGTCTTGTGGTTATCATGCCTCTGGGTCTTGTTATAACTCGGTGTAAGTAGTGGCCGAAAATAATTAGCAAATGATTTGTATTGAAGTGTTTAGGTCTCCGTGAGTTATTAATTACGGGCTACCGCGTCGGAAAAACGTTTCAATGACAGAAGGAAACTACGAGATTACGTGGTGGAGTGTTGGTGAACTGTGTTGGTATGAACAGCTACGTGAAAGTGATTGAATGTATTGCTTTTCACTCTTAAGAACTTGTATCTTCGGATTATATAGTCACTACCGGTAAATTTACTTGTATGCCTGTTAATTATTATTTTTCTATTGGTGGCCGGGTACATTGTGCAGTACAAAAACTGTGAATAAATCTTTGGCTTGCGGTCTGCATACACGAGGTGTTCTTTGAAGAAACTTTTCGTTATATATGTATTGATTTGTACCCTGGCTAACCTATGGTGGCGGCCGAAATTAATTAATTAAAGAAGTCTGATCGTCTTTCCATTAGGTGGTCTAAATATACAAACATTAAAGATAGTCGGAAAGAAAAACTATAATCAATCCCGGTACTTTCAATATGTTCTCCGACAAAGAGCTGTGCTGTTAGTGGGTTTTGCCGGCTACAACGTAAGATTTTATTTATTAACTAGGTACACTACGGAAAAATATTTTAAATATAACGAAAATACGCATTATCACTATGTTTTAGGTAAAATATGCAATAACGGGTGAATATGGGCTTAATATTCAAATGCATATAATCCGGTGTGTAGTTATTAGTGTGGGTGACTGTGATGTATTGAGTGTGTAGCGTCTTGTTTGTGTCGTGCCGACCCATTCATGCCTACTCTTCCAAAGGCCGCCAGGCTTAACGTCCCCATTCCACGCAACAATCCCTCAACTGTGTCGTATGCCCTCACTCCATACGCACTGCGGAGAGGTTTGGGATTTAAACCGGGACTTTGCTGCACAACCTGGTGATTAGAAACTACCCTGCCGGCCAGTCCTGATGATGGAAACTTCGTCTAACACCAGGACCAGCTATCAGCGGTGTCGCAGCCCACCGACCCAACGCGGCGACCGTGAATGCCCAGTAATCAAGGATTTTTGTTGAGAGATGAAAATACTTAGGTTTTGCAGATATGGCTTGAAGTAACGGGAAATGTTTTGAAAATATTCGTATTGTCATAGTTATCGATATTTTTTTGTTTTTGGTTTTATGACTCGTTGAGGTCACTAGAGGCGGGAAAGCACTGGGGACAAGAAATGGGAAGGTATTCGGTTATATCCTTTTGAAGGAATTCTCCCGGGATTCGGGAAACTATGGAAAACTGAGATCTGGATGGTCGGGCAGGGATTTGAACCAACGTCGGCCAGAGTGTCACGGCTCACCCAACACGCTCGATTCAGTGACATACTCCTCCCGCTTGTCGTTGAAGGAGAAAGTAGTTCTAATGTAGATGTTACTTCGGGTGTACCTAAAGAAAGTGTAATAGGACCACTTCTTTTCTTAATTTTTATAAACGATCTCGGAGACAAAGTGAAAAGCATTTTTAGATTGTTTGCTGATGATGCGGTTATTTATAGGGAAGTAAGAAATTTGGCCGATTGCTTAGAAATTCAGCGCGATCTGGATGTTATTTTCGCTTGGTGCACTGAGTGGCAACTTACTCTAAATTGTAGAAAGTGCAAGACAATGAGCATAACTAACAAAAAGAATCCAATTGTTCAGAAATACGAGTTATTGATATGGTCGATTCTATGAAATATTTGGGAGTAACAATACAAAGGAACATGAAATGGGACAGACACATTAATTCGTTAGTAGGTAGAGCAAATTCTAGGCTGCGATTCATAGGTCGAATTTTGTAAAATTGTAATGAACAAACAAAGGAGATAGCGTACAAATCTCTTGTGCGTCCACATTTGGATTATTGTTGTGCCATTTAGGACCCGTTTCGTAAGGGGTTGATCGAAAGTATAGAGAAAGTACAGAGAAGAGCCGCTCGATTCGTTACCGCTTGCTACAGTCCTTATGAAAGCGTCAAAGAACTGATTAGTAGACTAGGCTGGGAGTCTCTGGCAGGTAGACGACACACGTTTCGTTTAAACTTATTGGTAAACATGCGTACTCCCACTTTCACTTTTGAGTGTAGTGAAATACTTCTTCCACCAACCTATTTGAGTCGGAAGGACAGGAAAGATAAAATTAGAGAAATAAGGTGCCGGACTGATTCTTATATGAATTCTTTTTTCCCTCGTACCATTAGGTATTGGAATGCACAGCAAAGAGATTAGCTTTGGTGCTGAGCACCCTCTGCCACCCACAATTTTGTGAATTGCAGAGTATATAAGTAGATGTAGATGTAGATAACGCACGCGGGTGTAAATGACAGAATAGAGGTCGGGGAAACGAGGCGTCGCACTGATTCTCTCTTGGGATTGTATCAGCACGCTCAGTTGTCTGTGGACTTCACAGTATCGCTATTCCCCGTGTGGCCCGCGCCTACGCGACCGCCCAGTGTCAGTCACCCGCCGCCCACACCGCGCTGTCGCTGACGAATGCGCGGCCTCCTAGCTCCCGATATGTTGCGACACACAGCGCGCTGTCGAAACCTCGCCACGGCCTCAAGGCTAATTAGTGACCAGCATACTCGCTGATCACAAAGTTATCGTCATCTAGAGCTGCTCCCGGCCGGTGGCTGGGTCTGCTGGGAACAAAAACCCCGCCAGTGATTCCTCTCCATCCACCAACTTTCTTTTTCCACTGTATCTCAATTTCCTCCTCTTTATTTCACACATTTTTAAACACCTTTCACCATCTGCCCAACGGCCTTCCTCTAGGCCTTTTCCCTTTAAGCTCCGTGCACAGCATCTTCCTTGGTATCTTCTCCTCTCCCATTCTGTTTGCATGCCCGTACCACTGTAAACTGGATTATTCTATTCTTTGTTGTAGCGGTTCTTCCTTGATCATCTCCCTTGTGGCATCATACGCAACCATTAACCCGGCTCAAGGGAGATAGGGTCACCTTCCCTGTTCTTCACTTGAATAATTCTTGTCTGGCGAATCCACGCTGCGGGGGTGGGCCTCCTAGCTCCAGTAGGCTGGAGTGACAGGGTGGCTAAGTCCAGGCAAGAACAGGGTGTAGTGTCCACGGATACGGCAGAAGTCTTCAATGACAGTTTTTGGCAGAGAAGGAGGCCTTCACAATGGCGAAAATTGTGGAAGGGGCCACCCACCCTCTCCGGGGGTAAATTGGAAGGGAACACTACTGTCTTGTGGCGAAAAGGGATCTTCGAAGGCTAAGGGAGTAAACCCCGAAAGCAAATCCATAAGCGTAGCAAGCCAACAATGCGAGAATGGATTGAGTGCTTGCAAATATAAAGGAACAATCATCGGATTAAGCTAAAAATTATGAGTAACATAAAATGGCGAA